>VZRJ01001055.1:791474-1087632 GCA_013397565.1 Ptilonorhynchus violaceus | reverse complement strand
GGGGGGGGGGGGGGGGGGGGGGGGCGGGGGGGCCCCGGCCGGGGGGCTGCCCTGCCCGGCTCCCAGAGCACTCCTGAATTATTACGGCTATGCTTTCAGAACTGGTTTCGCTGCTCCGGGCACCGCACCTGGTCCCGCTCCGGCTGCGCCCTGCGGAGCGATGAGGAAGCGGAGCCGGGCTCAGCCCGGCCGGGGGGCGAGCAGGTGCCCAGGGGAGTCTCGGGGGGTCCCGGAGCGCCGGTCCGGCCCCGTTTCCCTCCCCACCGGGAGGCTCGGGATGCCCCGGGGCCGCTCGGGTCCCGCGGGCGGAGCGGCCGCATCCTGGGCAAAGTTTCGGGGGATGCGGAGGCCCGAGGGGGCTCGGCTGGGGGCGGCGGGGCAGCCTCCTCATGGTTTAGGTGGGCTCAAGTTTGCGAGCCCGGATGTCGGGCGCCTGTGGCGAACACTTGTTTCTGCTTTCCTCACGATTTCGGAGAGGGGTTTGGGCGGTTTTGCTGCAATACCGAAATAATTGCGAAAGTCCCCAGGTTTTCGTGCTGGGGGAGCGATGTCGCTCGTGTTGCGCTGCAGGAGAGCTGTAGGAATCTCTGAACCTCGGTGTCTGTGCTGGGTGTTACTGATTCGTGTTGCACGATCAGAGAGAGGATCGGTGACCTCGGCAGCGTTTGGGGTTTCCTAATCCCAGGAGCTTCTGTTTTTCACAGTCAGGTGAAAAGTCTACGTGCATTTTATCGGGTCTTTTCTGTCATTAATGACGCTTTGCCTCTTCTTTTGGGGTGGAAAGGCACTAAGCTCTGGTGTGTTGGATAATGTACAGGTATTCAGCCGTAACAGGTAGAGAGTAAATTCACGCTCAGCATTGCCAGGGAATACTTCTGCTTGAAACGTGTTTTTGGAAAATGTCACCACAGAGGTGACAGGTGGCATTTTTGTGTCGTTGGCAAGGGTTTGTTTGGTGTGACCGAGTTAATGTGTGCTGTGTGGCTCCCCCAAATCCCATTCCATGAGCAATAAATAATAAATATTATTATTTTAGATGCACATCTGAGGAAGGGGGCTGATAAGCTGCACTTTAAATGAATATGTAATTTTTGTCCATTTATGAACACGTGGGCAACACTGCCTTGTGGGAGCTGTGCTTGTCATCCTCTGGCCATTGCTTCCTGTGAGCCTCTGCTTATCTTCTGAGATGAAGTATCAGAGTGCACAACTTTCTGCTGTGTTAACACTCCTCTGTTGCTTAAAAGTAATACATTTTCGGTGTTTTCAAAAAAAAAAAAAAAAACCAAAACCAAAACAAACCCAAACCAAATAACCCCCCCTCTCAATGAGTCATTAAAAAATTAGAAAATTCTGGTTTGCCAGTGTCTGGTCCCCAGTCAGGCTGAGCATCTGCTGTCAGTGGAGTCTGGCTTGCAGAGGAACTGCAAGTCCAGATCATGTGACATTAAAATAGGATGCAAAAGATAAGACACCAGGATTTGCAGGAGGTGATTTTTTCGGAGATATTACTCAGTGTTATGTGAAATTATCATTAAATATCTTCAGTCAAAAACCACCTGCCAGCAATCAAGAAGTTGAAGTTTTGCCATATGCAACACACAGCTTGTAAAGCAATTTGTTTCTAAACTCTTCCTGTTTATTATTGATTTCTATCAAAATAGGGATGAAATGAATTCTGAATGTGAGGCTGAAATAAAGAGACTGTACTTCAGCAACAGACACTTGGATTACATTTAACTCAGTGCAATTATTGTGGGTATTTAGTGTGAGTTACTTCAGTAATTAAACTTTATGAATGAAAATACAACAGTCCACTCTTTTTTTACCCAAGAAAGCCAACAGATAAGCCTTCATTGAAATGAAAGATTGCATTATTCACAGCTTGGATTGCAGCCACCTTGTTTGCCAATAAAAATACACTTTATCACTTCTGTTTGGAAGGAGAAATGGAACACAAAGGTATCTGTTCTGTACATAAAACGGTGTTGGGGACAGTTGCTTCTGTGATAAGAAAGGATCCGCTCCTTTCCCCAGTGGGAGAGGACAGGGACTACTTTAAACACTACTAATTAGTTCAGTTTATCTTGCACGCCTTCCAACGCTGTAGTTAGTTAATTATAGCTTTTTCCATTAGCAGTATGTTAAGACTAATGAATTAACATATCACACGGATCAAAAGAACATCTACAAAGTTTATCTTAGAGGAAAGAAAGTGTTGCCGTGTGTCAGGAAGTCCCCCTGGCTTTCCCAAGGCGCAGATTTTGTTGGAATTCCTGAGCTGGTGCTTCAGAGGCTGATGAATGACTTGAATTGATCACAAACAAGTGACACTGGAGCTCTTGGTTGCTTAGCAACCCACCAAGATGCCACAATTTCTTTTGGTATATTTGTCCAGTAAAGTAGAAATTCAGTTTTGTTACGGATCGTGGGTTCTTTGCTAGCACAAAGCCCGCCCTATAACAACCCTAAATCATGTGTAATGAAAATTGATGTCCCAGCACAAAGTCTGGGAGCAGCATGGGCATGAAAACAGAGCAGGAATCCTGTAACCATATTCTGGTAGTGATGTGCTCAGTGTTTTATAGCAAGTTGTGATTGTCCTTTCTTGGTTAGACTCCTAAAATCCCAAAATCATTAGTGGGACAAGTTCTGACAAAGACATTCATCTACCAAGTGCTTTTTGAACAGTTCCCCTCGTGCTGTCTTGAGCTCTGAGGTCCTGCAGGGTCTGTAGGGTTCCTCTACGATCCACTTTGAAATGCAGTGTGGAATATGGGGTCTGATTGTTGTCTGAGTCATGTCAGGGCTCTCTGGCTCGTCCCATGGCTGGAGAGCTCTGCTGGGTTGTCCTCACAGGAGACACTGGCTCCTTAACAGATCTATTTTGTGTAAGGAAATAACAGGTTTAATACCCGAGGAGCAGAAAGAAGGTAAATGTTACCATGATTATACACCCAAAATACCAACATGGGCTTCAATGAATTATTTTTTGTCAGTGAACTCCTTTTGCTACCCTTGGGTCCACGTGTGCTGCACCTTAGTCCTGCTGGGCACCTCGGAAGGGAATCCTGCAGTCATCCCATCCACTCTCTGTGCTTTGGTTGGAGTTACAGGGACAGGGCACAAACCAGGATTAGTTTTGGCTGAACCTGAGGCAGGATATCTGTTCCAGGAGCTCACTTTGTGCCCTTCAGCTGCTAAGGGGCTTTCCAGCCGTGGCCTCCCGGCTGGAGCTGAGGCAAAGCTTTGCCGCGTGTGGGTGGATCTGGGCTTCCCAGCACCGCTTTGCTCTGCTTCCCTCCGCCCTGCTAATACAGACACGTCCTCTTCCTGCTGGAATTGTGACTGGGAAACAGCCTGCTAGGGCTGGGAGAGCTGCAGGGTGTCGTGGCATTCGTTCTGCTTAGATAGCAGGTGGCATTCTGGAACATTTCTGGATGAGGAAAAGGATTCCGGGTGTTTCTCTTCTGGATGGAAGTTGAGTATTGCATGATTTGCTGTGGATTGGGACCGGGAGGGGATGTTGTAGCATAAGACCAAATGGTGTTATGTTTGCCCATAAGACCAAATCTCAGGCCATGAACCAAATCTCAGCTCGTTGTCGGTGTTCCTAGTCTAAGATTATTGTTGTTCATAATCTGTGTACTTGTAATTAATTGCCTTTCCAGGCTCAGACAGACTTAGGTAAAGATTAAGGTACACGTGAGCTTGGCTGACTTTGTTGTGGCTTTTTTCCTGTTGTTCCTGTGCGACAAAGTCAGCGCTCAAAACTCAAGGTTGTTGTATTTAGCTTTTTTTTTTTCCCCCCTAGCTACTCTGATATATCTGCTTTATGCATTGATTTCTGTAAGTGCATTTGCATTCCCAAATGCTGATTAGTGCTTGCCAGTGCCGTGATTGCCTCAGCACTACAAACAGATGAAGGTGCTCGGTGATATTCGGTGCCTCAGGTTTCTCCTCCCAGCATGTCCAGGCACCCTGCAGGAAGCTCAGGGTGTGATGGCTGAGGTGATGGTGTTTGCTGGGGTTTCAGCGTTCCCTGGCAGATGTTTCCTTCTTCCTTCATTGCACCTGAATGTATTAAAGTCAAACAAAATGCAGATGGAGGACAGTTTATCATTAAAAGTAGTGTTTGTTGGTACAGCTCGACTAGAGCTTGTGGTCTGCAGTGTGATCTCCAAGTGCAGATCCTGTTCCATGTAAGAAGGACAAAAATTATGTTTTTCTCTTCACTGGGGCTTTTAAGTCTTCATATTTTCCTTTGCCCCTTGCTAGCCCTCTCTTTTCTCCCCTCATGAAGAAAATGACCAATTTCAGGTGGTTTTCTCCTTTTGTTTGTTTTTTTCTCTCTCATCATTTGCCAGCAGCAAGATGGGGTTAAACCAGAGGTGTGGTGAGGATGTGACTCGGGTTGAGGGAGGGTGAGGTTGGGGAGGACAGGGATGATCCTGCTTGGATCCATCCCCACCTTTGCTCCTGTTCTCTGGCACAGCAGGATGGGGATGTCTGGATGCTGGGCTGAGCAGGAGCAGGAGCCAGTGGTGGGGCTGTTCCTGTGAGAGTGCAGCTTTTGAGGATATTTTTCCCAGATGGTTCCCGGCCTGGCTGTGAGAGCTGAGCTGGGGACAGCCCAAGCCCGGCTCCAGCCAGGTGACCTCCACACAGCCACTGTCCCCGCGCCAGAAACGGAGCTTCCACAGGGTCCCTGCTGAATCCTCCCCGTGTTTGCCAGCAGGGAGGTGTGGAAAGGCGGTACCTGGCATGATGTTTATCCTCAGAGCGGCACACAGTGGCCTTGGCATTGCTCTGTGAGTGCTCCTGGTCCCCACCTGTGTCACTGTGCCCTGTCTGGCGATGCTCCTGCTGCACTCCCTGCCGCCTCCTCCTCCTCCTCTTCCTCCTCCTCATTGGAGCATCCAAGGCAGCACCTGGGTTGTGCACTTCTTTCCTTGAGAGGTGAACAGGGCTGTAACTTCAAAGGTGGGATGAACCCACACGAGGGGGCTCTGATGGCTGGGGAGTGTCAGTGGCCTCCTGAGCAGAAAGTGTAACTACAAACAAGCCAAGCAGTGAAAGCACAAGGCTCCAGTTCCAAGGAAATCCAAGCATGTCAGTGAGCCAGAGTCCTCTGACCTCTCAGTATGGCTCAGTCAGCTGATTTTAGTGCTTTTAGAAATCTCATTTCAAGTGCCTCGGGTTTTTGGGAGACCCTTGGGGGTGGCTCTGCAAGGTTTAAGTCGTTTTCCAGGACAGCACCCTGGCTGGAATGAATAGGACAGGCAGGAATCCACTCAGAGGAGTAGGGAAAACCAAGGCAGAATCGGGCCCATCCACCTTTCAGTCCGTGTCTGCTTTGGTGACTTCTGGAGTGTGACACAAGCAATTCCCTGTCAGCCTTCCCCGCTGGCTGCCACAGAAGAGGTGGCTTTGAATGCTGCCTGCTGTGCTTGTATGGCACTTGAAAGGAGAGAGGGCTGCCTTGAAGGAGTGTGTTCCCACAGCTTTAAAGGATGTTTGAGAAATGCATCTCTCAGCCCTGTCACGTGCGTCGCGGCGTTAAACCCGGTGGAGACCTGGAACAATGTCTCAGTAAAAAATGGCTGGTGCCAGTGAGCATCCCCCAGTGCTCAAAATAAAATTAGTCCTGATGAAAGATCGCTCTGCTTATAGGGAAAGCAAAATTATTATTCCAGGGCAGATTAATTTATTTTTTTTCCTGTTAGAAAATACCCCAGCGGTGCTTGCAGCTAAAGGAGTGATGAACTCAGTGGCTTGGTTTTTTTCACACGTGCTCGCAGGATGCACCATTATTTTTGCAGTTTGCTGAAATCAGAGAGTTGTTACTAATAAGAGATTGCCTGTAGGTTTGGAAGCATCCAGGTGTTTTTCCCAAGGTTGATCTCCCAGCCCGGTGTGCTCTGTCTGTCTGATCACTGCAGTCCTTCCCTCTGTGGCAGTTTGTGTTGGTTGATCCAGGCCTGTGTGTACACTTGCATCCGTGGTTGTTTGCCTGATTTTGTTGATTTTACTTCTTTGTAAGCAAAACATTCCAAACCACAGTCTGTTTGCTGATGTCAGTGAACTCACTACCTAAAATTTGGGTTATTGCTCAAGTATTTTACTGAATAAAGGGCCTGTGCTTTGTTTTCCACAGGTTATTCTTTCTTATCACTCCAGCAATGACTTTGTTCCAGTAAAATTCCACTGAGAGGACAGATTTTAGACGATTTCTGTTGTGACCTGCTGTAAGTCAGAGAAGATCCCATCTGCTCTTTTTTGGTCATTGAGTTTTACAGCAATAAACTGTATTCAGTGCTCTCTTTGAGTTGTGCTGAGGCATTGCTCAAAACTGTGGTAATTGTGGTCATTAAAATCCACATTTCTTTGAGAAAAACATTCCTTTTGTTGCATCTGGGCAGGTTAAAATGACACAGAACTGAACTACTGGTACCAGCAAGTACTAATGGCAGATTTTATTTACCATATTTTTAGGAAAGCCTGACAAACCGTGGTGACTTCCAGGCTGAATATTGCCCAGGAAAACCACTGGTGAGGTCATGGCGCCACAGAAATGCATGGTCAAACTCCCAGTGACCTCATCAGAGCCAGCTTTTTGTCCCAGGAGCGATGAAAATCTAATTTACAGCCTAAGCAGTTTGAGGAGGAGGCGTCACGGCTCGGGTCCTTGACTGATACAAATGAGTGTGGTTGAGCTGAGGGTGATTGAGTTACCCTGACTGGAGCCATCTGGGCTTCTGGAGAATCCCTGGCCCACTCTGGAAAAGGAGTGCTGGGAGCTGTGAGGCTGTGCCTCCCCTCGAGCAGCTCATCCTTGTCTCGCGTTTTGACTGGGAACAAATAACCGGGAAACAGCATGGAATATTCCAGTTTTCTGAGCCACACAGATGAGAAGTGTCGTGTGTGGGGTGCAGAGGAGCAGTGATGAAAGGTCTGTCCCTGCTGCACTGAGCTAAGCCATACCTGCTTCATTAAACTGACACCGAAATCCATGGGAATTGCTCAGGGTTTACTACCTGCGTGACAAATGCACCTTTCTGTTATTACTGCATGAGGCTGGACTGAGCCTTTCACCTAAATCTGGGATTTTTTTATTATCTCTGCTTAGCCTGTGGAATTGCAGCCTCCCTGCTGCTCCGTGTGTGCGCCGAGCTCAGCCTGGGGTTCTGCCCACCCTGAGTTTTGGATAATCCTGTCCAGACGGTGCCTTCCTGCTGGGAAAGGCTCGGACTCGCCTTTTCAGCTTCACGTTCTATCCCAGGGAATTGCTGAAAAGAGTGGTGGCACCAGAAAATAATCACAGAGTGATGGAATGGTTTGGTTGGAAGGGAGCTTAAAGCTCATCCCATTCTACCTCCTACCATGGGCAGGGACACCTTCCACTATCCCAGGTTGCTCCTGGTCCATCCAACCCGGCCTTGGACACTTCCAGGTTTGGGGCAGCCACAGCTTCTCTGGGCAACCTGTGCCAGGGCCTCCCCACCCTCCCAGGGAGGAATTTCATCCTGATACCCATTTAAACCTGCTGTCTCTCAGTTTGAATCCATCCCCCCTTGTAAATAATCTCTCTCTCTCTTTTTTTTATAATACAGTTGATCTGGTGATGCAGCCCCTAAAGGAAAGGAAGTTTCTCCCATTTACTTCCCCGTGTGCAGGATCCTGCCTTTCAAAGCACTGTACCCAATTATCCTGCCAGAGCAGCAAATTTTCACTGCCAGCCATTCCCCCTGTCAGACATCCCCGTGCAGTGAATCCTCACAGAATTCCAGCTGCACAGCAAGAGGAAAATTTCAGCTTTGGTGCATAAGAAATGCCTCAGTGTTTATTAAAAAAAAAAACCAGCCAGGAAAACCACAACAGGCAGCAAACCTGGAGGGTTATTCACAATCTTATCATGTGTACCACAAAAAAAAAAAAGGAATACTCTTTGTGTTCAGCAGATAAGCAGGACTCTCCATATAAACCTATTGCACTGTGATCCTCCAAAATGTGTGCACAAAGCTCCCTGAAATGGGTGGTTGGACCAAATTTTTTATCCTTGCACAGGACAGGATATAGTCAGGAATGCTGTGTATTTTCCCTGCTAATTACATAACGCACTCACTGGAAAGAATAATGTATGCAAAGTTTTGATGCTCAGGCAATGACAACCCATTTAACCATTTATAGCTTCATGTATTTTATAATCCCTGAACCCGAACGTCCCCGGAGAGGGAATGTGCCCTTAAAAATTTTAGGCCTGTAAATTAAGTGAATTTAAATTCGCCTCATTTGCATATTTCCCCTTTCTTTGTTCTGCCTGAATGAGATATTACTCCGGTAATTGAACTGTAATTTCACTGCAGGTAAATGATGTCAGACAGCTGATATTCCAGGGGCTGCCTGAGCCTCGGTGGGCTCTGCTAATCCGGCGATTTCCAGCACACCTCGGAGAGGAGGCGGTGTCCAGTCCACTTAGGATCACCCAGCGTGGGGCTGGGACTTGAAAGTTCAATCAATCTGTGATGCTAAATGTGCCTCTGGAGCAGGGACTCGCAGGGATGGGGAGGGGGGAGGAAATGGGCATTCCCGGGAAAAAACTCACTGAGGTGATGTCATACAGAATTCCAGAGTGGTTTGGGTTGGAAGGGACCGTAAAGATCATCTTGTTGCAGCCAAGGCCCGTCCAGTCTGGCCTTGGACACTTCCAGGGCTGGGGCAGCCACAGCTTCTCTGGGCAGCCTGTGCCAGGGCCTCCCCACCCTCGCAGGGAGGAATTTCTTCCCAATATCCACCCTTCCTCTCTTTCTGTTTCCATACTCCTTGTCCTATCACTGCAGTTTCTGATGAAATACGTAGATGGGTCAAAGCTGAATGCTCCTAAAAATCAAATTTTAGAGCTAAAACAGAACTGTGATGCCTCTGAAACAGCTTTCCTCTGATGGATTTTTGGTGTTTGGTTCTGAGCCCCTGGATTTGGCACCTCTGTGCCTGTGGGACAGGTAAACTGGGATGGGTGGACAGGAATGGTGGTGGGAGGGAGAGGTGTCAGTGTCTGTTGGAAGAAGTCTTGGTTATTATCTTTGGAAAAGATAGGGTGATGCATCATACAAGGATGGCAAAGTGGTTTGGGCTCTATTATCCTGTGTATCTTGGTGTTTCGTGGGAATACCAGAGGAGTCCATGTGCAGAGGGGGAAAGCAGAAGAGGTAATAGATGGTTGTCTGGAGAACTTGGCACCAATCCCAGAAAAATAATGGAAAAGTTGATAGAGGACTGAATTAAAATGGAGTTAAAGAGTAGAGAGATAATTAAGGCCTCTCTGAAAAGGGAGCCCGTTCCTTGTGGAGTTACAGGTTTGATAAATGTGGATAACTGAGCCTTGTGGCAGAGTTTTCTGGTGTTGGATTTGGTATTCCATGACATCTCAGTTAAAACCAAACAAACCCAACAAAGCTGGTGTGTGGAATTAGCAGCACTCTTGTTTTGTAGACTCAGAATGGTTTGGGTTGGGAGGGACCTTAAATCCCATCCCATTCCACCCCCTGCCATGGGCAGGGACACCTTCCACTATCCCAGGTTGCTCCAAGCCCCATCCAACCTGGCCTTGGATGCTTCCCAGCGGGCTGAAGGACTGGTGGGATCCTTTTACACAGGGTTTTTATCTGAGTCCATGAGAATGCTGCAAAGCCAGGGTCAGTTTTAGTGTCAACAGTGGAAAGAAAGGGTTTACAAACTGAAGAGTCAAGGAAATAACCACAATATTGATTTGAAGAGTGGAGAAAATTCCCCACAGTGAGAGGTTTAGAGCTCAATCTGCTTAGCTCATCAAAAAGAGGATTGAGAGGGGACTTGATTACAGGGACAAGTATTTTCATGGGGAAAGCATATCCAGCCTTTTAATCAAGAAGAGAAAAGGAAAATCAGATCCAATAGCTGGGAGCTGGAGCCAGACAATTTTAAATTAGACATTAAAGACAAGGGGTTTTTTTGTCTGTGATTAAGCCCTGCAGTGAACTGTGATGTGTTCAGGTGGGGACTGGGTACCTCGTGTGGCACAATCAAACACGAGTCGCAGGATGTGATTTGCAGAGGACAGGAAAAGGCACAACAGAGGGGGGCAAAGGCCTTAAAATCTGCGAGCATTGAAAGGGCAATCAAAGAAGATAAGAAAAAGGGAGGAACTTGCATGGGAAGCACAGAAAGGAGAAATAGAAGCACTGGAAGGACAAAGAAAGGAGATTCAAGTGGAGACAGAGCTTCTGCTGCTGAGTGTTGGAGCATATGTCTGAGCAAAGCGAGTTTTGGCATTGGGAGCACCTTGGGTGTTGGCAGAGCTGGAGTCATCTGTTTCCCAGTCAAAACTGCAATTTTGGATTCCGGGCTTTGTTAATGATGATAAAGAAACCTCCTGTTTGTGGTCTGGGCTTTTGGCACCGTTGGCTCCCTGCTGTGCTGCCGTGGGAGAGGGGATGGGGCTTCCAAGAGCCGGGATGGAGCTGAGGGTTGGATCCCACCATGGATTTGTGCTGCCTTTCCCCAGAGCCAAGGGCAGGTCGTGCATCCCTGGACATGGGTGTGATGTCCCATTCCAGCAGGGAGTTGTCACCATGGTCTCTTGTGTGCCCCCCACGTTGTTGGCATCAGTTTTAACATCCAAGTTTTAAAATAATCCCATATTTCTACCATGAAACCAAATGCTTGGAAAATCCCGCAGGGAAATCTACCTGGTCTTGGCTGTTTTCGATGAGTTCTCTCTTTATGTTTGTCCTCTTGAAATAATTTCACCAGATCAGTGATTGTGACTTCTTTTTTTCCAAGAAATATTCTCTATTACAACTGCTTACAGTGCCTAATAATGAGGTAATCATTGATTTAAATGTAATATTGTGTTTCTTCTGTGGGGAAATGCAGTGGTTCAGTCCAGATCATGGTCCAGGTGATTTTTGTCTCTGTTTTTTTTCTGTGGATCTTCAGTTACAATGGAAGTGAAACAGATGCCTTAAGGACTGTCAATAATTTTGCTATCACTGGAGCTCTTTAGCCAGGACTGGAAATCACTTTTCCAGAAAAAAAATTTCCAAAACTCTGTCTTACCTGCCCGGCAGAGAATATTCTGTGATGGTTATGTGGAGGGAAATCACTCACATATGCTCTTTTTTTACAACTCCATCACAAAGCTGTTCCCTTTGTTTAGCACCATTTCCCGCGTTGTTTTTGGATTTGAAGAGAGTCGTTACTTCAGGATCTTTTCAGTGGAAATTGGAACATGTTTTCTTTGGACTGTTTAACAGAACCATAAACTCTTTGTGATCAATTAGAGCATCCAATTACCTGCTCCTGCCTCGTGTGAACATTTTGCATTGCCAGCAGTACAGAGTGTGCAATCCGGGCTGGTTGTGGCCATGTTTTCCTTGGAACTAGGAAAACTGATAACAGGTAATAAACTGGTTTATTGGAAAAAAAAAATATCAAGCAAGAATATGTGTCCTACCTGTAAGAATGGACTAAGAAGGCAGTAATTATTTCAAAATCCTGTTGGAATATATCAACCTTGATGAGCATTTTCTTTCTCAGTGGACATCCCAATAATTGCCTTTGCCTAAGGATCCCCTGGAAGCTGTTCTGAAATCAGAGCAGCACTTCAGCGTTTAACTCCTGACATTGTGACATCCATTAGGAATGCAGAGAGGTAGGAATTACCCTATTCAATCCGATTAAAGATCCAATTAAGTTGGAATCCTCTCTCTGTTAGTAACTAATACTTGATGACTCAACACCCTGGGAAAACCCCCAAACCTTCCTCCCTCCTCCCCTGAACTCTCAACACAATTAAGGAGCAAATTGTCCCTTAAAGATTTTTTTATTTTATTTTATTTTATTTTATTTTCCTTCCTCCCCAGCACTTACAGCTTGGCTTCCATCCTGAAACACGAGATCAATAGCCCTTATAAATTCTTACCCTGGCTTGGGCAAGCATTATTATTAGCACTTTAAACATCTAATCATTCTCCTAATCATTCTGCCCTTTGTATCAATAACATTTTTGTGTCAGACAGGTCGCAAAGTTAATTATTGTGATTTTCTTTCTCCTTTTGATCGTGCCGTGTCTTAATTCCAGTGTGATCGCTGAAGTGACTGTTTGACCTTGTTTCACCTGTTTTCATAAATGCTTGTGTCTGTCATGTCCATTCCTTGAAACACTTTGTCTGTGCAAGAAATACTGAGGATTCTCCTCATTCCTTTCTTAAAGGGACTTTTGATATTTTCCTTATTTTTGTCTGGTTTAGTCCTTTTTGTAGCTCTCACTTTTGAACGCAGTCACACTTGGTGTCAGAGGTAAGAATAAATCAGCAACACATCTAAATTGCTAACAATTATTATTAATAATTATTTTTAGTGCTTTCTAAGGCGTTCTGTACAGAATCCCCATCTCAGCTGCCTCTGGAGCACCTTGGGCTGCCGAGCAGATGCTTCCTATTGAAGTGATTTTTCTTATTTTCTGTGGAAGGAAAACAATCCAATTGAAACACTCCTCTCCTTCAGCCTCCCGAAGGCCAGGGGCTATCTGGTGAATTTAACTGCACTTACATCAAATGAAACAAATCTATTCTGACCCTTGAGGAAGTCTCATGTTTTAGATCATAGGTCGCTTCTAAATATAGGGATGGGAAATGAATGTCTCCCTGGATGGATGATCCTGTACCTGTCTCCTGCGAGGGTTTGCACAGTTTCCTTTCAACTCAGTGTCCTGGTCATTTCTGAAAAGGCTGAAATTTGAGTGGATGAAGCATTTATAAATCTACATTTATGTGTGTGTATATATATGTGTGTGTGTGTATACATATGTACACACAATGAGTTAAATTACTATGTATGTTTGGTCTTGCATAGAATTATTTAACCATCATGGCAGTTCATGGAAAATAAAATCATTTGGGAGATATGTATATAGATACATACCTATATCTATATAAATATAGATATATGTATTTATCTCCATATCTCCTTATATTTATATTTGTTTCAAAATCATTTTGTGCAACAGGCAATAACTTTTGCCTTGGGCTGTTGAATCTGATATTACATTCATCTTTCCTGAAAATAATCAGAGTGCAGCAACATCTGATGTGCCTGCAAGTGAAGCAGCCCAATATGGAGCATGTCAAATGTTTACATTTATTCCAGAGACGTGAGCTTTGAAACTTGATATTCCACACCTATAATGTGTTTGCATGAGTGTCCACATACAAGTGCATTTATACCTTCTATTTATAAATGGATGTGTGTGTAAATTGTGTTTTTTTCTTGTGTGGGCGCATCAGAAATGCTGGAAAATTCGTATACTACAATTTATTTCTTCTTTAACAATTAGGGCTTACCTGAGGGGTGATTCAGGTTCCTTCTATTTTGGGATGTTGTTTTATTTGGGTGCTCCTCTCTGAGGAGCAGCATCATCCTGTCTTTGGCACTGCCACTCTGTGGCAGATGTTATGACTCAGAGCAGACAAGAAGATTCAGATTTATATTTTTTTCCTTCTTTTTTTTCATAAGTGCCTTGCCCCCAGGCGTGTTTTGACAGGGAGGATATCATTTCAAATTAAACGTGAACGTGGAGCCTTTCCAAAGCTCCACATTGCAGAGATTTCTCAACGTGGCCCAAAGAGAAACAAACCTCTCCACGCTGAGGGGTTGCTGTGCTGGGAGGGGGCAGCTCTGGTACCAAACCCTGAGTTTATTAAAGCCTCGGTACAAATTTGGACACGAGAGAGGCCCTGTCCATCACTGAGCTGCTTTCACAACCTCAGAAAGGCCAAAGGGGGTTGGATTTTCCCTTCTACCTCCAGATGGTGACTGGTGGTTTAACATCTTATTTACCAGGTGAATCTGTGGCATCGGTGAGCACAGGTATTTCTAGGAGGAGGAGTTTGGTGTGCAAGCAGTTCAGAGGATGCTCCCTGCCAGAGGGCCAAGGTGTTTGCTCCTCCTTTAGGATGGGGAGAGGTGCAATGAGGAGAGGATGTCCTTCATTCTTGTGGGGTTTGTTTTTCGAAAAAAACCCCATTTTTGTGGGTTTTTTTTCTTGTGGGTTTTTTTTATTTCAGGAAATTGGTGTCTGTGATTTGTGTCTTTTGAAGTAAAAAAGCTTAGCACTCCAGATCTAAAACATGTGAAAGTATTTCCCGAGTTTAAGAGCAGAACTTTTTCTTCCTGATGAAACAAAGCACAGAGAAGCCTCCCAGTTCCTTGCCTACACCTCCAGATTCCTGTCACAGCCACAGCGAGGTCAGCTTTGCATTGTCTGGAGCTGGCACTCTTTGTGTGGGTTCTGTCTGTGTGAGGACATCATGTCTCCTCACAGTTTGCCTTTCATTTTCCCACCTTTATTCTCTTTTTCACCTTTTGTTCCAGCATTTGACCTGTGTTTTATTTTCCTCTGCTTCTCCCTCTCCAGTGTTCCTGTCCCCACAGGAGCCTCAGTGGGTCTCAGCACAGGGGGCGGTTCTGCAGTCCGTGGGACTTTCCCATATATGATGTTTTGGGGTTTGATGCTGATCAAGGACTGTTTTCATCAGGGATCTGTTAATTTCTTAGACTTCTCGTGGAAATCGTGGAATTGCAGAAATGTGTGTGCAGGCAGGATCTGTCCCTCTGCCTCGACTCCACTGGCACCTGTAGCCCCTTTTGGAAGACGTGGACATGAATTTCCTCTGTGTCCCCACATTCAGGAGGTTTTTCCTTCAGTGCTGAGGATCCAGCCTAGGAAAGGAGCGAGAGCCAACTCGGAGAGCTTTAAACCACCATAACTCTGACGTCCTCGGGGAGAAGGGATATTAAAGAGCCCAAATTCTCCAGGAGATTGTCACTTGGCTAATGATGATCGTAGCCCATGGCAGTGGGGGATGATAGGGCTGATGCTTAGCAGGGGTTGTGAACCAATTAGTCTGCTCAACAAAATGCGTGGTCCATTGGGTGCAAATGTTAGGAATATTCATGGGGCTGGCTCCGGAGTCAGCTAATCAGAATTGGAGAAAGCTACTTAAGAGGCTGTCCCAGGCTCTGCAGAGGCCCCGAGATTACACAGCTGACAGATAAACAAATGTTTGCCCGTGTAAATATTAGGACTCAAAGACTGTATTTGAACTCTTTTTCAGTTTCCTGGTGTTGTAAAATCAATTAGGGGTGATTAAAGCACGCTGGAGTGCACTTCCCTGCGGAGGGCAGGCTCTGGTGGTGGCTGTCCATGGGCAATTCCTGCGGGTTGGCTTTTCCCAACTTTTCTCAGCTTTTGGGGTGTCCCATGGTCCAGGTGGGGTGGTGGCAGAAGGTGTCACATCAGCTGGCCCGGGTGAAACGGCAGCAGCACAATAATAATTCAGCATTTACTGGTGTGGTTTGCATTCATCAACCGCTTAATCCTTAAGCTGTGAGTACTCCCATTAAATCCTTAACCCGTTTACTCTTGAACCTGCTGATTTTCTGAAACGTGACGCTGTTGGAGATGAACTTTGGTCTCACAGTCAGTGCTGTCCAGCACGTTCTGCTACTGAAGTAGAGACTGGGTACTTGCATAAGGTCTGATAGTAGAGCTGGGAGAGGAAATGCAGTAATTCATCTAAATTTACACACTGGCTTTGATTTTTTAAGGGTTTCTTTGTTGGCTTGTTTATTTATTTGCACTTCATTTGAAATTTTCAGGGTTTTTCCCCTCTGATCTAAGGCCTCACTTAGCAGAAACACTTCTGTAAAACAGATAAGACTAAAAAAAAAATCCACAGGCTTCCCTGGAAGAGCTTTTTGAGAGCTGAGAGTACTGATTCCTCAGACTGGAGGCATAAATGTGCTTATACGTGTTTTTACAGAGAATCTGCAAATAGAAGAGTAGCTTCTAACCCTACCACTAAGCTCCTGATCAAAATATTCTGCCTTGCTGTTTCCCAGCTGTTATTTTACAGCGAGTGATCAGTTTGAAATACAGCCATTTTGGGGTTGGGCTCAAGGTGGTTTTTTCCCAGTTTATTTGAAAAATCAAGTGTTAAACTGGGGCATTTATTGCACCTGACAGGCTCTACACTAGCTCTTTACTTAAAGAAAAATAAAATTTTAATAAAGGCCAGGTTGTAGATGGTTCTGGTGAGCAGTATGTGATTTTATTTTTTTTATTATTATTATGGTTTTTTTTACACCCCCCTGTGTGTAAAAGCTTTCTTTATGCTGCTGCTATTCTGCCTGTAAGTGGCTTTAAGTGCAGGGGGTTTTAATATACAGATGTTCTTTCTGATGGCTCTTATATATTGAAAATGACATAATGTCTTTTTTGAGCCTGAAAAGCACCATTCCTATTGGTCCTGGTAATTGTGTTAATAGTGCTCTTTATTTGGGGTTTTTCTTTTTTTCTTTTTTTTTTTTCCCCCTTTTTGTTCATGTGTGTATCAGAGATGCAACACACTGGCAGTTAAATGGGGTAAAAATGGTCTTTTTGAGAGGATGGTCCAAGTCCAGGGAGACTCTCCAGGGATCTCATTAAAGCATTCTTTTCTAATCCAGTGTACTGCAGTATCAGCTACCAGAATCCCCACAGTGTGGGTGCCTGATAGGTTAGTTTACACAGAATTAATTGTCTCATTTTGCAAACAACCAGTACAGTGCACATTGATTTTGTTAAAATTTATTTATTTATTTAGCTGTCTATTTTTAATCTGGTGTGTTGCTCTTGTGGACTCTGCTTTGTATTTCGATGTAGTTTTTACAATCCATCTTTACTTACACCGCTTTATCAAAGCCCATATGACATAGGAATCATTATTTGTTCTAATAATTCTTCTTTTTGTCCTTCCAATAGATAAGAATTGCTGGTAATTTAAGCAATAATTTTCTGCATAAAGCGTTTTTTAAACAACAGCAAAATAAGGATGTGTCAGAAAAGCGAATTCAGGTGGTACAAAGCTTCAGTGGTTTAGATGCTCCAGAGGCCAATCCTGAATGAGGAGAATGGATTTCCCTTGTCCTCAGAGGTCAGGGGGCTGGTTCCATATGGAACAGCACAGGGAGAATGAGCCTTGCACAGAACAAAGAACCAGAAAGTGAAAATCAGATGATAGAAAAGCACTGAAAAATATATTTGAATAAAACCTCAAGGGCTGTGCTGTGAATTTGGTTTGAACAGGTTTTTAATATATGAGGAGGATCTGTTTTAAAGTGAAGTTCTTGAAATGTGACCTGCACACAGAGGATTTCTCCATTAGAACCAGGGAATTGTTCAGGTTGAAAAAGACCTTTGAGATCATCGAGTCCAACTCAGTACCTGTGGGTTTTAGCCCCATGAGGAAGATGGAATTATTCACAATATCCCTCAGCTTGCTTTGGGCAGGGTGGCTGCTGACAACCTGCTGCTCCCAACCGCCTGCTGCAAGCTGCTCCCAGCCTGGCTCCTCACTGTGCTGCCCTCGGGAGACAGATCCCCTTCCCTGCCCTGCTCACGTGGGAAAAGATGATGGATTTCTGCTGCTTCCTCACCCCCGGAGCTGGCTGTGCTCCTGCAGCCTGCTGGGAGCTGTGCCCTGAGGAACAGCTCTGCTCTGCAAAGCTCATCCCAAAATGCAAACACCTCTGCTGAGACTGTGCCTGTTCACTGGGACCAGCAGGGGCTGCAGGAATTGGTGTTTTATCCTCAGCTACTGCAGCCTGGAGAAGTTATATCCTAAATCCCAGACTGATTGGATTGAAAGGGACCCTAAAGATCATCCACTTTCATCCCCTTTCACTAGACCAGGATGTTCAGAGCTCCATCCAACCTGGCCTTGGACACTTCCAGGGATGGGGCAGCCACAGCTTCTCTGGGCAACCTGTGCCAGGGCCTCCCCATCCTCTGAGTAAAGAATTTTTTCCTAATATCCAATCTAAACCTGCCCTCCTTCAACATGAAGCCATCCCTTCTTGTCCTTGCACTACATGCTCTTGCAAATTGTCTCTCCCCATCTTTCTTTCCAGTTGGGAGTTCAGGCAAAGGGAATGGGAGAGAAAGGATGCAAAAGTGAGACACTTTGGTTAATGTAAGTGGGGGAGAGTGAGGCAGTAGGACGAGGTGAGAGAAAGGACAAGTCAGGATAGCTTATTTGGAAGGGGAAAAAAACCCAAAGCAGCACAATTATCCTCAATGCCTGTTGTAATTCAGATAATGTGTTAATCAACTCTCAGATTTTATCTTCCCTTTCTCATTTCCATACGCAAAACATCTTCCAGTGAAAGCTACAACGTTTTGTGTAAGAAGTGAGCATTTGGGACAATATGTCAGCATGTCTAGGAAGGTGAATAGAGAGGGAGTCAGGGAAAGGTGAGTTTGCTTTGCTGTCTCATTCATTATTGCCCTTTTAGCTCCTGCTTCCATTAAGGAAGTTCAGGTGCAGTGTACACTGGGAACTTATTCCACAGCTATTCCAAACTGCTTTTGTAGACAGGGATCGGATCTCCCTGTCAGACCCTGGATCTGAAAAACCAAAGAAGGGGATGCCTCCATCACCCCAAAGAACTGCTGTTCCCAGGAGCTGCACACCTGGGCTGGAGCAGACCCGAGGCTGTTCCCTGTTGGGAGGCAGCTGAAATGGGAATGTGCCACGATCCTGTCTGGCCCCGTGACAGGGATGTGACAGCCTGCAGTGTCCCACCCTGGCACCACCGGTAATGTGCACGTTGTCCTCGTGTCAGCTGTTATCTGGGAGTGTTGACATCACACACTCGGTAACACTTAGGCAGGGCTCTTTCCATTAAAAGATGAATTCCCAACACAATTGAAATCGCTGGGGCCTTTGTCACCGACTTCAATAGGCCTCAGCTCCCACCTCGGGACTCCACGGGAGGAGGAATAAATTGCTGCCAGAGATGCTCGTGTCTGTGCCGTGCGGTGGGAAGGGATAATGAGCAGTCAGTCATGGAGCCGTGGCTGTCTGATGAATAATAGAACTGAGTACGAGTGAGATGTTGCCTTCCAAGTGGGTAAAGTGATTTTAGCAGATTAACATGAGTGTAGGCAGCCAGGAAATATGGCATGAAAACCGAGTGTGAGAGGAGTTCTAGACGGTAGGCATCAACTTTTCCGTCTGTCTGGCGTCCAAAACATACTCAGTATTTTTATGTAAACTCCAGGAAGTTGTTGGGGATCAAGAAGACAAAGTCTTGTGTAAAAAGGATCTGTTTCCTTTTTTGTTGTTGTTGTTGTTGAATTGGGTTAATGTTCTTAGAAGAGCATGAGGGAGATTTCAATGAAAACTCTTCTCATTTTTTGCTTCTCATCTAAAATACCTTTGGAACTTGCTCGAGCATGGTTGGAGCTCCTTTGTGAGGTGCTCAAGACCGAGCTGAACGGGGCTTGAAGCAACCTGGTCTAGTGGAAGGTGTCCTTGCCTGTGGCAGAGGCTTGGAATGAGATGATCTTTAAGGTCCTTCCAACACAAACCACTGTGTGATGGTACAAGACCATGTTTTATGGACATGTGCAGCTCCCATGCGTGGAGGAAACCCTGGCTGGGACACCCTGATTTCCAGCAGAAAGATGATGGTGAGCCCAGCTGGGGCAGTGAACTTGTGGGACGAAGCACAAGGATGGTTGCTGGATTTGCAGGTCTGTTCCAACAATTAAAGCAGAAGAAAGGCAGCCCAGTGTAGTTTTAATCATTAGTCTCAGTTTGTCGTGGGCCTTAGCGCTGCGTGAAGCTTTGTGAGAGCATAAAGGCAGCTCTGTAAAGCCGAGGCTTTTAACCAGCCCTGTTTGTGTATTGTGATTGGCAAAGCCATTGACTTCATATTCTTTCATGTTCTTTCTGTTCCCTTCTGTTTTGATGTTATCCTGCAGTCATCTTAGCTGCGTATTAAACAAGAGACTACTTCAATATAAAATGATCAAAGGGCTCAGGGAACACAGGGCCATAAAGAATATATGGAGAGCTCAGGGAGAATGGTGAGTTGAATTTAAAGGCCTTTTCAAGCTGCTTAATTCCTGCTTAGATTTCTGGTGTCACCAATAGGCAACAGTCCCTTTCTTTAAATCTTTCGCTAAGGATTGACTGGCAGAATCGCTGTTTTACATGGGGTTTAAAGAGTGAAAGGCCACTCCGAAGGTCAAGCCCCGGGAGATTTCCTCTGAGAGCTCATTGATTGTCCTGGATTTTTGACTTGGAGAAAGACCACTCCTTCCTAGATGTGCGGCTCAGATACAAGTGCCTCAGTATGTGCCAGCACAGAAGGCAGGAGCCGGAGCGTAAGGGCAGGAAAAAAATTAGAGGAAGACGCTGTGGGGCAGACAGACAATGATCTCAGTCTTGTATCAGTCAAGCTGGTGACATTATTAGCTACTGGTCCGTGGAAAAAAAAGGACAGTATTATTTTATCTGTCTCAGAAATGGATTATGTTAACAATGAAATCGGGCAGAATAAAGATTTATGGCCCCATCCTCAGCTTTTTAAGGTCCTCAGAGGACCTGCATGTGTGGGGATGGAGGGGCTGGGATGTGGATGCTCGGGGGTCTGGTTTTCTTCACATGCAGACATGAATTCAGGATTGCTGCGACTGCACATGCAAGTTACTGTCTCTTTTTGTGCACAAAAGAATGAAGATGAGCGTGTTTTGCCTCTCTAACCTCATTATGGCGTTGGCTTTCTGAGTTGCCCGGTGCTGTGGTAGTGATTAGCAAAAGCCTGCCCCATAAGCAAACTCTGTATTTGTGCTGTTACCTACTCCTGTGATATTTCAATCTGATTCATTAGAGAAATTAGCATTTTTATGGACTAATTAGGGGAAAATGTTGCTCGTACTCTTCCTGATATACAGAGATTTTTCACACAACAACGCTAAATAGAAATGAAACATGATTCCACCCCCCAAAAAAGAATAAAACCAAAATTATTACTCAAATTAACATGGAAGATTGGGGAGATTTGGACTTAAAACCAGGAATTAAGGTTAGACTGCTGTACTATTGGCAGTTTGTCCAGTCTTTTTGAATTCAAAATTCCAGCTCTCTTTCAGCTATTTTGGTTCATGAAGGCATAAAAATATTTTAAAAGCTGTCAGTCAGTCACTGTATTTTTTGTGACAGATGCAAAGTGCACAGTAATGAGAATGAATAGTAATGAGTGCATTATTCAGCAGCTATAAATACCAATTGATTTCCACTGTAAGTTTATGTATTTCAGTCAACGTACATTTTTAGCTTTTATTTTTCTTTTTTTTTAAAACCAAGCTCAGGTTTTATTAGACTGTGGCTAACGACCACGGGAAGTATTTTTTTTTTTTTTCCTTAGAGGGTTTAGCTTAAATCTTAGATTAAAACAGAATTATTTTAATCAATGCAGGCATCTCCTGTTTTGATCGTTATGTTTTGATAATGATTCTGCTTTCGGAGCAGTGAACCCCTCATTTTTGGGCTTCTGTGGAGAAGGCAAAAATCTGCATCTTGCACAGAGGGGAGAAGTTCAATTAGGCCTTCTGGTGGCAGGGGAGGTTGATGGGGCTTTAATTGGCTCCAGCTCACTGGCTTTTAGGCCATGATATTCCTCACCTGCAGTTGGATACTCCTCAAATATGTATGGAATTTTGCATTGCGTTGGAAAGGGATGCACAGAGGCAGAATAATGATTTCCAAGTGATACTTTGCAGTGAATGTGCTGTGATAAGTACAAGTCAAGGAGAAACCATTAACGTTGTGGAGGAATGTAAGTTGGAAAGGACCTTTGGAGGTCGTCTGGTCCATCCTCCTGATGGATGTAGGGACAACTTTGGACTTAGACCAGGTTGCTCAGGGCTCTGTCTGGTTGAAAACAGGAATTAGGCTTCTCTCTCCGTGCTGGACAAACACAGCTCTCCCAGCTCTTCTCCTGAGTTACGTGCTGCAACCCCCTCATCATCTCCATCCATTCTGCTGAACTTCTGCCCTTTTGTCAGTGTTTTGTAGCAGAGAAACCAAAACTGGGCGGTCTGTTCCAGATGCAGTCCCACAAGTGCTGAGTAAGGAGCAGGAATTGCTTTCCTTGTCCTGCTGGCTCTGCTCCTGCAAATGCAACCCGGCGTGAGGGTGGCGTTCGTCACCGCCACTGCCAGCTCCTGTTCAGCTCCCAGGATGTGTTCCCTGGGGCTGCTTTCTGCACTGTGGGTTTCCATTTGCAGAGCTCCCTGCCTGTTTCGTTGGAATGCTGGAAGTTTTCTGTTAGCCGCCTTCTCCAGCCGGCTGAGCCGCCCCTGAATGGCCACCCCACCTCCCCAGCCCTGGTGTGGTCTGGGAACTTGCTGCTCTCGTTGTCTAAGTTGTTAGTTAAGATATTACACAGATTGTCGTGAGGAAGATTTGCTCCATCACCTTTGGGATTGAGGTGAGGGTCACCAGGCAGTTGGATGCTGGTCCGTGTGGTTCATTCCTGCCCACCTGGACCATGGCTGCTGCCTTTTCCAGTCGCCAGAGGGATCCCCCAGCTGCCACAGCATTTCAAAGACATAAAGAGCAGCCTCAGGATGGTGTCAGGGTGTCTCCTGCACACTCACAGACCTCTGGAGGGTGTTTGATTAAGGGGTTCCTAACAAAGTGTTCCTCTGCTGTGGATCAGACTTCCCTGTCCCACACAAAGGCATCAGGACCATGGAGCTGGGCAGCCTGAGGGGAGGCCTGGCTGGTGAACACTGAGGCAAAACCATCATTAGATGCCTCATCCTCCCCTTACACCCTTTGTCAGTAGTTTTGTTGGCATATTTGGGAGTGACCCACATTTTCCCTGCTTGTTTCCTGCAGCTCTACCTGTGGGTGAACGTTTCTAACTGGCCACAGCGTCCCTTGCCACCTTCAGCTCCACCTGGGATTTGGCTTTCCTCATTTTTTCCCTGCAGTTTGGGCAAGGCTTGTGTAGTCCTCCTGGGCAGTGCCCACTTCCACCTTCTGTTCACTTTCTTTTCGTGTTGGAGCTCGGTCAGGGATTCCATGTCCAGCCAAGTCAGCCTTCTGCCACGTCTGCTCCACTTCCCACTCATTGGGGTGGGTTGTTCTGGTACTTTGAGGAGGTTTTCCTTGAAGATCACTGAGCTTTCCTGTGTCCTTCTGGCCCACAGGCATTAGCTCCCAACAAACCTGTTTCACAGCTTAGCTCGATATATAAAAGTCTTCAGAAATAATTCTGGCTCATTAATCTCTTCTGAGGAAAATTCTGTTTTCTGCGTGTTGTTTTGAACACCTTTTAATCCTATACAGCTCCTTTCCCAGAAGAAACATTTTTCTGATAGACCAAAAAAAAAAAAATGGAAACCCTATTGGACTCAAAATATTTAAAGCACCATAATAAATTAAGCGTCTTCTTGATGACCTTTCTTGATGAGGCGTTGTTGGTATGAAGCCTTTGCGCGTGTCTGTGGGCAGGAGGAGTCAATGGCACACTTCAGATCTCAAGCGCCAGCGCGAAGCAGTCGTTGAATCGATGAATTTTTTCAGTTGCACTTTCCTCCTCGTGCTTTCAGTGGTTCAAAAGCTGCGGTGCTGAAATGGCCCATCTTGACCTCGGTCGTCTCCCGTGTTAATAAAATGCCCTGTGCCGCTGCTCGGGCCGTGAGCTGGGACTCGGAAGTTTTATTTCTGGCTCTGCAATTATCCCGCTGCTGTAATTTCCTTATCGGAGTGGGGGATAACAAAGCTCTCCTTCTCCGCACAAGGCTCGCAGATTTGATGATGAAAAATGCTATATAAGGGTTCAATGTTGTTATGTGAACAAATATCACTTTGTTTGCGTGGCTTGACCGTCTCGTGAGCAAGCAGAGAGTTGATGACCAAATCAAGATAAGAATTGAACAAATGAGGCGTAATGAGCAACTCCAGACTATTGAATTCATTTTTTCCTTCTGCTTGAGAGTCATTAACTTTTATAAGTCAATCCCCAGAGAAATTTTTAGTCTGTAAATCATTTGCCAGTTGGGTGTAGAGATCTTTTAGATTGCTTGTTCCATGGGTTTGCTTATCATTTTAGGTGCCAAATAAGTTACTTATTAGTTTGTATGATCATTAGCAATTTCAACATAGAATCACATATTATAAGGTTAAGTTTCCAATTTCAATGTTGGACAATTTTCAAGTGCATTTAAAGGGCATTTCGGGGAAAAAAAATGGTGAAAATTATAGTTTAACAGTGAACTATCTTTATAACAGGAAAAAAAAATACTCCATTAAAACTGTACTCTAAATCTGCTGTGAAGAGGGCAGCAGCAAAATGGATTATTTTTAAAATATTTTCAACCCCCTTTGTCTGTTATTTGCACTTAATGCCTTGGGTCAGGTCCTTCTGATCTTTCAGAGTTCATGCTCATGACAGCTTGCGTGGCATTGACTTCTGGGTTATAGACTGGAAAAAACCATCCTCGGTTCAATTTGCATAACATTTTTAACCATGAAACATGAGGCAATGGTTTGTCAGGAGGGGTAAATAAAATTAACTTCAAAAACCTACACTGATTTATTTGAGTTGGAGACTATTTACCTTCCAACTGAGAGAAGGTTTAGATGGGATATCGGGAAGGAATTGTTCCCTGGGAGGGTGGGGAGGCCCCGGCACAGGCTGCCCAGAGAAGCTGTGGCTGCCCCATCTCTGGAAGTGTCCAAGGCCAGCTTGGACAGGGCTTGGAGCACCCTGGGCTAGTGGAAGGTGTCACTGCCCATGGCAGGGGGGGGAATGAGATCATCTTTAAGGTCCCTTCCATCCAAAACCAGTTTGGGATTCTATGATTGTAGGATGAGATTTGCTCCGGAGTGTCTGGGAATGATCAGGTGCTTTGGCACGTGGGTGTGACTAGCTGAAAACCAATTTATATCTTAAAAAACACAGAGCTAAGTTTTCTGGCTGCTTTCATTCCTAAAACCCCTATATTGTGACAGGAATCCATGGGTCTCATGGCAAATGGTGGATATTTCTCAGCTGCTGCGTAGACACGCACAGTGCCGCCTTCCCACTTGGAGAAATCCTCTTCCCAGCCCCGGTGCTGTTCAGTTGGCACCTCCTGTGTGGTGAGGGGCTCGGGGAGGGGTTGTAACGCAGGTTTGAGCATTAGGAGGTTATTAAAACCGAGTGCAAGTGCTCTGTGTACCTTGGGGACATTAACTGCAGGATCATTGTCACTAATGGGCAGGTACTGAGCGTGCCAAATTTCACCCCGAGGTCCGCGAGGGCTCCCGTGCGGTGTCGGTTTTGCTCGCTGACTTTTATGGACTATCAGGATTTATTGACCCAGCGGGGGAATAGTGACAGGAGTGATTCTCCCCCAGCCCCAGGTTCCCTGGAGGGGCAATAACACGTGGTGTGCTCTGTAAATTTAAACTCAACTCGTGTGTGTGTCGTGGTTTAACTGCCGGGCGTTCACTGGTGCTGTGGCAGGGCTGTGCATGAGACCTGGGTGATTCTGCACAGACCTTGACACCTTCTTCAGGGACAAATGGCTCTGCTGTCCCTGGGTAATGACAATCCTCAGAGAGAGTGTGTGTGTAGCAATGAGCCTTTGCAGGGATGTTGGAGCCAAGGTGATTTTCTCCTGGTAGCCATTCTAACAGCTTTTAATGCCCTACGTCCCCGTTATTAAGTTCGCCACCTGAATTATGTACTGGCAAAGAGCTATAACATTTCTTATGCCTGAGTAATCGAGGACCAAAATCTGGCCCAATAGACTCGATCTACAAAAACGTGTTCAGGGCTGCCTCCTTTTATTGGTGCAGTAAATCACAGGAATTGTCAGCCAACATCGTGTGATGGGCCCAGACAGCTACGATCAGTATTGCAAGGCTCTCTTCATGTTCTGATGGCACTTCCAGTAATAAATAAACAGATATTTGAGCAACTTGTAGCTCTGTGCTTGGAGTAATTATGATCCACCTTATTCTATATGTGAGACAGAGGAGAAATGTATTTTTATTAATTTTGTTTCCTGGTGGGAAAAATTGAAATATTGGCAAAGCACGTCTGCTAAACTAGACTTCCTAATTTTATTCCTGTAAAATTAATACCTCCTACTGTTGCTAAAAAGAAAATAATCATATTATTTAAAAAAGAGAAAAACTTTTGTGCTGACTCTTCTCAGCACACTGCATCTTTGCTGGTTTGTATTCAAAATGCACATGGGTAAAATTACACCTCAAATGTTTGTTCCTCTATTAAAGAGTTTCTTTTCTCTCTTGCTGTTCTTTTTCTCAACCCATATTAATTTTATGTACTCGAAGATACCACTGTAAATACTCCCCTTAGCACATTTGCACTTACGTGGGATCCATGAGCTGCGAGGACCTTGACCTTTTGCTGGGACAGTTTATCCACTTCATCCCATGCTCTTTTCCAAGCTGGTTAATGCATCTTTTTATTGCTTGACAAAACCTCCTCCTCGGAAAACCTTCAGCTGTTAATATGCACAAGTGCAGCTCCTTCCTCGCTGCCACTGCTGCTGGAGCTGATGGGAACAATGCCCAGGCCTGGGTGCTGGGATTTGGGTCCTTTCATCCCTTTGCCACCCACGCGTCCCTGAAATGGGATCAACCTTCACGGTGTGCTCTGAGAGCACAGTCAGGGAAGGTTTGATGTACAGAGCTCGGTGCTGGGGGAGCAGGCTGGCTTCAGGAGCATCCAGAGCAGTGCCAGAGCTCCATCCCAGCCAGCATTCCTCTCTTTTGATACCATTCTCCTCTGTCAAGTCCTCTGGGACAAATCTGTGAATGATCTTCCTCTGTGTTGTAGGGATCTGCAGCAGGCACAGTTCAAATAACATTTAAATATTTGGTTTGTCGTTTCCAGAACATTATCTGAGCCTGACTCGCAGGTTTTTATTCATCTTTTGTGTATCTGCTAGGGAGCAATGGATGGATGGGATGTGAAGGTCACATTGCAGCAGGGACCACTCATCCCTGCCTGCCTGTTCCTCCTCTGCCATCCGGAGGTGGAGGAGCCCGGGAAGCTGCTGGTGCCATCTGTGGCATGGCCAGAGGCAGCGGGTGGTGCCAGCCCTGAGCCTGGTTGTGCTCAGAGACTGAGCAGTCCCAGCTGGACACAGGAGCAGGGATGTCTCAGAGCCAGCTCTGTGCCCTGCTGCCTCTCCCCATCCCTGAGCTCGGCTGCAAGGCAGTGTCAGAGGCAGGGAGTGACCAGCTGAGTGCATGAAAACGTGACCTGCATTCCCTCACTTGGAAATCTGCCAGCTCCCTCTGACCTTTTGGAAAATCGAAGGGCCAGCGTGGCTGTACTTGTGGAACATCACACCAATAAAATGCCTCTGCGGCGCAGGAAGCGGCACTGGGAGTCCAAGCACGCAGACACTGTGCCCATACCCACAGAGAAAATGATTATATTTGAATTTCTCAGCTTCAAAAATCCCAACAGATTTACAAGACCAGGGCACCAAACTTGGATTCAGGCCACGAGGTTTCTAGGACAGTCGTAAGTCCTGGTTTGAAAGGTTGCAGACTTTTCCCTTGTGGTACTCCAGACATGGAAATCCCAACAAGCTGAGTTTTCAGCATAGACTGGGCAGACAGGTTTTCTCATTAAGACAGACCTGGTTTCAGTTATTCCTCTGTGAAATAAACGCCGTGGTCGATTTTTAAACTTGAGGAACTCGCTGGAGCCAGAGACCCCTTTACCTGAGCAAGGGAGGCCAGAGCTGGCTGTGCCTGGTTGTTCCACAGGAGGAATGACAGTGCTTTCCTTTTCCTTCCAGCAGCATCACCCCAGGTGGGAACACCTGGAACAGAGGCCCCTGAGTCATAATTTTTCCTTCACGTTACAGAAGAGTCTTGGCAAAATACTGGAGAACCTTCTGAGGGTCTGAGATCCCCTTCCCAGGGGAATTGCAGTGTCGCTGCAGGGAGTATGGGAATGGAGGTGGGGAAGGATTGTGGGGATTTAGAGTCAGCTGAGGTCTTTCAGGAGGACAGTGGAAAGTGTCCCTGCCCATGGAAGGAGGGTTGGAATGAGATGATTTTAAGGTCCCTTCCAACCCAAGGCATTCTGTGATTCCATGATTCCATGACAGCCCCAGGTGCTCTCCCAGGAAAGCCTGAAGTGACCCCTGAGTCTCTGAGTGAGTCTCTGAGCTGAGGTTGCAGTTGAGCACTGACATCAGCTCTGCGCCACTATTTCCCTCTGTCATGGGAAATACTTCCAGTGGTTTCGGGGAGTGATGAATTCCTATTGTTTAAACCAGGCCTGAAACAAGAACTGCCATAAACTGGCTAGCTCCAAAAAACCCAACAAACCCAGTGTGCTACAGACCAGGTGATTAATACTGCATCTTGTATTTTTTTCCCCCAAGTTTTCCTACACTTTTCACTGGAAATGCTTTTGATACAAACCCTTTCCTTCGATCTGAGAGCTCTATTTGTCCATCCTCTGTCCCTACATCCCACTGATAACTTCAGCCCCACAGACCTTCTCTCCAGGAAATGCCATTAAGATTTTCTTTTAGCAAAAGTGAGCAGCCCTTCAGAAATCCTTTATCGGGTCTGGTCTTTCCTGTTATGGTTTGCCTCCCGCTTTTTTTATTTTTTTTTTCCTTCCATGGATAGCTGTAATTTAAAGCTTACAAGATCGATAAGTCCAAGATGCACAGCATAAATGGGAGAAGCAGACAAACAGCTGGTAAAGATAGGAGACAGCTGATTAAAATGAATTCAGCTATAAAGCATTTGAGTTACTGTTCTCTGCTGTGATTTTTGAGAGAGATTAAAAAATAGGAGGAGGGAGAGATACAAATCATCATTCCCTCCTCCCTCAGAATCTCAGATTCAAATAGTGTTGAATTTCTTCTTTTTCTTCCAATGTCTCTAAATAAACAAGAGATTTTTTTTTTTTAATTTGGAGTGGAGCTTTTAATCAATTGCAGGCAAATTGCCTTAATATAGAGATAACTGGGGGAAATGTAACGGCAGGAAGTCTGGGCCTGATGTAACAGCAGCATCTTGCCTTGAACTCCCTGAATCCAGCCCTGGGATAAACTGCAATCCTGAAAATGGCCTCTGTTTGCACTGATTCATGTCAGGAGGGTTTTTTCCACTCTGCTCTGCAGCCCTGGTGATCCTGCATGGGGCTGGCTCGGGGGTTGCTCTGTTTCCCAGCCCAGGCACGGCTCGCAAAGCTTGGCCCGGGCTGGCACGGCTTGGCTGGGCTGTGCCCAGCTGGCACAGGCTGGGGAGCGGGCAGTTTGCATTTGGCATTACAAATTGCAGTCACATTGCTGCGGGGAGGGAAGGGCTCTCTGAAAGGCCGAGTGTGGTGCCAGCAGCAGAGCAAACATCTCTGAGCTAAAGCCTCAATAGAAGTCAAGGAGGATTAAGGTGCGGCTGAAAGTAGAGTTGGGGTCCCTAAATCACCGCAGAGCTTTAGAAAATGTTTTGTGTTCACATCAGAAACCAGAATTTATTGACAGAGGGGTCAAACCGTAAAATATATGTGCTAGTGAATTGTGTTTCAGGGAAACTGCAAACTTTTATTGGTGGGGAGGTTCATATAAATGTTGCCTGTGTGCCCGTGGCCACGGAAACTCTCTGCAAGGCTAAAGATGTGTGTGACAGTAAGCACAGACATCTCACACGTTTACTGAATTTGTCTGTATTTACCCCAAAAGATCAAGGGCACTTTGCAATATGAATTTGAAATGCTGTGGGAAAGGAGGTCCAGGTGCACATCTTTGGAAGAAGGATTGGGTCTGTCCGTGGGGAAATAAGTCTGTCTGCAACTGGTGAGACGAGCCCAGATAAAGAGATTATCAAGTAGTGACAAGGAAGAAAATAGGTTAGCTGGATTCCTCTTTATCACTTCTTTTCCCTCAAGACGTCTCTCTGAATATCTTGTCATTCATAGGGAGAGGCTGGAAAGAAAATCGCTTTTAAAGGTGACCCACTGAAATAAAACCACACAGAAATGGTGCTTGTGGGCTTCTGTTGCTCGTGGGTGACACAGGAATTGGCCTGGTGTTTACTGTGTGTTCCATCTTTTGGGAGAGCAGGAAAAGTGGTCTTGGAGCTCCAAAGTCTTGCCTTTGCCTTTGCCGCTCCCAGCACCCAGTGGACCATCCTGTGACCTGGCTGGGGGTGGGAATATCGAGGTCAACAGCAGAGGGGTGTCCTGTCCCTGTAGTTGGGATATAGAAATGCAGCCCTTGGTCAATGTGTTTAAAACAGGTGGAAGTTATTGGAAAAAAAACAGTTAAGAGATCTGTTTCCTCTTGAATGAGCTTTTCTTCCATGAGCCTTTATTTATTCTTTTCCTTTAGAGGAAGATAACTATTGAAAATCACTTTGAAATGTGTTTCATGTTAGGAGAGCAATGATGTAAGTGGTGATTGATAAGATTTATTGTTTCTGGGGTTGTGTTATCTTGTGGTTCCAAAGAAAGCCCAATCTTACCTGTTTGGTGCTGTATAAACACTTTAAGTTCAGAAAGCTTGTAATGCAAGCAGACAAGAAAGGCAGAGAAAGAGAGGGAAGGTGGAGGTGCAGAAGAGTGACACAGGCCACAAAGCAGATTTAAAGTAAGAATCAGATTTTCTCACTTCAGCCTATTTTTTTCTATTCCATGGGGTGAGGTATGTTGCTTCTGTTATTCAAATATGGAAAAACCTGTCCTTTCCCAGTGAAATGAAGGGCAAGGAGAATGAGATCAGACAGAAACACAGTGATACAGAGAAAAAAAAATTATACAAGGGAATTGTACTGATAAAGGTGTTGTTTTTAGATAAATTCAACATATGCCATTACTCAAACCACAATTTTATCTTTCTCTCTAGATGCAGTAAAGTGGGGAGAAGGATTCAGATGTAAAAATTGACCATGCATCGATGAAGAAACAGCTGCATGTACTGGTTAGAAACGCACGTTTTTCTTTTCAATTAAATATTTGTGTCTTGGATGTCGATTTTATTTGCCTCCATTTCTGAATCATCGCTGTTAAAGTCACTGTAACCATTCTGGACCCACTTGATACCATTTCTGTCTTGAAGATGCTCTCTCTAAAAGCATGAACACTTGTTTGTGTGTGTGGCTCTGTTTGTGCACGCGTGTGTGTTCTGGAATGATTCCATGTGATTTGAATTCCCTGCAGCATGTGGACATGCTTCCAGAGCCTGACAGCTCTCCGAGGTCAGCTGGAGCTTGTTTGTCTTCTCTTTTCACAACTCCAGCAAGCAGTCCTTGGTTATTGTGTGTGTAGCTGAGCCCTAAGCCAGGCTTATCCTGTTGTAGCAACTAATTGACGAGGAAATTGTGATTTTACATTTTGAAAACCCCCTTGAATTCTGGAGGAAAAGGTGCTGTAGCCATTCTACTCTGATTATTTCAAGGTCAGTGTCCCGTTCTGCTCCCCAGCAGCTGCTGGTGGCCGTCAGGGCAGGATCCACAGTGGAGGATGGATCTTGGATTTCCTGAAAGTTGGGCATTTTGAAGAGAAATAGCGGAAGAGCAGGGCCTTCGTGGTGGCATTGCCAACAACTCTTCAGCAGGGAAAAAAGGGTTTGGAGCCCTGGAGTTATTTATGGCCTGGACTTCCCTAGGACAGTTTGTTTCCAGGGGACTTTAGTCTCTGTGGACTCTTCCTGTAGTGAGATGTGCTTGGAGGGAATAATCACACTGGCAGGGGATTTCTATCTATTTATTTAATTATTTTTAAATCCCGTTCAGAAAAAAAAAAACCCTCCTATGATTCTGGGGTTTGTTTTTGTGGGTGGCTGATGAAAAGGGAGTCTGTGCTATCAATATATGCATTTCCCATGAACTTTTATTAATAGGAGCTCTAAGGCTAAAGCTTTGCCTGTAATGGGAATTATTTACACCATAACCTCCTTTTGAACTACCATTTATTAGGATTTTGTGTTCTGATCGTTGGTCTTGACTACTGCAGAGAGCAGGGCTGAGAACATTTTTCTTATGTATCCGCTGCTGAATTTCATTTTGTGAACTTTTGTGGTCTGTAAAAATCAGAATGATAAACTTACTGATAAAATTGTCTGAATAGTGGCTTAAACTTTTTAGGCTTTTTAAAAAATTCTTTTATTATACCCACTGATAAATTGAGTTTTTCCTTACAGACAGCGATTGTTTCAAGTAGAAAACAATTTACTAATTTCTGATTAACCCCGGCTAATCGGGCGGGCAGTGGGATTCAGCTGCTGTGGGAATCCAGATGTCCATAAAATCTGGTTATATTTTCGTTTATCTCATTGTGGGAGCAGCTCTGACCTGGAGAGCCGACTTCCTTGTCAGTTTGTGAGTTCGCTGATAAACTTTCCCTCTTTCAGGAGCAGCCATCTGGAAAGGGAAGGCTGGCTGTTCCTGAGGTATGAATGAGCAAGGAGAAGAAAGATTCACTCTGCTTTTCTTGGGGGATGATCTGTGTTGTTTCTTCTTGCACGCCTCCAAAACCTTCTGATGTGTGTCCCCCCAAAACTTCTCCTACCTTTTATCTCCCAGACCTTCTCCTGTGTTCCCTGTGAGGGTCTCCCATGGGCTGAGCTGTTTCATTTCCAGGGAGAAACACTGGAAATGCAGGTATAAAATTCCAAGTGCAGACTTGAGTGGCTTCCTGTATGGAATCACAGAATCCTTTAGGTTGGCAAAGACCTTTAAGGTCATCAAATCCAACTGTTCTGCAGCACTGCCAAGGTCACCCATGTCCCCAAGTGCCACATCCACACTGTGTTTAAACAGCAAGAAGGTCCCCAAGTGCTGCAGCCTTTGCAGGCAGCCGGGGCTTGGCTGTGTGAGCAGCGTGGCTGTTGGGAACTGGGCTGTTCCTTCCCTCGGGTTCCCGATTTAAAACACCCTTTTTTTTGCAGTTATTATGCTGTTTCCTCTCCCACTGCCCCCGTCTCTCAGGGCAGGGAGCAGCCTCGTGACCCCTCTGCCCTGCGTGACCAGGGGATGAACCCAGAGCCATTCCTGTGGGGCTCCAGGCTGGAGTCAATCCCCGCTCCAAGGGCTGTCCCACAAATAACTGCAGTTACTGACACAGGGGCTTTTTATTTCAATGCTCTTCTCCTCTTTGTCACAGACAGGAATTGTAATTAAGATTTCGTTGCGTGATGAAGTTCCTATGTTTAGAGTTTGTGAATCTATTACCTTCTAAAAGATACTTGGCAGTGTGAAAGTTGGTAATGGTTTCTTTTCGTTTAAAATTCAGGGCAGGGTACGTGGAGCTGTGTTTGTGAGGAGGGTGCATAGTCCTGTCATTTTCTACTTGCTTAAAAGTTAAATAAGTGGTTGGGGAAGCTCCCATCCTGAGGAGAAGAAAGGGCTCATTAAGAAGATTAGCTCGTCGAGAACAAATTAAACTTCAGTGCCCTGCATAAAGATTATAATAACTGTAATAATAAATGAATTAATAATGCATTAAAGGAGAATTCCTCCAGTCAGCTTGTCACACGCTTATCCTTGAAAATTGACTTCAGTGAGGTGTGTCACATGAGCTAATGACCTTAACTGATGGGTTTGGGATTTTTCCACACTCCAAAATCCACTTAAACCCATATTTCTGTGTTTTTGACGGTTCCTTCATGTCTATCCAGAAAACTAAGTTGGGCCATTTGGTGTTGCAAGCCAGGGGGGAAGCTCTTTGTTGAACCAAAGTGATCTCTGGTTTTAACCTCAGGTAATCAGAATTGGTAAATCCTGGCCAATCGGAAGGGAAAAATGAGTTGGCAATCCAGTGTTAGATTGCCAGAGGTGCACGTCTTGGGCTGATGTGGGATACAGAATTTATATGGATTCTACCATATATTTGTGTTTATATGGCCTCAAACTGATAGAGAGTAGATTTACATTGGAGATTAGGAAGAAATTCCTCCCTGTGAGGGCGGGGAGGCCCTGGCACAGGATTCCCAGAGAAGCTGTGGCTGCCCCATCCCTGGAAATGCCCAAGGCCAGGTTGGATGGGGCTTGGAGCAACCTGGGCTAGTGGAAGGTGTCCCTGCCCATGGCAGGGGGGGGAATGGGATGATTTTTAAGGCCCCTTCCTCCCCAAACCATTCCAGGATTCTATCTGGAGAGCCTCCATAAATCTGGAGGTTTTGTTCCCACTGAGTTGTGGGTTATAAATATGAGATTATCAAGATTTAGGAATAAATTACCAAGTTCAGCACTTGGCACCCACATGGGTTTTAGTTGAGGAATTTTGGGTGCTGAGGCATCTCCAGACACAGCAGAAAAGGGAGAGTTTGAGGATTTCTGCTGCCTCCCCTGGGTAAGGGCTGAGTTCCTAATGGTTATTACACTGGGGAAAAATTGAATTAGGAGAATTGATTATCCAGACATTGTAAGCCCAAGCTGGTTGTAAAATGCATCTTTAGGCACCTGGGTACCTTTAAAATGAATCCATTTTTCACTTCTGAAACCCAAAACTGCTCCCCTAAACCCAGGCACTGCTGAAGATGGAGTTTACCTGAGTCATGTGGTGGATAATTTTTAGAATCTTGGAAGAATTGAGGCTGGAAGGGACCTGGGGAGGTTATCTGGGTGCCGCAGCTCAGAAAGGAATCTGTGGGTTCCAGTTAGAGATCACAGGGAACATTTACCCTGTTACTGTAAAATCATGGAATGGTTTGGAAGGGATCCCAAAGATAATCCCGTTCCAACCCCCTGGACATTTTCCGCTAGCCCAGGTTGCTCAATTTATGAATTTATGATGATTATGTCACACCGGTGCTTCTCTGTGTCCCCAGTTACACCTGCAAACAGGTATCTGGAGGTGTTGCTGTAACACTGAGCTTTGCCCAGGAAAGATAACAAAAGCAAATTCCTTCTGGGATGCTTTTTTTGTTTTGAGAATAATTGAAAATTCATCTCTAGTCTTTTGTTGTTTTTATGGGAGGATATTTTTAATAAAAATCTCATTCAGCATAAAAAGGGCAACATCAGTGGGTTCCTTATCAGTGCTTTGCATCGTGTTAATACCAGAGCCACCAGCGAATTGTGCAGGTATTGCTCCAGAACAAAGGAAATTGTTCCAGGGCTTTTATCTGGGAATATTTTGATTTTGCTGTCAAGCCATGCAATGTGTGCCCTGCTTCATTTGCTGGCCGGTGTGAGAGCAGCTGAGCAGTTGCTGTAGTTTGCACAGGGATCCTTTTCTCTCCTTTCACTGGTTTTACTTGTTTGATCCATGCCAGGGAAATAGTGAGACATCAGATGGAGGTGATGCATTAATGCACAGAATTGGTGCAGGCCAGGGCGTGTTGGCTCTGCGTGATGTGGTCACTCAGGGTGCTGAAATCCTTTTTTTCAGCCTTCCCAGCAATAAAAGGTTCAGCAGTGCTACTGAATTTTGGAACAGAGCAGGCACCTGCTTGGAAGGACAGCCTGGGGCTGACAAGGGAAACACATCTTTACCTGCTGGGGTGGATCTGCCCCTCCAAACCCTTCCCAGGGCAGGAGGAAGGGCTGGATGCTGAGGTGGTTCTTAAATTTCCAGTAACGAGGCTGGGTTCGTTAGCACCCTTATCAAAAGGCTTTCAGTTGCTATCAGTCTGACTCGGATTTGAATTGATGACCTTGAGATAAAAGGCTTTTTATTCTATTACCCATCTCCTGAGCCATCGAGTCTTTAATATGCCGTGGAAAATCAGTTTTCAGATGGTATTTCTCTTAGATGATATCGCCATTTGTTATTAATGATGTCTGATTTTGGGTGCTACGAGCTATAATTGTGCACAATAGTACTTTCGTTATTCCTATTATTACAGATTTATCTGCTGTATTACCATATACTTGTAGACACGGAGAAAATAGATTGGTAATAGACTGTAATCCAGTTTTATATAAACGAGTTAATAAAACCACATAAAAATACAAAGTTAAAATAAATTCAGCATCAGCAAAGCTCGCGTGTTACTTCAGTAAATTGAAATACAAAATTCTGCTTTGATGCTGGAATCAGCTTTACTGCAAAATTCTGTGTGGGACTACCAGATGTGCAGTAAATCAAGGAAAAATGAGTAAGAATATTTAATACAAACATCCCAATGAAGGAAGTCTGTGACATGCCACCCTTTTCCTCCTGCATGGCTTTTCCCTGAGGATAATATGGAGTAGATCATGTTAAGAAACCAATGTCTACAGGAGCGTTCGAGGTGTAACAAGGGAGCTTGTTCTATTTTGGTTTTATTTGACTGTGTGTCTTTGGCAAGGATAAAACTGGGAGCACTGGGATAAGGAGGAGCCTTTAGGGAGAGATTCTTTGGAAACTTTTAAGTATGGACAACTTATTGGACATATTTGATGTGACTTGAAGGTATCTGATACGAATTTGAAAAGGAGGATATTACAAAGCTGGTGCTGCAGCCGTCAGTTGTGCCAAATTAAATGATTTTATTACAGAGGAGATGACATTTCTGTAAGATGTGTTTTATTGCGTTTTGACAGTAAAAACAATAAGTATTAGAATGCAAATCTGGCACAGATTTTAAGGGGTCACCCAGCTGAGCCCTCTGGAGCCCAGTGCATCCCCTGCCTCCAGGAGAGAGGTGGTCGTGTCAAGGTCGTTTTAGAAGCTCCCAGCAATGGGTCACAGCAGCTTTCTTGGAGATAATGTAATAAAATGATTAACTGTATGGCTCAGAAAGCTTTTCCTGCTATCTGTCCTTAATTTCCCTCTCAGTGAATTGAGGCAGCCACTACTTGTGTTCCCAAAGTACAACTGATTGGAGCTTTCTTAATTAAACCCTGAAATGATGTGTTGGAATATTGCTGCCATGTCCCTTTCCCAGCCCTCTCTCTCTATGGAGTGAGCCAATATCCTTCTTTCTAGGTCATGTTTTCTGCATCTCCTATGGATAATTGCCTCCTGTGTCCTGTGGTTAACATCTGGTGACATTTCCCCAAACAGCACTGGTGTCTGGCAGCAGCTCTCCTTGCTGACTCACGCTTGGCTTTTATCCTTTCCAACCTCTGTTCCCACTCCGTTGCTGCCTGTCTGAAAAAAACATGTTTTAAAGCTTGCCCTTGATTATTCTCAAAATAAGCAGGACTTTGAATATCTTTTTACTGAATTATCTTCATAATTTTTTTGTTTTTCACCATAAGTGCTGTCCTTTAGACACTTAACACTTTGTATGACCTCAGTCACTGATGAAAATACGGGACCAAGTCAAACCTGTGCAGATGTGCTGCTGTGGGCCCTCAGTTTGGAAATGGACAGTCAAAAACTGTTCTTTGGGTGTGCTTATTGGCAGTCTAAACTCAGAAGTTGGTAAATATACTTTATTGTGACAGAGGAATATGTTTATCCAAAGTGTATCGTGTCTAATTCCCTCCTGTGATAGGGTAATTAGCCTGATTTTAAAAAAAGAAATACTGGGTTGACATGATTAGAACTTCCCAAATACATCTTGGCAGTTTCTTCTCACTTTATATTCCTGTAGGTACTTACAATTCCATTGTTTCATCACTTGTTCCTGGGTCTTGCAGCGATCTAAATTTAGACTTATGTAGCCTTCTTTTTCCCGTTTGTAAAAACGGCTGCTCTGTTTGACCATCTTGTACCCTCTGGGGCCTCAGCCAGTGCTAAGAAATAATTACTGATAGTTTAAAGAGAACTGCAGCAGATTCAGAAGTATTTCAAGAGGAATTTAATCCTTAATGCCTTATTCACTGTGTCTTACCCACACAGTCCTCAGCTCTCTGCTCAGCCTGTGGTCCCAGCTCTGAGTTAAAATGAATGACATTGAGAGTCTGGTCACTGTAAAACATCTTTTTGTGAAGAAATAGGTTAAAAAGGTGTAGAAAATGCCAACCTTTTATATGAGGAGTGTGATTTGCAGTTCTTTCCCAGGATTAGTGTCGCCCTTTACCTTGGAAAATTCCTTTTTGCAGGCATGGTGGAAAGAAGGGATCTTGTCACCAAAAGTAAAAGGTTCTTTTGTAAGTGACCATCTTTAGATTTTTGATTAATTATGGTTAATTCAACTACTGAAGGGTTAGAAAAACTCATTAAGATTTATATGAATGAGTTCTTATTGCTTAATTAGTCTTCATTAGTTGAATTGGAAGACTTGAAATCCACATTTCTGTATTACTCACCAAACCCATGATAACCAGGCAGCTTTATGATTGTTTATAGAAGTGCACTGCAGTTGTGGTTATGTTTTCCTACTGTGTTTCCTTCCTTTTTTTGCTGTCCTGGTGTCTGATCCTTGTGCTGTGGGACTCTCCTGCTCCAGCCCCTCTGAGTGGAGCATCTCCAGTCCACCAGCAGCATTTGAGGGTGGGAGGAGGAGGAGGAGGAGTTGTCTTTTGGTAGCTTGAGCATCCAACACAAAAAATTCCAGCCTGTTTTTTTGTTCTGCTTCAATAGTTTATTCCAAGCCTTGCCCCTGCAGACTTGAATATTAATGTATTTCGTTCTGTTATGAAGAATATTCCCCTTTTCTGCAAAGCCACCTTCCAGTTAGGGATTTGTGAGACAGATGTGATATTAAAGTACCCTCAGTTCTGTACTTTGGAATAAAGGAAATAATTTAAAAGCAAAAAAACAACACAGTACCCTTCAGGAAATGGAAAGATAAATTCATTCTCTGAAAGTGACTGAGCCACTATGGAATTATTTTCTAAATTTGTTATTTGACAGAATAGCGTAAATAAATGTCAGAGAATGGAAAGTGATTAAAAATGTGAGAATTAATAGCAAAAAGTAGATAAGCAAATGCTGTGTATACAGATTTGCATCCTGTGACATGGGGAGGATTACAGAATTGATTTACCAATGGCATTTCTCTTGGCCAAGGCCTGAAGCCAGTCCAGATAAAAAACACTCCTCATGTGCAAGGAGTAAATGTGCAAAAAATTATATTAATTTTTTTTTCCTTATCAGGTAAGATACCAAGTTAATAAAAACTATGAAGACGATCAGTCTAGAAATTAGAATTGCAGGTTTTTTGAGTATTTGGTAACCAGGAAGGCCTCAAACAGCGACCGCGTAAAGACGCGATTTGTGAACCAAACCATCGGCACTGCCAATATTCCATCTTGAGGCAGCACTGACTGGGCCTTGGTGTGATGAGGAATTGCCTTGTTTTCTGACAGTCTGAATCCAGGTTCTGACACCCCGATCCCTCCTGGATGGGATGAACTGAGCTGAGGTTTCCCCAGGAAAGAACAACCCAACCGCCCATCAGAGGCGGTGCCGGCCATGCCCTCCCTGCCCTGGGCGTGTGCCAGCTCTGGCAGCACCAGCCCTGCCTTTCTGTCCCCAGCCACGTGCTTGGGGCAGCGTTCACCTCTCCTGTTCGTGACAAGTGCTGGGGGTGGTGACAGGGATGTGTTTCTGTTTGCGTGGGAGCTCCTCTTCCCGCTCCGTCGTTTACGCGCTCGTTAGGGATGCGCGGGGTGGATCCCTGCTTTCCACGCCACAAGTGCAGGCTGAGGAGACAGAATTACACCCTGCCTCAAATCAGCCACCTGTCAGCAGCACAAGGCTTGAAAGTCACTGCAGCTCCAGTTTCTAGAAGCTGATGTCTCGTTCCAGAGCCTGGCCTGGCACAGACGTGACAAACACTGGGGGATTTTCCCTAAATGCTGCTGAGCTGTTGACATGTTCCCTCCAAACCCTTCCTGTCATGCCCCATCATAAATTGCTGCAGTAGGAATTACTCCTGAGCAGCTCTAGGATGGATTCATGTGCAGTGGTACCGACAGCCCATGGGTTTTAATCTGTTTATTTGGCTGTGCCATCTCCTTTGGCTGCCGAGAAATAGGATTCCCAAGCAGGCAGGTATCTCTTGGAGAGGTCTCACTTTGCAGATTTCCTCACTACTCCATTTGAAAAAAACAAAAAAATCATTTTCTTCTAAACACTTCCCTGCCAGGCTCAGCATTTTATATCCTGCCCAAACCAAAGTCACTGATGGTGTCTGAATGTGGCAAAACAGGGGAATGAGTTCTTGCTGAGTGGCCTGATGGTCCTTTTCCCTTCAGTGTGGTTGTTCTGTCCTTGCACCCAGGGCTAAGGGTAAGTACAGGACATGGACTGTTCAGTGCCTGGGATAATTTGGGTGGAATTTATTATCATTAGCATGGAAAGGGCAAAACCAGTTGCCACAGGAGGTCATTACAAGGGAATTATTTCCATATATACATTTAGGAAGAGTCAGCCCTAAGTGCTGTTGCCTCATTAAATTCAAGAACTTGGATCCTGTTCTCTCACTCCCGGATTTACTAGGCATGGCTTTTCCAAAGGCTTGTTTTCCTATGATCTGCTGCAGCCCAGGCAGACACCTGACAGATGCTCAGGAGATTCCTGCATGAGATGGGGTCTGGAGCGTGGATAACTGCGGGAGAAGGGCTGCTGGAAGGCGCGAGGGTGCCGGGATGCCGTCCTGGCGGATTTTCCACGTGCTGAGGAAGACGCTCGTTGTGTTTTGCCGGTCAGTTTGCGTCGGCCGGAGCTGCCCACGAGGCTTCTGCCGTCACTCCACAAGTTGTGTCCGTGGGAGGGGTGTGAGGGGGACACCCACTAACGAGGGACTCAGCCTGCTGTCCTTGGAGTGAGACAAAGGGACACTGTCTGCGCTCGGAGTCCTTCCTTTGGGAATTCATGAACAGGAGCCAGGCTGCAGACTCCAGGGGCTATGAAACCTCTTGCACTGGGCAAGGAGAGCTCTCTTGCTGCTTAATGATTTCATTTTGGATTTGAGGGACTCTTTGTTGCTGTGCAGTGGTTCTGGGCAAACTGGTTTTGGGGGGAGGGATTGATATTTTCAAGGATGCTTCGTGCCTGCGTTAGAGAAACGCTTATTTTTCTTAATTCTTTCATGAAATCCCGCAGATTAATGATGCAAAAAGGCTTTTTGATCATCTGTTGAGCTGCTGTGTCCCTACAGGGTGGTTGTTTTCATTAACCAGCTCAGGGTTTCCGTTTCTACAATGCAGATTTATGTTAAAAAGTTAATAATAACCCTAGAGCACGCAATAACAGGGAAAGTAATTCTCTCCAGGTAATTAAAAATCGAGCCTTTCTGACAAAACAAGGTATTCTGTAACCTGTGAACCTAAAAGCCTGTCTTGGTTTCCTGCTCACTGGCATTCCCAGTGCCTGCACGGGGCAGGGCTCGTGTCTGTTCTGCCTTCCCCAGCAGGCAGGAGATAATAGCGGGTTACTCACAGCCCATGTTCTGCACAGCCTGGATGAGTTGCCAGCAAATACGCTGAGATTTGCCAGTCAGCTGCTCCCAAACACAATTTGCAAAGTCGTTTTTTCTCGGTGGAAGCGCTGCTTTGAGCTCCTTCCTTCTGCAGCTCCCCTGTTCTCCAGTGATTTAGGGGTTTGGATAGATGGGACAGGTTGCACAAGTGGAAAGAGCCTCATTTCCTCCAGGAGCTGTCCCAGAAAATAGCATCTTTTTTTTCCCCTTTGCCAAGGGAAAAAAAAAAGCAGTTCTCATGAAACCAGTCCATTTCCACATTGTAACCTTTCTCCCCCAAATAAAAATGTGCAGTTTTTGCCAAAGCCCTGCTCATTGCACAGGATTTCCATCTCTCTCTGAAAGGTTTACAGTTGAGTTTTGTTGGTGAATTCTTGGGAAAGGGGTGGATTTAGGGTCCCCCAACACCTCTGGGGTGCTGCTGTCCTGTCCCCAGGGCTGGTGGGTGGGGATGGGGCAGTGCCCAGAGCTGGGGGCTGCTGGGGTAGAGTTTGGGTAGTTGAGCATCTTCCAGTGAAACTCTGAAAGCCCCTCCTGGCATTGAATAAATGATAATTTCGCCATGAAGACGATAACAGAGGCATTTTTACTTTTAAAACCAGCATTTTGGGAAGTGGTGCCTTTCCCAAAGATTTCCCTATTTTAGCCTTGCCAGGGCACTTGTGGAACACCGAAACAGCCACATTCCGGGAGCACTGGCAAAACTCTGTGTTTGTTGCTTGCTCTGCAAGGAGGAGCAGCTCTTGCTGCCGCTCCTTAAAGGCTTTCTCCAGCCAAGGGGCTGGAACACAAACATTTCTCTCCCTCAGAGCTGCTGATGCTTCTGACGGATCTTTTGAAGCTCCCATCACGAGCTGCAGCCTTTGGGCTCCCTGGGGATTGCCGGCGATGTCCAGCCCTGGAACTTCATTTTTCCCTCTTGCAGTGTTAGAGATCAGTGAGAAAAGGTAGCTTGGTGTTAGGATTAACTTGAGCTTCAGTTGCTTGTTTTCTGTTCAGAGTCGTTCTCGCACTTGCAGAACGAGTGGCCTGTCCTTTGGTGCTGTGGCTGAGGGAAAAGTGCCCCACTGGATCACGGAGGAGTCAACAGCAGAGACTTTCAGCCATAAAATATCTAATTAACATCACTGGTTCATCTTCTTGCTGCGAGTTAAGTGTCCTTTACAGATCAAATATGTGTATTTGTGTGTAGAAAGAATAAATCTTGTATTCCGTGTCCTCAGGCAGGAGCTCTGCCAAAGCACAGGCTGGCACCCTGCTCCTCAGGGGCTGAGGAGGTTCATCCCTGCTCCGTTCCTGGGTGCACATTGAGGAATATTATTTTGGTATTAATCCCTTCAGGCTTCCAGGACTGCCCATTGTACCTCGTTTCATTGGTAAATCAGCGTAACATAAGGAATTGGCTTAATTAGTGATTAGGGATTGTTCATTTGTGACTGTTTCTGTGTAGGTGGTTGTCCAGTTCCCTGCTGAGTTGTCCGGATTCGTGACCTGGATGCATCAGACATTATTTATTTGCTTTACAGCAAGACAGGAGAACAAATCTCTTTTCTTCCCCTTCCCTTGGGTTCAGATGAATCATCAGATTTCTCTGACTCGGTTGGGTTGGGTTTTTTTTTGTCTCTAAGTCTGCCACTTTCACCCATCTGCAACCCATTGCCTGTTTGGAAAGAGGGATAAAAATATTCCCAGGCTTTTCTCTCCCCAGGCAGTTGCAGAGAAGCAGCAGCTTGGTGATGCAGCAAAGGCAGGTGCACACTGGCTTAGAGAAAATTCAGAATAATCAAAATTCATTTACTGTTTGGAAATGTAATTGAAAAGAAAGATGCCACGTGTCATGAATTGGTGGAGGGTCTTCTGGTGGATCCTGAGATCCTCCTGAAAGGAGCCTGGTGGTCTCTGGCTGTATAAAATTTATTGATAGGCCCCCATTTGAAGTTGATCTTAAACAGAAACCCTCCCAGAAAGTGAAGGCAGGTGCAGCTGACAGGATGCTGGTAACTGCAAAAAATCCCTCAGAAAAACAAACAAACAAACAAGAAAAGCTTTGGAAAAGCTTTAGATAGCTCTGAGAGTCAAGAGGCAGAAATGAGCTGAGTTTAGGAATTCATTTAAAAAGTATTTGAAGAATCATTGGCTCAGCTGTAACAGAAGACAGAATTTAAGTCTTTCTTGGGCAAGTTCAGCTGACTCCCCTTTAGAAGAGGAGTTAATTGGAATAGGGCAGAAGGACAAGCTCAGATATTTTAGGATCACCCTTTGCAAGTGCCACACACAGGAAAATATGGTGCTGAATGCTTTTTCCCCTGATAAATGTGGTTCTGCTGCCATATGATCCATATTCCCGGCTCCGGGATGGATCACCCTGCGCATTGCAAAAGTCGGTGTTAAGAAATGCCTGGAAAATGTGCCAGCTGAGCTCCTTAAAAGGCTCCGAGGAAAGATGACTCACTGCTTAAATGGCCACTCGTGGCATCTGCAGAGCATTTCAGGCGAAATTCCCTGGAATCGCCAGGATTCCCTGTGGAAGCTGCTCCGAGACAGCCGAGGCGGGAGGACAGGAGGTGGCATCGACCCAGGAGAAGGACGAGGGGACAAGAGTGGCCCCAAAGCCACCCTGAGCAGTGAGGAGCAGCAGGAGGAGCACTCAGGCTGCCCTGGGAAGGTGTGGAATTTCTGAGCTGGCTAAAGGCAGGTCTGGGATGTCTCGTGCCTTGATGTCACCAGGAGGGGCACACGTGAAGTGGTGTCCTGTTCGTGGCGTGTCAGAGCTCTTTGGGGAGATGCTTGGGACGTGTCCCTGCGCGGGCTGGGCTGGTGTTTGGGTGTTTGGGTGTTCTGTGTCTGTCTCTGTCTCTCCACCGTCCCTGTCTCTGCAGATCTGTGTCACAGAGCCTCGGTCAGTGCACATCTCGGTGTAAGAGCAGGATTTTTTCCTATAAATTCAGTATTTCTGAGTCCCTGTCTTAGCCCAGATGTTGTGTGGGTTTGTTGTTGTTGTTGTTACGGGGTTTTTTTCTTTCATCTCAGCAAACCCTGCTTTGTCAGGCTCTGAGCTGTGCCCGATGTCCCCCCAGAGCTCACCGTGCGATGGGGCAGAGCTGGCACAGCTCAGTTTATTCTCAAGAGCTTTCTGCTTCCTAAAACACATCAAAAACAACCTTTACTGGAACAATTCCTTTTCACTTTCCTGTCTTCTGGCTCACAGAGGAATTTGATTGTTTGCCAGTTGTTTGCTGACCAGACACCCCAGATTTTCTCTGCCGAGTGCATTCCTGATCCATTTAAGTTTTGAAGAACTCAAATTCAGCTGCTCTGTGGGGACCTTTCAGAAAACACTGAGTTTCTCTGCTGAAAAGCAGATTCTCCTTAGCACTGATTGGACTTTTTTGAGTGTCCTACCACAAGCATTTGCCCCTTTGAACGTTCCCAGCTGGCAGGAGGAGGTGCAGTCCCCAGGACTGTGCTCCCAACTAATGAGCGCCGCGTTTGGCTGCCCTGGGATGTGCCAGGTTTTGCCTGACAGCTTTTTTTTTTTTTTGTCTTTTTTGGCTCCTTCTGAGGGGAAGCAGCTTCTTTCTGTCTTTGTAGTAAATGGGGGCAGCTGCACATCGAGGCAGTGTCCCTGCACATCCTGAAGGTTTATCAAAACCCTGCTGGAGCTTCTTGCAATTCCGTAAGGAGGAAGGAGCCAAACTCTGCTGACATTCACAGGAATCTCTTCCTAACTTTTATTTTGCCTCAGTGATCGTTCCACCTGTGGCTCTCTATGGACAGTGAGTAAATGTCAATTATTTTTTTCAGACAAAGGTGCTTGCAGAGGTACAAGTTCCTGATTTTCATCAGGAAAGAAATAGTGACAGGAAAAGGGGGAATGGCTTCAAACTGCCAGAGGGCAGGGTTAGATGGGATATTGGGAAGGAATTCCTCCCTGTGAGGGTGGGGAGGCCCTGGTACAGGATTCCAAGAGAAGCTGTGGCTGCCCCATCCCTGGGAGTGTCCAAGGCCAGGTTGGACAGGGCTTGGAGCAGCCTGGGATAGTGGAAGGTGTCCCTGCCCATGGCAGGGTTGGGACTGGATGAGCTTTAAGGTCCCTTCCAACCCAAACCATTCCAGGATTCTGTGCCACACTTAACAGGGCTCTGTCCTAGGGTTTTGTCATGAAATCTCAGACTAAAGGAACATAAAATATACTGGGGTTTTTTTTACCTTTTCTGTATCCTTCTATCTTGTTTCTTTTTCTGTGTATTTTCTTGTGTTATTTTTTGTTTCCTTTTTACTTCCTTTTTGTTTCTTTTTCTTTTTTTTTGGTCCTTTTTCCTGCAAAGTCACAGGTTTCCCTCATCTGTGAGGTCCACACCTGGATTTTCAATTCATTTACTTTTCTTCTTTGACAACTGCATTTCTTGCCACTCTGTGTTATTAACAAGTTTTGTTCTTCCTCCTCACTCCAAGCTGGAGCTTTGCTCCACCAGAACTTCCCAGCCCATCCAGAGCATCTCTGCTTTATAATTACATTTTTTTTTATGGCTTCTCTTTAGGCAGGGGAATTGCATAACTTAAAGTGAGTAATACTAATTATTTTGGATCTGTCACTGCACGACTGGTGATGAATAATGCAGATCCTGCTCTGGTGCTGGATGGAGTTGTTGGGGATTTTTGCCTTTTTCCCCTCATCATGTGCCTTGAAGTATTGTGACATTGGATGACACAGATAAACCTGGGCTCGGTAATTAAGTTTTATTTTAATGATCCTGGAAAATATTCAATTTTGCGTGTTCTCATGGTTTAATCAGTCCCCCAGCTTTCCTGTCTGCTCAATACTCAGCTGACATTTCTCCATAGGAATAGCAGGATTCAGTAGGATAAGGCTTCAGAATGCCCCACACTGGCACATTTAGGTTTTCATATTAATGAAGATACTTTTGTGCATTAGATCAATGAATTTTTCCCATCTATCTGTGGAAGGCCTGGCAAATAACACCAATGAAGGGGGAATTTCAGTGCCTATGGATTTGACTTTTCTAATAGAATTCACGTTATTTTCCATGAGCATTGGTGTGATTGGGATTTTTTACAGTACTGCTCCCAAAAACAAGCCTTAAGCCTCCTTGTACAGGCTTTTGCAGCTGCAAAAGAATTATATTTGGTGAAAGCAGTGACTGTAAGTGTGGGTTCTTCATCCCCTCACTGCACACTCTGCCCAGAATCCATGGAATACGGACAGGAAAAGCTCTGGTTAGGTGGGATCTTATTTTTTCCAGCAGAGCTGCTGGCTGCTTCGCTGAAGAAAAGTCACTTAGGTGTGGTGAGGAATTTGTGAATATTCAGCTCATCTGTCTGAGCTGACCCTGAGTTCTGAGAGCTCTGTCCATAACTGTCCCAAAGGATATTTTCAGTCTGGATCTGATCTCCTTTAGGCACCGAAATGTAAGAATTTAACAGTCTTTTTTTTTCTCTTTTTTTCCCATCCCATCCCCTCCCTCTTTTTTTCCCTCCCGTGGCTGTTCAATATTAAAATGCTGCATGTTTTGGTGGGCAGTCAGCAGGGATGCTCCTGCTCCGGGAGGGACATGGATGTTCATTATCAGCAGTGCAGGTTCCCAAGCCCCTCCTGGGAGCAGCGTCTTGGAGGGGCTGGGGCTGTCCAGATTTGCCCTGGCAGGGTGGAAAGCTCAGCTTGATCCTCAGAATTCATTCCTATAAAATGAGAATGTGCCAATGGCCACCTTTTTCCCAGAAGGGAAGGTTGGAAGGATGCCCCTGCACTCCAGAAAGGTCATTTTGTTCCGTCTTAAAGGTAGAAATAAATCTGAATATATTTTTGGTTTAGCCAGCTTAATCAGAGTGTTTGGGAGTAGGACTGGTGCATTTCCAACCACAGCTTTCTTCCTCACCTGCAGGTGAAAAGGCTCTGGAAAAGGACTAGGAAAAAAGATTGGCTGTTCGTTGACTCTTCCTGTAGGAGAGTCCTTTAAAATTTAGCACCTCAGCTCCCCAGAGTCACAATTCCCATTCAGGGGTGATGTCTGTTCCAGCAAAAACCACACTGGTGTTCCCAGAAAATAATCAACTCAAGACATACTTATGAGCTGTATGGCTTGAATTCAAAGATCTTTAAATGAGAAAGAAAGAAAGTGGCCAGTTTCCCCAGCAGAAACATTTATAGTGGGAAGAAATAGTTTCAAACTTTCATTTTTTCGCCTAGGGCCAAACAGAGCAATCACATTTAGGATGAATCAGATGGATTCCATGTCCAGAATGATAGAAGAATCTCTCTGAAGCATTAATCAACACTTTCACGTTAGGATTTTTAGGTTTGTAATTACAATCACGCAGTATTTACCGAGTGTGAATACTTACATGGCAGGGATTTGTTATCACATTGGACATGGGGCTTAGTTTAGATTAAATTTAGGAACTTTGTGTCTGGAAATCGCCCAAAACTTTATGCCTTGTGGGCAGAAAGTGCAGAGGAAGAATGTGAGAAGGAAATAAATACCCCATTTGCAGAGACAATAATACGCTTATTGTTTTTCTTTTAATTAACAATAAATGTATGATAATAGAAATAAATAAGCTGGATGGAAATTCATTGCAGTTCAGAGGTGCACTCACCTACCAAAAGCTTAAACACTCCAAGCAGAGTCCTGTCTAAGCTGGGCTTAGGAATTGATTATGGTGAGACTGAGCCCAAGTAATAAGCATGAAATATTAATTAGGCTCCTCGTAGCTCATGAAATAAAGGTGCTATAGCATTAGGAAATGAAATTGAACCAGATTGAGAAGAAACATTTCAAATTATTTGGTGCAATAGGCTAAAGCAAATATTGACTCACCGGTCCATTAATGCAAATAAATTAAATTATTAGGGATTAGTGACCAGCTTAGTCTGGAGAACCCAGAGCAGGAAGCTTTAACCTTTTCTCTGCTCATCCCTGACACTTGGGCTGCAGCAGCCGTTGTGTCTTCTGCACTGGAGCCCTGCTGTTCTCCGGGGAAGCCTTTGGTCAAATTAGTCCCTAATCTTTTATAATGTGCTCTCCAGAGGCTCCTATGGCTAAATGCTCTCGATAAGAAATAGGATATGCAAAGCAGAGCTGCTCTTGTAGGTCCTGTCACGTAATAAATGATTGAGTTCCAGCAGGGAAGCTGCACTGAAACCTCGACTGCCTGAACCAGGTTGGTCAAATGGTTCTCCGAGATTCAGGCTTGGTTATCCACACTGCTGGAGTTCTGCAGGGCAGGGCATTCTCCAGGGATGGGTGAGTTTGGTTGCCTGGGTCCTGGTGGAATGAGAAGAGGGAAAAGCACCAAAGGAGTAAGACAGAGTTCGGGCTCGGTGGGTGAGGAGGTGGAGAGGAGGGAGTTGTGCCGGGGAGGAAATCAGGGATCAGTGCTGCCAATGTGACCTTATCCTGCCTGTTAGACCCTGGGGGGAAGCTGGAGGCAGGAATCACTGGGAAAGCTGTTTTTTGTCATTGTCACTGACTGCTCCAAAAGGAAAATCCAGGATTTTATCTTGGTTGTTTTATTACACATCCCTTGTCGCTCCTGTCAGCACCTCCGGACTGGAGCTGTGGCTGGAGCTCCTCTGTGTGTGCTCCCCCCCAGTTCCTTGGATTTGGTGGCAGCAGAGTGTGAGGAACCCAAATGTCTCTCATTTTCACTTCATCCTGGTCTCCTGGTGTCACTTCACCTGCGCTGGGAAGCCCATGGAGTGTGGAAGCTCAGTGCCCACAGGGCCGTGTGGGAGCAGATGGTGTGCCCTGCTCGGCTCTTCCCAAGTGTAGAATTCCACTAATTTCACCTTGCTGGGCACTTGCTCATATTACTTGGGGTTTGCACACTTTAATTCCTTGTTTTTATAGGATCACAGGTGCTGTCAGTTCTCCTGTTAAACCTCCGTGGCACAGTTCCAAACTGGGACAAGGCCGACTTCAGCATCCTCTTGTTTGCAATTAAAAACCTAAATTTCCTGGCAAATTTGGAACAAATGCACTTCCAAAGGTTTAAATAGTGCTTTAAAGCCGTGATTAAATGTATTGTTGTTAGAATAGACCTGTGTATCCCATGGGAAGTCCAGGGATCATCTTCCTTGCACACAGGCCCTAAGAATGGTATGAACAGGAGCAGGTGACCAAAAGATGGAAAAGAAGGTGCATCATGACACGAAATAATTCAGTAAGATCCTATGTAAAGTCTGTCAGAGTTGGAATTTGAATTTCTGCCTCCTGTCCAAGACCATTTCCTTAATTGCAGACACCGCAGTGATTTGGGAGAGGGAAGGGCTGCAGTGACGAGGTCACATTTGAGATTTGTGATCCACCTCATCCTGTCCTGAGCTCCTGTTCTGCCCTCACAAACCTGGTTTGTGGCTGAGGCTGCCAGACCCCAAACCCAGGGTGACACTGCCCACTCCTGCCGTTGTTTTAGTCCAGGAATTTTCCTTGTGCACCCTACGTATCGTTAAGAACCACTGGCCTAATTCCTTGTTTCATTATGGATGACAAAATAAAACATTAATGGGGTTTTTAATATGAACTGGAAGTTAAATATTCATTATTCCTTATTACTTCAATGTCACTGAGCCTTTGATGTGCTGTAACTCCAAAACCCTTCTCCCAGCTCTCCACTTGTACCCTTTTAGTTCCTGACTGTGAAGGTCGCCTGGGATTTGCTCCTGGCCCATTCCAGTCCTCGGCAGCTCCTGGCTGTGGGACTGTCACTGCTGTGCTCGTGGATGGGATCTCAGATGCATCATGAGCAGTCTCTGGCTCCTGGTGTGAGCTTTGGCTTTGGGCTGATTCTTCCACAATCTGGGCCACTTGTCCATAACTGTTTGTTTCAGTGTCACGGAGTCACGGAATGGGTTGGGAGAGACCTTAAAGCTCACCCTGTCTCTCCTCTTGCCAAGGGCAGAGACACCTTCCACTATCCCAGCCTGCTCCAAGCCCCATCCAACCTGGCCTTGGACACTGCCAGGGATGGGGCAGCCACAGCTTCTCTGGGCAACCTGTGCCAGGGCCTCCCCACCCTCACAGGGAAGAATTTTTTCCTAGTACCTAATCTAGACCTGCTCTTCCTCAGTCNCCTCACAAGATTTTTTTTTCCTAGTATCTAATCTAGACCTGCTCTTTATCAGTCTGAATCCATTCCCCCGCATCCTGTCACACTCTTCCAAATAATCATATTTGTTTGTGAGTGTGTGCAAATGTTGACTGCCCGTTGTCCTTTAATGCCAAGTATTTTCCATAGAAATGGCACTTGAATGCCATGTGCCATTTTTGTGGCAGCTTCCTTGGAATAGGAGCAGAATCTACATAAATGTGTGTGAAATCTTTGTGTCTTAGCCTTACTCAGAGCCCAGTCACAACCAACCCCCTTAGTCCACACCAAATACCACAATCAGTAATTGTAACTCCCTCAGGGTATGGTCTTGGTTCTGCTGAGGGAGATAAGCAGCCATTTGAAAATCAGTATTGAAAATGGGGTTTTAAGATGGGGGGGAAAAGTATAAAAGTTGATTTTATTTATTAAGGATAACCATTAATTATGAATAATGTGTAAGTTGGCCTGTTACTGTAGTTCCTTGTCATTCAGGTTGCATCCTCTGGGTCTGGGCATTTCCAAGTCAAAAGTTCCTCACGTGCAGGTTAAAGGGAATTCTTTATCGGAGACATGATCTCGGATAGAAACCGCACATTCTGCTTTCTGTGTGATTAAATATTTTGCAAAATTATTTAATTTAAAATTGAACTGTTAGATTTGTGCAAAGGCAGGTCTGCAGTGCAGCAGAGATACTTGCCTGGGGAGGGGATTGCTGTTCTCTGGTGGGCTGGGTTTTGTCTGTGAGGTGTAAAATCAGGTTGAACCAGTGGTACGACCTTAGAATGAAAGATATTTTCATTTCATACAAAAAAAAACTGCCTCAGAAGCCCAAATTTCCTACATAAATGCTGATTCCTCAGTGCTGGGTGTTGTGTTTAGCACCAGGAGCAGGGCCATGGGTGAATTGAGGGTGTAGGAAGGAGCTGGAATAGCACCAATCCTAGGGAAGAAACTCCAGCACTTGATGAAAAAATAATACAATCAATTAATAGATAATCAAGTGTTAATAATTGAAATGAACTCGGGGGTGAGTGTTGTTAATATTTAAACATTATTCTGATAGATTAAAATTAATCACAGTATTACCTGTCTACCTGGAGGGGATACTGGGGAGAAATCCAAGTCTGCTCCTTCATACCATGGATTCCTGAAACCCACTTGAACACCAGCTCATGTTTTGTGGTTCACAAGAGGCTCAAACACATTTCTTATGCCTTATCTCCATTTTTACAAGCATTCAGGGAAAAGAACATCAATATCTGCAGTGAAATACATTTGAAAGGAGTTGGGGTTTGCTTTTGGTGGAGGTTTTTTGTGTGTTTTTTGGTAGTATTTCAGTTCTATAAATTCAACTAATACTGCAAAAAAAAACCTGGAGGATTGGAATTTTGTTATGTATTTTATTCGTAAAACCTGAATGCAGGTGTTGGGATTCCTCACTGGACTGTATTTTTGCTAAGGGCAGTGAGGCACTTTGGAAAATTTAATAGGTACCAGGTCACCAAGGGAAGCAGAGCATAAACTACACAAGATTATCTTGGAATAAGGAATAAAGAAGGAAAGAAAGACTCTTAATCTTATATTCTGGATCTATACATGCATTGCTTTTCCAAGTAACTTTAACCTCATAAATTCATAGCAATTAATATATTTCAGGCTTGAAACTCAACGGTTCTCCAGGTCCTTAGAAAAACCCAGTCCTGTTGTTCTCCATCCCCTTTCCCAGTTCACCTTTCAACTCTAAATGCAATAATTTGTTGGCAGCACTTCAGGTTCCAATAGTTGGTGCTTTATTCAGTGGCTCTGGAAGAAGGGCTGGGATAAAAATTTGGACTCAGGAGAGAATCCAGAGGTTTTCATCCACCTAATGGGGAAGAGCTCTGCATTGTCTCTTGGAGAGTTGCTCTTGAAGACATGTACAGGAAAAGGTGCTTGGAATAGTTTGGAAATGAGGAGTGTGGCCAAGAGGGGAAGGGATCTGAATCTCTGGAAAAAATTCTTTATGAAATGGCACCCACGTTTGTGCTCCTTGTTTTCTCTCCTGACCTGTTTTAATTTTTTTTCATTTGGTTTTTTCGGTGTGGGGGGTGGTAATGGAGGTGTTTAATAGACAATCAGCTGTATAATGACAGTGATTAACATTCACACAAGGTAACTCAGGGATGGGAAAAAGAGGAGTTTAATAAGTGCTTCCATAGGAGGATCTGTTTCCCAAGTGCTTGGGGGGAACACACAAACCACAAAAAGAAAACCAAAAACCCACTCTGGGATTTTCAAATCACCCCCAGAGATTGGGCTCACAGATTGCTCATGGTAGGAATGTGAGCAGAGCAACCAAATCCCTGGAAATATTGGTCTCTCTCAATCAAGTCCAGTGCCTGGAGGAGTGGGTGTCCTGCAGGCAGCAGTTTCTGCAGGGATTGGGGACTTTGAGCCCCTGCTCTGCGCTTCAGCTGCTCAGAGGTTTCAGGCTCTTGAGTCCCAGGGTTTTAAATGAGCTGTGCTGAGTGAAAGCCCTAAAACTGTGAGTGAAATAGGAACGAGGGGATGTTTGCTGCACTCTGCAGAAGGCAGAGCTGTACCGGGGAGCTGGATGGGATGTGTTGTTGAGACAGCTTTCACCAGGACTGGTGCTGTTGTGGCTTGTGCAGGAGTCACCTCTGGTTGTCTGTTCTGGGCATGTCATCTGTCACAGCTGCTCTGTCTGCTGGGCATCCATGTCCTTTTGGACAGATTGATGTCACACCCCATCCTTGCACTGTGACCACTATCACAGGGAACAATGAAGGAAGCAGATGCACGCTATCTCTTAATCATTTTTACTTTATTGCCATCTATAAATAATTTCATTTTCACTCTCTCTTTTTTTTTCCCCCCTCCAAAACCAGGTTCCTATTTGTTTTCTTTTTTTTCCTTTTCGTGTTGCTACTGTAATGGGCTGTCTCAGCTCAACAGCCATCAGAAATCTTGGCTTGATGAGGCTGCTCTGGAACAGTTAAAGATTTAAATGATAAACTCGGAGGGAGAAAACCAGCGATGCATGATTAGCTGGAAGTTTTAAACATAATAGTCGTATCTTTCATGTGCACGTACAAAAATGGCTTGTGTCAACTGTAATGTGATTTTTAATACATATTAATAGAGTCTGTAGCAGTGTGGATGGTTTGTACACCTTTTGGCAGATGGCTGTGGCATCGGAGAGTGCACAGTGCAAATGAGTCGTTTGGGGGAAGAAAACAATGCTCGAGTGGTGATGTTGGCTCCGCTCAGGGATGCAGCTCCAGCACGTCGCCCCTGCAGCCAGAAGGATTAGAAGCAGGATTAAATTTGCCGGGGAAATTAAAGAAATGAATAGATAGATTCCTGTGTCAGAAAGGAGTTTGCTGCTGTTCACATCCCTGGCTGTGTCTCCCGTCCTTTAGCTCGTGTCCCTTTAGAGGTCAGATGGTGCAAAGCCAAGGCTGTAGCTCTGTTCATCCCTGGGAGGGCTGGAGTGGAGCAGCATTTCCCACATGGAGCCCTGTGGCTGTGAGGTTCAGGTGTCTGGGACGTGTGGATCAGATGAGGAAAAGCTGAGAGAACTGGGATTGTTCAGCCTGGAGAAAAGGCTTTGGGGTGACCTCATTGTGGCCTTCCAGTGCCTGAATGGGCTATGTGAAAGTTGGGACTTCTACATGGGCCCAGAGTGACAGGACAAGGGAAATGACTTCTGACTGAAAGAGGGTGGGTTTAGATTGGATATTAGGAAAAAATTCGTACCTGTGAGGCTGGTGAGGCCCTGGCACAGGATTCCCAGAGAAGCTGTGGCTGCCCCATGCCTGGGAGTGTCCAAGGCCAGGTTGGATGGGGCTTGGAGCAGGCTGGGATAGTGGAAGGTGTCCCTGCCTGTGGCAGGGGGTGGTTGATCTTTAAGGTCCCTCCCAACCCAAACCCCTTTGTGAGTCCGTGTGGAAGGCAGTAAATGCTCTGTCTTAAAACTGATGGAGGATGTGAAAGCAGTTGATGGCTGAGCATTGTCTCCTTTTTTTTCTGTGCTGTTCAGGAAACAGAATTATCCTGTGATGCATCTGCGAGTCCTGTAAGTGTATTACACTTTCCAGGTAGCGGCCTGACAAATGACAGGGATTTTGTAGGAAATCACTTTAGCAAACGCTAAAGGGCACTCATCTCTGAGCCAGAGTGCAGCAGCTGCTTTGGCAATTTATTGCTGTGCTCAAATTCCTCATCCAGACGCTTGTTTGGAATCGCTCTGCCTGGAAACCCTGGCATGGCTGGAGCAGTCTACAAAGAGATATTTAAAAGCAATCTGCATTTTCTCCATTGGAAATCTTCTGAGCCATTCTCATTCCTCGAGTTTCCAACAGGAGAGGCAGCAGCTTTTGGCTTCGGCTCGATCAAAATGATTGTCAGGGCGCTTAATGAGCTTTGTGCAGAGCGAGTGCTCCAGGAACATATGTGTGCAGCAAGATCCTCACTCCTGCTGGCTGGGCAGGCTGCAATTCCTGAGCCTGGGAGCATTCCAGTGTTTCCAGACACCCATTTGGAATTAGGACTGATCACCACTACATCGAGCTCATCCCTCTGAGCGTTGCTCTGCGGCGAACAAAAAAATCGGAAACGAATTCTAGCGCGAATCCCGAGGTGTGAGGAAACTGCCTCTTTTTACCAGCTAGGGCTGCGTTTCCTCTGGAGACAAAATTGTGTTTCCAGCCTTTGAAAAGGAGCTTTGTGAGGGAAGGTGGTGGCTGATGTTAGGGCACAATAACAGCCTGACAGGTTTGCACCAAGCACTGACACGTCCTGTCAGAGCTGCTGGGGATGGAGCCGAGCTCTTCGCTGGAGATGGAGCAATTGCAGATCGAGTGATAGATAATTTACTGAGCTGCTTGTTAATTCTGTGATGTTATGAAATCTCCTGGGCATGTAATTACTACAAATGTTTACTTGACTCTACCACGTAGCTTGACATTATACTCCATAAGTTTGTGCCTCGCTGAAATTACGGCCTGGCTGTAAAACGCAAATATTAGGCAGCAAAATATTAAAGAAGTGTGGATGAGACTAAAGGCGTTTTAAAAACGCTTTCTACGCCTCGGAATTACAAACATTCATCCCATCTCCTGCTGATTCCACACTTTGTAATAGCTATTGTCTCCACGGCTGGGGTTTCATTCTCCTCACTCCGCTGCCAGCGCTGGTGCTCTCAATAACAATCCTCCCAGCGAGGCTGCGGGGAGGCAGCCTGACTGACAGATATTCCCAGCCTTTTTGTGGTTCAGGATTAGTGAAACATTCCCAGGCAGACCTGTTGGAGTGGGTAATAGTGGGATCCTGGTTTTGTCACCTGTAGGGGAGCCGGGGTGGCTGTGGGGTCAGGTTGGTGTCGCTCCTCCCTGCAGGTTGCACTTCAGTCCCTGATCTTTGCGAAGCCTGGGGCACAGGTAGTGCCAGATTTCTGATAAAACTTAAAGTCACCCTTCTAATTTGTGGCTAAGTTGCTGCTCAGGGGCTTTTCAGTGACACTGGTCAGCCCCAGGCATGTGTTTGAGCTGAATATTTTGGGGTGTGGGGGTCACCAGCAGGTGCTGGGTGAGGCTCAGCCTGCTCTGCGCTGGGACGTTCTGCAACACCATTCCCATCTACACAGCAGGCACAGGATCACTGAGGTTGGAAAAGCCCTCCAAGGCCATCGAGTCCAACCTGTGACCCAGCCCAGAGCACTGAGTGCCACGTCCAGGCCTTCCTTGGACACCTCCAGGGATGGGGACTCCAAACCTCCCTGGGCAGCCCCTTCCAGTGCTTTTCCACCAGGTCTAAAAACAGATGAGCCACACTTTGCGCCATTCTGGATGTTTCCTGGAGTCCTGGATTGTCCCTTTGGATGGGGAGAAGTGCTGCTGGGGACAACCACCAGCTCCTGGGATGGTTCCTCCTCACCTGCAGGTTTCTTGCAGCAGCCCTGGAGCTGCTTTTGCAGCGAGGGAGAGCCGCTCCTAGACGCTTGGGATGCCCAAACTTGTCCTGGATTATAGAGGCTTAAAGTATTTGTTGAAAACACTGATTTCTTTGAGTGTGAAAGTGGTATCCCTTGAGCCCAGCAAGCTTTTGTGAGCCCATTTAAACATCAGCCAAGCTGAGAACGAAAACAACTTTCACTCTAATAAAGCCACAGTTGCAAAATTAGAAATGCTGTTACAAAAGAAAAGCAGACAAGATTAAGGAGCAGAAACTTCATGTGTACCTGGATTAGCAGCTGCTGAAGGTGTCTCCTCCAGAGGAGGAATCTCGGTGAGTTCAGCCTGGCAGTGCTCGGATTTGGGAGAGGTCTGCTGGGGGTGGGAGCCCACCTGGGGATTTCACTCTTTATTTTTTAATTTTCTGGCTACTCCGTAATGTAAGAGGCGTTTTATAAGAGTTCTCAGGCTTCCCTGGTCCCTCCCCTGATTCAGAGGATCTGTGTGTGTTGTCAGCTTGGATTTACCTGCCTGGCAACCAGGAGAGTGTCACTGACCTCGGTTGGCTGGTGAGTGGGAATGGGGGTGCTGCTGGTTTCTGTTCCTCTCAGGAAACACACAGAATTGCAGCTCTTTGGTGATGTTTATAAACTATGTAAATCATATTAATAAATCCCCCCCCTCCGGAAAGGTTTTCCTGATGTGGATAATGAAGAGTGACCCCAAGCCTGCTTTGCTTCACCAGTTGCTTCTGTTCCAGGAAAGGCAGGGAGGAGTTCTGGTGCGTGAGTGGAATTTGACAGGTTTCCCATGGAAACAGGAGATCAGATTTTTATTTTTTTCTGTGCCAGTGAAGCTGATGTCAGTCAGGAGTATCTCTCCTGTCCTCAGAGGATACAGCCTGGTGTAGAATATAGTGAGGGCTGAGTCCTCCTGTGCCTGTGAGCAGATGCAACTGGATAGTTTGTACAGTCTTGTCTGCCTTAATTTATCTTATTCATATATATTTTTAAAAAAAATTTGCTCGGTGATATGCTACTAATATTTCTTTTTGAAATGAATTCCCACTGTGGCTCCAGCTGGGGGAGTTCAGGCAGGTTTGAAATACTCTCAGATGCAGATTTTGCTGCTTTGCTCTGTGATCCCCCCAGACTGCCATCGCCATCGCGGGGTCCCCAGCTCCCTGCTCGGGGCTTTGAGGCCCAGTTTCTCTTTCATTTCTCCCCCGGTGAGTTCCTGTTCCAGCCTCCTGAATCCTCCCCGGTCCCTGTGCTGCCTGTCTCCGCACAGCACCGATGCTCAGCTCAGCTGCATTCCCAGATCCTGACAGAACCATCCCTCTCCCAGGGTCTGTTCCCTGGCTCATCTGCATGGAACAGCAGCTGCTCTGAGGCCCCGTGTAGCTGCACAGCCTCCTTTGGTGTCTGGTCTCATTTCCTCTTTTTTCCTTTAAAACTCCCTCTCTCCATCTCTGTTTCACACTCCAAGTCCTGTGCTCGTCTGTGCTGCTTCACAGCACTTCATCCCTTCAGCCCCATGGAATCATGGAATGGTTTGACTTGGAAGGGACCTTAAAGATCATTCACCCCTCTGCCATGGGCAGGGACACCTTGCACTATCCCAGGCTGCTCCAAGCCCCATCCAGCCTGGCCTTGGACACTTCCAGGGATGGGGCAGCCACAGCTTCTCTTGGAATCCTGTGCCAGGGCCTCCCCACCCTCACAGGGAACACTCATCCCTTGCTACTTTCTCATTTCTACGTGGAGGAGGACCCTGAGTGTCTGTACTAGCAGGTGAAACATCTTTGCTCAAAAAGCATTAAAACTTTTTGCTTCCCTCTACCTTTTCTACCTCTGGTGTCAAACTGGCTCTAACGAACAGAGCTGTGTTTGTTTTGAGAATCTCACTCACACCTGGACCAGGTACAAATGAGTCCAGGCACATCTGCTTTGTGAGACATCACTTGGAAAGCAGCTTTTCCCCAAGCAAGTCAAGCCTTTCCTGGCATTGGGTCAACCCAGTTGCCTTTAATGCTGTTCCCAGGGTTACCTGCTGGGAGGAACAGAGGGAACAATTCTGTGCACACCAATGATGCAGTAAGCCCAGTGCCTCCCTGATCCTGGTTGGGAAATACCATAAAGCATCCCAGAGGCATTGCTGTACCTGGCTGCTGACTGGAAAAAAATTCTAAGAGCAGCAAACGTGTCAGAAACCTGTTGGAAATCCATGTTTCTCAGGAATTCTCGTATTCACGTCATGATACCTCCATCTCCAGCCTCTCTGCAAACCTGCTTAGTATGTGTTGTGTTATCACATATGTGTTGTGATACCATTTACCTGATCTACTCCTCTGTTACTGCTGGGAGAGAAAGAAAAAAACAATCCCAAAAATCCCTTTATGAAGTGCTCTGCCAATTTACCGTGCCATAAAAGAGATATGCCGTAGTTATTACTAAGGTCTAATTATGTAAATGACATAATTTAATAATCATTATTAATTCCCAGCAAGCTTTATTTCTTTTCCTCATTGTTGATGGTTGTCCTTGATAGGGAAGTGTCACGATGCCTATCATAAAATTAATTTTTGTGGGGATTTCGCACCGTTGCAGGGGCTCGGAGTGCAGGAGGCCTCGCAGGCGAAGGTGGAGGCTGACTCCTGTTATCTTTGCAAGAACAAATGTTGTCCACAAGGAGAGCAGGGAGGGGAGAGAAAACTCACACAGCAGCAAATATTTAATTAAAAAAAAGCTGCTTGGGCCAAGCAGTTGTGGCAGCAGCTGCTTAAACAAGAGAGCTGTCCTTTAAATGACTTCAGCCAAATAAAGGGAGGGAAAGGAGAGTGGAGGGGAAAGCTCCAAGGGTTTGTGCTGTAATTGCAGGAGTGGGTTTCATCTTTACATTTTGGTGTCTCCAGTAGCCATGAGCTCTTTCTCTGCCTGTTGGGAAAAGCAGGATGCTTCGAGCTCTGGGAGTTTTAGACAGGAGAGTGTCAAGAAAGCCAATGCCTCACCTGCTGCCTCTGTGACCTGCCTTTGAGGTGTGCAGGGTCTGGTAAGGAAGGCTTTTCTGCCACGTGGAATAAACCAGAGTTTGGCAGGCACAGAATTAGTTCTTTTCTAATATTCACTGACTAAAGGTAAGGCTGTGTCTCCCCACTGCAGCGGGGTTGGCCTCGTGCCCTGGTGCCAGGGAGCTGCCCCTGCTGGGGCCATTTTTCTGCATTTAATGTCAGATTCCTGGTGAATTCCCTTTGCACCTTCTGGATCTGCCACACTGCCCTGGGCCTCTGAAGGGTTTATGCCATTCATTTACCAGGAAATGTTATTTATAATAATAAAGTCCAATTTTTCAGGGAATACCTAAAGCATCCATCAGGCTCCCAGCTGCAGTTCAGTTCCATAATAAATGTTCTTTGTCACACCAATTGGGTTGGACAAGAGAGGAGTGTGGGGTGTCCATGATGCTCTGTGTTAGGAGAGGTGTTTGAAATGCTCAGATCCATAAGGAGTCCTTCCCATGCTCCAGGGACCTCTCCAGGCTCGGGGCTTCAGGGAAGAGTGAAGGAGCAGGAGTTAAGTCAGAGATATTTGAGAGTCAAGTGTATGGAACGCCTTGTGCAGTTCTTGTGCATAACTGACTCCTCTCTGTGGTATTTTTAGGTGTTTTTAGCACTTTGTGGTTGATCTTTCTAAGCTGCATAATGAGTTATGTGAGATAATGCTTAGAGGGCAGTAAGGTGAATTTATCTACACAGTGTGATACAAATGAAAACAATATGATCAACAGTATTGACAATTTCTTATTTCTTTTTTTTAATAAAAAGGCAGAGCAATGTGTGTGATGCTCTGGAAGCTCTGGATGAAGTTTGTAGTGCACTTTTCATGCACGTGGCACAGAGAGCACTTTTCCCAATGTGCATATCACTGGTTAGAGCAACACTTCTGCAGATGGGCTGGGGAGCAAAAGCCACCCTTGTGCTGAAGAACTTGGTGTTATGGACAGAATGGGCAATGAAATCCTGGTTCTGCCTGTTTGACATTCAACATGAAGACCCCCTTTGCAGTTTTGCATAACTTTAACAGATTTTAATTGTTCGAGCAGAACGTTCCACTCCTGATATTTGCTTGCTGTACTTCTAATTTAATTTTGTTTACTTTGATTTCCAGCAAGGTGGAGTTGTGGTTTTTTTTCCAGAACTGGGGGAAGATAACAGTGGTTTTTTTGCTCCGTGTTCATAAAGCCACATCGTGGGGAAGCAGCAGCAGCTCCAGCTTTTGAAACAAAGACTTCATGTTTGGTGGTGGGGTTTGGGTGAGTGGATTTTGCTGTTGCCATGGAAAGCAAAACACCAAAAGTAAAAGGAAAGGAAAAGCAGTGACCTAAATTATCATTGTGTAGTGGGCATTGCCCCTGGGGTCTTCCCAAACCTCCTGGCCTGGCCTTGGGGGATATTTCACCAACCCCTCACAAGCTGAGGGAATCAATTCCCTTCAAACCATTTTTCTCTTGGTAAACAGGTGAATAATCCTATTTTTCCCAAGGCTTTTAGGCTGTTTGGATGGTGTGTCCTTCTGCATGTGTTGCTTCCTCGTTGTTCTCTGGTCAGCCACCTGCTTGGAGTCCAATTGTGCCTCTAAAGATCAACTGTGCCTTAAAATGCAGCCTGTGTGGTTGTGATGTGCCTGATGAGTCCTCTCCTGTGATCACCTGAAGGGATTGCAGTGGCTGGCAGCTGCTTTTCTGCATCCTGCCAGCACTGAAAGGGGTGATGAATGTGGATGCCGAGGAGAGAGAAACAGAATTACAGAGTCTTGTCCCTTCCTTTCACAGCCGCAGTAGATATATTCAATATATTGTCAGCTAACTGTCTCCGGTGTGGTTGATGGATGTTTTGATTCAGTGCCATGAAAAAACAGGCATTAATGGAGAAAAGCAACTGTTGCAGCTAGAAAATCGTTGGGATTTGGAGTGTTTTGAATGATGCTGTTCTCTGACAATGGTAAAACTACCCGAGCAAGTGCAGAAAATTGCTGCTGTGCTCAGAAATAATCCTCACCTTATCAACAACTTGGATCCCCTGAAAGCTCTGCCAGAAAACGTTTTCGTGAGCAGAAGCTGTAGGAACAAAATGATGATCAGATAAATTGCAGCATTATGCCACTTAGAAGAATTTCTCAGGCGCTTCTGGTATGATTATGGAGCTCTTTCCTCCCTGGAGATCCTGACAAAAACTTGTCCCATCTTTCTCGTGAGCTTCTGTTGGGATTGTAAAAGCTCCTAAAGAATGCAGGTGAAGCAAGAGTGTCTCCCCTGGGTGGGCTGGGCTGCTGAATGTGTTCGTCTTAAAGCTTGTTGGGGGGGTTGTTTAGCAGTGAAGCTCTTCATGGAGAAAGGAAATTATTGTAGATTCCAGGTGCAAACAAGGAGAGCGAGAAATGCAGAGTCAGGATGAAATATCCACGTGTCTCTAATGCCATCCTGTTTGCCCTGGTGCTTAGATTCCTATTGCACAAACTGGGCCAAATCCTGCAGTTAGTGCCCTAAATCGGCTCCTCTGGTGGTACTTCCTTGGTGACTCTAAGTCCTGCTGGGAACTGTGGATGATCCTTTAGAATCAAACCAAGATTCCCAAACGGAGAGAAGGTGCTCCCTGTCCAGACAGGCACGTCAGGATCCCAGGGTGATGTGGATGGTGCTTACCTTGTACCCTTCAATGCTTCCATGCAGTGCCTCTGTTAAATCACTACATTTCACTTGATTTATTTTTTTTTCTGAGCAATCCCTTGTATCTCTGGCAATGTAAAAAANCTTCATTTTTTTTTTTTTTTAAAGTAATCCCTTGTATCTCTGGCAGTGTAAAAAATGCTGGAAGCTTAATGGCCTTGACTTATCGGGAACAGCGAGTGCAGGGAGATCCTGCACGAAGCTGGAAGAGCTGATCTCCCTTGTTGCACAGGAGGAGGGGAAATCTGAGGCAGGCAAAGGGTGCAGGAACTTCTCACTGTGGAGCTCTGCGGGGCCACGAGCCGCTGGCTGCAGTTCAAATTCGGAGTGTCCCGGTGACTGTCACTGCCTCGTGGGGCCCTTGTGCTGAGAGGCAGGGGCAGAACTCATGGAGGAGATTCGCTTCAGTCCTGGGGCTGGTTTTTCCCGGGGTTTAAGATTTCAGGGTGTGAAGCCCGTCGGGATTTTTCACTTGAGTGCGCCGGGCGTCTCCAGAGTCCCTGGCGCAGGGAAGCGCTGTGAGTGTGCACGTTGCACGGCACGGATGAGCTCAGGTTTAGGATTTTTGGTGTTTGGCACTATTGCCAGTGTGGTGCATTGTGGGTGAGGTCACCTGTCGGTGATGCAGCAGGAAAAGGTGATCCCTAATGGATCGAGTGGGAATAATAGCTGTTTAATAGCTGTTTTCTGCTGGTGATTGAGGTGATTCATTTGCAGATAAATCCCCTTTTCGCCCTGTTCGTGTTGTCAGCTGGTTTCCAGCACAGAGAGCTCTCCAGCAAACCCAAACCCACACTGTGGGAATCACTAAAGCCGAGCGGAGCCCTCGCTGCCCTGCAGTGCTTTCTGCCACTGTCCGGTGATTATCCTGGCACTGGGGTGGAATGGAGCCCAGCAGGGGCTGGGTGTGTAAATTTTCCCCCTCCTGAAGGAGTGCAGGATTCTCCCCGTGGCAGGATCCCGAGGAGCCCTTGGCTGTGCCCCTGGAGTGTGCTCTGTGCTGTTCTCCCTGAGCTTTCTGCTGACTGAGCAATCTCCTTAGCCTGGGGCCCGCGAGGAGCTCTGCCTGGCACATCCCTGCCCGCATTCCCAAGCCTCCTGGCTTTGTGTCTGCCAAGGATGCGCTGCCCAGGAGCTGGGATGGCTCAAACTGGCTGTGGCATGTGCTGGGTTCCAGGAGAGGCTTTCAAGGTGAGGCAGGGCTGCTCTTAGGAGGTGTTGCTTTACTGTAACTCCTGTTTGGTTGTATTAATACGAGAAAGCTCGTGATTTTCCCATTATTATGTGTTTTGAAAGAAGGGGAATGAGTGCGCACAAGAAGCAGGCACCTTTGCAAATTCATTTTGAAATTCAGGAGGATTTGCATCGCCTGTGTTGGCAGAGGCTGTCCTTGGGAGTGTGATCTGAACACAAAGTGCAACCTGCTCTGCTTTCCTTTGTGCCTGCCTGGCACCTCCTCATCCCCACTCCCCCAGCCCCCTCGCTGCTGCCCTTCGCTTTCTGCTTCATGCTTGACCTAGGAGCTGAAACGCTAATGGCTGCTGAAAATTTCAATTAATGTAAAACTAGTTCCAGCCAGAAATGTGCTAGGTTCGTTTAGGAGATGTGGTATCTCGAGGAAACACAGAATGGCAAAAGCCTCAGACAACAGCGGAATTTTTAGCAGGCTGCTGTGCTTTCAGGTGTGTCTGCAAAGCTCAGATCCGGGCTGGTTGGTGAGCAGCAAGGAGCAGTGATGGTCGCTGTGTGTTTGTAGGTCACAACATTCCTCTGCTCTACAGTGTTATCTCCTTGTGCTGGAATAATTTCGATGTTTTCCTTGGTTAAAAACGCATGATGCGTGGCCAAATCTTTAGGTGAAGGAGATACACACGTGGGGGATTAACTGCTCTTAGATCTGTAAATGTGCATATGTAAAGCCAGGAACTTTATTTAATGGTGGTTTGTACAGGAATTATGCAAAGCACACTTCACGGTGCAGTGAAGGAATAGAGTCTAAAATTTCAGCATGGTAATTTTAATTCCACTTTAACTTTAAATACCTTAGAAACTTGCTAATGAAATACTTGTGGATTTCTCAGAAGTCTGCAAAGCATTTCCACAAGCAATTTCTGCTGCAGGATGTGGTACCTACACCTCAAGTGCACTACACTAAATCCAGATTTTCCCTGGAAGGAGAGGTTGCTGCCACAGTAGAACTGGAAGAAGGCTTAAAGAAGATGAATGTGAAGATATGAATTAGTTCCCACTCAAGAAAAGATTAAGTTTGTGTCTGAAGGCCTAAACTCATCTGTCCCAGGAGCTGCTGTAGTGGCCCAGTGCTCCCTGTGCTCAGAGCTGCTGCCCAGTTAACCCAGTCCAAGAGTGAACTGGGGAAGGAGCTGTTTGATGTGTGGTGAGAGTGGGCAGGGGAGCAATTAAAAAGAAAATGTACTTAAATTTGTGGAGGAGAAGCCTGTTGGTATTAAAGATAAGGCTCAAAAAGCCCCCAGGCAGCTGCAGGAGGAGGGAGGTGTCTGTCCCGTTAGGAGGGCTGAGCCACAGCCACTTTGGGGTCACCTGGTGTCCCACTGAAGCTCTGTTCTTCTCCTGAAATCAATACAGATGTTGATATTTACTCACATGTTTAAGGACATCCACGAGGGTGGGATTTGGCTGCAGGGCACTCGGGTGCAGGAAGTGCTCCTGATGTGAGGAGTGACCACATGGATGCTTATCTCGGTTTACTGGGCAGTGCCATGTCAATGATGTTATCACTGAAGTTTAATGAGGTGTCCATCAGCAGCCGTGTCCCACCCACAGGTAACATTTATTCCTTCGGTCCTGAGGAGGCTAAACCAGGTATTGATTTCCACACTGGATTTTCTTAGGAGTCTTTATGACCAGTGCTACTCTGAGGCATTTTGAGGTGCCAGCAGAGTGGGGGAGCCTGGCAAACCTGGTCTCCTGAGCATCTTTGTGGGTTATAAACCACATTTCTTTCTGTGTGGGTGTAGGAGCCATGCAAATGGTGGTGTACTCTGTGCTTTGGTAGGACGGAGCTTCAGCTGCCAGATGTGTGAAACCAATTCCATGGGCTCTCCCAGGTGCTGTGCCATTCCATGGGCAGGGAGATGGCCGGGAGAAAGCAGGAACCATTTAGAGCCGGCTTTGAAACCATTTCAGAGCCTGGGGCATGATCTGATGAGCCTTGAGGGGATTGCTCTGGAGGGTTTTGTTGGGAACAGCTGGGAGTAGGTAAGGGAGTGTTGGTGAAAGTGGATGGCTGGTGCTGGCTGCCTTTCCTGGTCAGGCACTTGGATTCCAGGATGCTCACACGGCTCTTGCTTCCCCTCGGCTCAGGGTGGATCTCGGACAGAAACAGCAGGAATTGAGTTTCAGCATTATCAGCACAGGTATCAAACTGAGGCATCGGTCACAGTGTGGGGACAGCACCCTCTGTCACCCTGCCCAGCCCAGGGCTGGCCTGCTCGCCCACTAAACCAGGACCTTCCTTAAAACTTTGTCCCAGGGAAATTAATTCTATTACACTCTTTATTGAATGGAATGTTTTACTGCTACATTGTGCAACAGCCTTGTGTACACATTTCTTTTTAAATTATATTCATTCCAGCACGTTTTTAGAGTTTTTTGTGGTTTGGGAAACTGAAAGACCGATGGATTACAAAGTTGGGAAGGCGCAACAGTTGCAATCATATTTGAAACACATAAATTTCGTGAAATAATGCTGAAGTTGTTCAACTACGTAGAAAACTTTTCCTTTAGATGTCCTGTCTGATGATGTTCATGAAGTCCTTGGCAAGATAAATAATACATGGATTTTTCTCGCTAAACCTCCTGAGAATTGCATCTAAAAAAAAATATCTCCATGCCTGTTGTGTGCTGCAGAGCCTATTTGGAAATACTTTGCCACGGAAGGAAGAGCAGCCTTCTGATTCGGGCGATTATTTTAATCACCTCCAGCATATGCATCATGGGCTGCTTTTTTAAGAACTGACAACATCCCAAAATAGGTGATTGAGAAAGAGTCAAGTGAAGGTTATCCTCTCCCTCGTGCTGGCACTGGGATTTCAGAAGGCTTTTAGGGGAAAAGCTATGGGTGACATTGACACCTGAAGGCAAACGGGATCCTTATGAATATTCCCTCTCTTTTCCACACACTTGGGTGACTCTGCACATGGGGAGGGTTTTCAGGGGAAAAAAAGATCTGTAGCTGCATAAATACTTGTGCTGGAGCAGTTCATTTATAGCATCAATGTAGCATAAATCTCCACTTTTCCCAGCTCACTAGGGGAGTAGGGAGCTACTCCTGCTTGTGGCACAGAAAAGCTCAGAGGTGATTCATTCGTTCTGTGAGCTCTGCCTGTGTCCCAGGGGATTGTCATCCCTGTTCTGGGAGCTGCTGTGGGAACCTTTTGTCCCACATGGTGCACTTTTCCTTACCAAGTGAGTTTTCCATCCCCCACTCGCTGGAAGGCTTTGCAGTGCTCTGTAGGCACTGAACTCATTTCCAACCTTAATGGTTCTCTGTGGTATCAATAAATAACCACACTTTTATTTTACATACCAGGAAGCAATTTTTTTCCAGAGGTTTTTTTTTTTTTCTGTTATTCCATAAGTGGGGTCACACAGTGGGCTGTAATTTCTGATTACAAATATTTACCAATCCTGTAACACCCACATCACTGACAAATTAAACCTGGTTCTAGCTAAAGAGAAGCTTAGCCCAGGGATGTACCAGTGTTAAGCTGTGGGAATCCATTACTTCCCTGAAGATTTGTGCTGTACAGGACTTAAACAAGGACCAAACCTGACATATTTGAAGAGGGAACCCAACAGCTGAGGTTGATGCCATATTTAGTAGTGCAATATAATTTCTCTTGGAAGCGGTAGACCAGTAATCTGGGAATTTTGGCTGTCATCCTGCTACTATTTATGAGCAATTTTAATGCAGTAATTACATGTAGGGAAAATTGTTCGCTAGGTTGATGAGATAAATGGAAATTTAATTTTTTTTTCCATGTTTGGTTGTCCAATATTTTTATTACATCCTTCTGGAAGCGAGGGGATATAATAAAAGAATCTGGATCTCCATTGCTCCTTGGAAATCCTGATGGTTTGAAAGATTTGCTCGGTGTAAGTTAAAGGCAGCTCATTAAACAAACAAATGAGCTGTCCTTAGAGCAATCAGTATTTACTATTAACTGAACAGCACAGTAAATAATGAATTGCAGGTAAGGAACTACAGATAAGTATTTGCAGTGAATTCAAATTACTTGACTTAAGCCTGAGGCAGAGAAAAGCAAATAGAAAGATAGAAATAGAGGGAGGAGGGGGAGAGAAGAAGGGAGAGGAGGGGTTGGAAATGTAGGGTGCAGTGTAGCAATCCGTACAATCCAAACGAGTGTTTGTTGTGCAGAAGGAAGATTTTTTTGGGAAATCTGGTGCCCCCACTCCCTGGTGCAAGTGGTGCTGCAGCCCATCCTTGTGAGAGCAAAGGAGGGTGTGAATTCCTGGGGAAAAGGAGAAGGGAAGGCTTTGGGGACACCTTACAGCAGCTTTCCAGTACCTGAAAGGGAGAGAGAGCTGGAGAGGGACCTTGGACAAGGACATGGAGTGACAGGACACAGGGAATGGCTTGCCCTTGCCAGAGGGCAGGGTTAGATGGGATATTGGGGGAAATCCTTCCCTGTGAGGGTGGAGAGGCTCTGGCACAGATTCCCAGAGAAGCTGTGGCTGCCCCATCCCTGCAAGTGTCCAAGGCCAGGCTGGACGGGGCTTGGAGCAACCTGGGCTAGTGGAAAGTGTCCCTGCCCAGGGCAGGGAGGTGGAAAACAAGATAAGCTTAAAGGTCTCTTCCAACCCACAGCATCCTGTGACTCTGTGGAGAGCAGAACTCGGGGCCTGACCCCGCTGGGAGAGCAGGGCTGATGTTTTTCCCAAGGTCAGGATTTTGCAGGTTGGTCCCTGGCACTCTCCTCCCCTCAAGGACAGAGCTGAGCTTTGGCACCGGCGAGACCGAAACCTGCCCAGGGCTGCCAGGAAGTGCCTGCACAGCTCCCTCAGTCACTGCTCCAAATCACTCAGGCAGAGGAATTGTTCGTTTGGCAGGATCTGGCACAAGGTGAGAGTTTGGGGTTGGGCTTTAATCATGGCAGGAGAGAAGGATCGTGCTGGCTGACGTTTGGGTGCGTGGCTGTGCTGGAAGCCGGGATGGATGGGCTGTCTGCAGGATGGCTGATCCTGCTCTTTCAGGGAGGAACTCGGGGTGTTTTGGGTGCTGGAGGTGAGAGGGAAGGTGGGTGATTTAATGAGGATCTCTGCAGTTTCAGCTGAGCTGTTGGCCTGGGGTGTGGTGGGACAGCCCAAGGCATGGCAGGCATCCCAAACACCCTAAATCTTGGCAGCCCTGCCTGTGCATCACCTGAAATAGGGTGGAGAGCTTGGCACGGGTCCCTGCAGGGAGGATGCGTCTCACCTGGCTCTGCCCAGAACGGGCACAGAGGAGAGACCAGCGAGTGGGGCACACCAGCGGAGATGTGTCTGAAGTGCTGGCATCCCATAATTGCTGTCACAGCCAGGATATTGCCTCTGCTGCTCCATTAGGGATAACACATATGGCGTAGGAGCGGGAGGCTTGTCTTGCTGAGAGGTTGTCATTGGGTCAGCACCTCCACAAAGAGACTCTTGCTTGATTCACGTCACCCCAGGGCTGCACCTCATGGAACCCCCCCGGAATAAACCGGCCAAGGTCAGATGCAGCTGCAGGGAGATTTCCAAGTGGCCTCTGGAATTATCTGCTGGATGTGCACGAGTCCAGCTCTGCTGGTCCCCCTGTGCTGGCTGCTTCCAAATGCTGGTGCTGTCAGCCCCAGAATTAGTATTCCAACCAGGGAACAGGAGTGAGGTGCTAGACAGGCTGGCTAATTACAGCAGCCTGCAGAGGCAAGTCGGGCTGTGCCACATGATAAAGGATATCCTGCTTGCTTGGAACGTTTCTGCTTTGCTCTGGCACTTCATTAAAAAAAAAAAAAAAGATAAAAAAAATAAGGTGTGAGCTAATTGGTTTGGTGAAGGAATCGAGCCATTCTCCTGTTTTTTTCTTGAATTTAATCTGAATTTATACAATGCTTTGTAACGCTCATAGAAAGCGAAACTTGTGCGACCTTAGCAAGCTGCACAGCTCTGTAATCCCAGCTGCCCTGCCTCTGGCTGGCATCCTGACCTGCCTGCTCCTGTCCCCAGAGCTGTCAGCAGATGGGGAGAGGAGGCTTTCCCTGCCACCGATGCACCATCTGCAGGCAGCAGCGCTGGTCAGGCTTTTATGAGCCTAAATTGCAACTCTGCAGCCAGAGGGTTTTCTGTCAGAGCATCTGTTTGACTGTGGAGGACACGGATCTGGGGCTGGGTGTGTGCCAGGGGCAGGTGAGGAGGGGGAGAGCCCCGTCCTGCGGTGACAGCAGCCATCAGGTGGCTGCTGGCTGGGGCTGCCGCGTGTCCCGCGTGCCCCTCATGCTGTCACACAGCCCGGGCTTTGGCAGGCTGAGCTCTGGAAAGGTCCACTGCTCACAAGTTAGAGCCAGGAGGACTCAAACTGGGGGAATATCGACTGCCACAAACAGAAATTGCTGGTGTTGCCTGATTCTGCCTGATTTACGCCCACGGCTGAGCCTGTCCCCTGTCCCTGTCCCCACCAGTGCCCTTCTGCAGAGCGAGGCACTAAGCAGATTAGTCAGCTTCTTCCATCAGCAAATACTCTGGCCTAAGATACTTATAAGACATCTGGTTTTTAGCCTCATTTCGAACCAAATGAGGCTTATGTGATTATGGTGTCTGTCGCTTGCCCCTCGTGGGCCAATTTCAATCTTCACCCCGGGATTTTGGCCTCGAAGACGTGAACTTCCAGCAAGTTTTCACGAACTGGTGACCACGTGAACAGAAAGCATCCTGGAGGAAGGGCCACGGCACAAGCTGTGCTCGCCTTGGAGCTGCTGTGAGAGGGAATGTGCTGGGTGAAAGGGAAATCCCTGCTTTGTTCCCTGTTTTGTAGGGAAAAGCACCCTTGGACTGGAGGGTGTGGGCTGTGTGGGTCAGCTCTGTCCCTGCTCCGGCTGTGCTGAGCAAGGACGACCGTGCACAGTCCCACCTCCTGCTGCCCCCACACACCAGCTGCTCCCCACCATCCCGGGATTGCTTTCCTGATCCCTGGATTAACGGGGTGGGATGTGCAAAGATCCGGGAGCGGTGGGCAAACCAGGCTTAGCCTGGCCGTGGCTGGCCCTGGAGCAGCTCTGCCTGGGAGCTCGCTGCCTCCGAGCAGAGCTCGCCCGGGCGGTCCTTGGCTCCTGCACAGTGGCCTTGGCTCCAAAATGGCCCTGGCACAGTCATCTTGACACCTGAGGTCTGAATTCTCTTGAGTCTGATGTCCCTTAGCACGGTGCTAGGGGATGGACAGGTTAAATAACACCATTTGTGCTGGTTAATAATTCGCTGAGGTACCGTGAATGAAGCTGGAGACCGAAATCCTCCGTGCACCCACTTCTGTGGAGTCAGAGAATCCCAGAGTGGTTTGGGTTGGAAGGGGCCTTAAAAATCATCCCATTCCACCCCCTGCCATGGGCAGGGACACTTTCCACTATCCCAGGTTGCTCCAAGCCCCAGCCAGCCTGGCCTTGGACACTTCCAGGGATGGGGCAGCCACAGCTTCTCCGGGCAAGCTGTGCCAGGGCCTCTCCTCCCTCACCGGGAACGATTCCTTCCCAATATCTAATTTAAATCAGAAATCTCTCCTTTACTTCTCTGTGAATTGCACTTAAATGCTCATTTAGAGCTGGATATGGTTCCTTTTAGCAGCTACATGACATTTTTGCCTGTAATTCAGAACCTAAGGATGTATAATGGAATGTGTAAAACCTACATATTGTAGTTCTGGGATTATGGGGGAAAAGCAAAGGTTTAGTGTTCTGGTTCTTAGTAATGAACTAAATGAGATTGTGTCCTCCTTTAAGCATAAATGAAAGATAAGAGACAGACGAGATTTATGAACAAGGTCATTAGTGTACCAAATTTCTCTCATTAGATCTGTTACATTACTTTCCGACTTACACAACTCTCATTAGAAAAATTTATGAACTGGAATGATTACAAATACACAGTGTTTTAAACCATCCCTGCTCTTAATTGCAAAACAACGAAAAAATAATTATACTTCTGTGCTATAATAGAGCTGTACTTTTGTGCATGTATTTTTTTTTGTTAGAACTGTAATAGGGCTTGTTCTTGAAGCCAGGGGATGGGGGGGAGCGGAGAGGGAAATGGACCACTTAGTGCAATTTCCAATTTAGCTGCAAACCCAAGCCATTGCTTTAATTTTATAACCTTGTTAGAGCCACGTTGCTATTGCAGGCTGATATTGCTGTTTGTTCTCCTCACCAGACTTCCACTTGCACATCCCCACGCCTGATTCGAAGTGACAGTGAGCGGAAGCATAAGGTACCTCTCATTCTGTTTGGACTCCTTGTTTACAGAAGAGTGATGGAGATGCTACTAAGCACAAAAGGCGTCACCATATGCCTGTTTTTCTTTGTGTTGAGTTTGGCAGCAGCTATTGAAATACCATTATCAGGTGAGTTGTAGCTATTTGCTGTACACTTCGCTTTTTTGTTTGGTATCCCTTTTAAACTTCCCCTGCAGGAAAAATATTAAATCCTCCTTTCCAGTCGTTCCATTTTGAATTTAATCTCGCCACAACGTGGCCTTTGGGAAATTCAGGTCTGATAAAACACTGAGCTGCTCTGTTTGGGCCTGTTTAAGTGCAGCAGTAAAGCTGTCTAATAACATCTACCTGGTGTTTGCCATCCAACACCGCGCTTCGCTCCGAGGGCTGGGGTTTGTCCTTCGCTTCAATTCCTCATTTTGCTTCTGAATCCCCCTGAAGCTTGTTGGATGTACACATATCCCTCCTTCCTTGCCGTGCAGCCTGCCATTCCAGGCTGGAGAAGGAGCAGGTGGATGTCTCAGGGCAAATGTTGGTCCCCAGGGAAGGATTTCACACTCCGTGTGCTGCCCCCGGGAGCGGCTCCTCCAGCCCTCGCCGCCTGGGATGAGTTCAGCCTGCTCGTTTTACATGGCTCATGCACTTCCAGGACACGTGTAAAATATGGGATGAGGCTCACAGGGAGCTATCCAAGGAAAGCCACTGGACCCCTCTGCCTGGAGTTCAGCCCAGACCTCCCAAGCTTTGCATTTTTCAAACATGAGCAGACCGGGAGGATTGCAAACTACAGTCGGGGTTTATTTTGCTGGGGAAAAACATAAATCACAAAGCAAAACTCAACAGTATTGGGGGTTATGAGTTATGGTGGGGGAAAATAAAAAAATAGATAAACCAAAGAAATAAGAAATTTAGGCTCTTTTACAGGGTTTCAGAGTAGCACACGGGCCAGTTTCAGGGCATCCTGTGGATCTGCCATGAGCTGTTAGCACTCTGCCAATAGCCCTGGCTGCAAAGGGAAAGGCAACCAAGCAGGTTTATAGGATATTTTCCTAAAACTATCCAAATTTGCATTGGGAACTAGAAGGTTTTTTGGGGTTTTTTTTCAGGGAGGTACTGCAGTGAGTCCTTGTATTCCAGTAGAGGAAAAGTGGAGCTGTGACTGGGAAGTGCAGGCCAAACTCTGGGCATCCACTGCTTTTATGTACCTACCCCAGGGAACCACCTAACCCTTAATTAGCTGTAATGAAGGGTTTTATATTTTAATAAAAAAGAGTTACTTCTCATCAGTGGAGCTGGTGGGCTTGGAACTATTCGGCTTTGAGCCCACATGATATGACAAGACACCACGTTTTGCTCCAGCTTTGGGCTCCCTGGACTTAAAACAGCAACCAAAGAGCATGTTAATTCTCCTCCTGCCTGTTTATAACAATGGGATGATCCTATTATCCCCAGCTCTGCTGCAGGGAGCACTCTCCTTCGTGTGGCTCTGTTACACAGGCATTTGCAACACTTTAATTCCCACCGAGGCAGTGACAGGGATCATTTTGGGGAGCAGAGAGCGTTATCCATGCCAGGAAGGTGATGAGCATCTTTTTACAGGAACAAGGCAGCCCTGCCATGGCCCCTCTCTACTCCAGGGCCTGAGGGGAGCTCAGCTTTGCTGGAGTGGGGTTTTTAACCTGATTCCTCTTTGTGTTCAGTTTCCCAGCTTCCAACAATCACGGAGCAATCCCACACCCAGGTCGCCTACCCCTTTGACGAGGACTTCACAATCAAATGCGAAGCCAGAGGGAACCCCCAGCCCACGTGAGTACTGCTTGGAGGAGCAAACAGAGGCTGGGTCTGCTTTTAACCTTTGCCAAACACTGCTCTGGCCGTGCACAATAACCTGCTCATCATCCTCAGCGGGGTTAGGGTTTGGGTTTCCATTCAGCTTTTGTTGCTCCATCGCTTCCACTCGCCCTGTGAATGGACACCAGCGTGGTTTTTCTTGCTGGGGGATGTTTCGTTTCTGCGGCACGTGCCAAATTCACCCCGTGATTTACAAAAAATCTTGTCTGGGTTGTGCTGCAAAAGATGGGAGCTGCCATGGTAATCAAAGGGGTCCAGCTGCTCCTCTGCCTTTTCCCACAGCAACCCTAAAAATACCAAACACGTGAAATGGTGCGTTCAAACATCACATTTGCATTTTATCAGGTACCTTGTCTGTACCTCACATCAGCGGGGCCGTGGTGATGCTACAAATAGACACATAAGGAGTTATTCAAATCTATATCCAAAGATAAGCCTTGTGCATTTTACACCAGTGTGGAAAAGAGAAAGATTTTTAATGAAAATGTGATTAACAAGAGTACAATAATAACACAGTGAAAGCTCCTCCTGAGGCTTTCACCACTGAATGGTGTTTGGGCTAAATTAATAGCTGGTTTGCATGTCATTTTTACTCTTTAATCCTTCCCTTCTCCTTTCTCTGCCACACAATTTAAACTTTAAAAGGGCGTTCTTTTATTGATATCGAGATGATTTGGTAATTTTTAATTGAGCTCTGAATGGGGATTTGCAGCATGATTACAAATTCCTTTTGTTTCACTGTTTGTCAGTGCATCGATGAGAAGTTTCCTGGTCTGTTTAAATGATGTGATAGTGCCTGTTGGGTGAGGGGATCCCATATTCCCTCCATCCTGGACCAAGAATCCCATATTCCCTCCATCCTGTAGCAAGGACCCCATATTCCCTCCATCTTGGAGCAAGGCAATTTTGCCAATACTAATGAAGTGCCCAAACATACAGTTTTGTTAAGATTAATTTATTCCCTTAGAACAAGGCTCTTAAAAAACAAGAAAACCTTCCACTAAATGATGATATACTGTCATTTCCAGCTGTCTGATTTTAAATCTGCCAAATTTCAATCCCTCTGACAATTCCAAGTACAGGAGATGTGACAAATACTTCAGCACTCATCAAAATCACCCCCCAGCAGCAAATGGTTCTATGGCAAGGAGAAACTCAGTCAAATCATCTCAGATTCTTCTGGGTTCAGCCATGGCAGAGGGTGGGAAAAGCTCCTGCCATTCCAAACACCAGCTCTCCTGCAGACACAGCCTTTGGAAACGTCCAGGTCCTTTCAGAGCGTGGCTCTGCTGTCACAGACAGGCTGTTCACTGCTGTCCTTGCCCTGAGCTCTGTGTTCCTGTTTCCTGTCACAGTTGTCCAAAAGCAAAGTGCCTGGAAGGAGAGATGTGCCCAAGAGCCAGCACGGGTCAGAGTAACCCAGTGGTCATTTCTGATTCAACTCTCTCCTCTTACATCAAGCTTTCCCTTTTATTTTGATAAAACCCCATTGGGCCCATATTTACCCCCGATTTAGTGCCATAGTTCTGTTTTGGGGCCTGTCCATTTTAACACTCGTGTTATTTTTCAGCTTTAACTGGACTAAGGATGGAAAACCGTTTGATTTATCATCTGACCCGAGGATAGTTACATCAAACAACTCTGGGACTTTCGTGATCCAAAACCGGGGGATCATCAACAATTTCCAGGGGAAATATCGTTGCTTTGCATCCAACGTGCTGGGAACTGCCATGTCAGAAGAAATTGAGCTGATTGTTCCAAGTAAGGGCTTTCTCTTTACTTTTGGTTTGAATTTATTATTGTTGTTATTAAGATGAGAACTGTATTTCCTCAAAATAAGTGGGAAAGAGCAGTGGTGTATGGTAAAACATGGTTTGTTATTCAGTGAATATTCAGAGGAAAAACTCTTTATTTTCTCCCTGGAATGATTTAATTTAATTCCTGGTTTTGAGGACAGAAACCAAATTTGGATTCAGGGTTTCAAACAACGCCATTGGACTGTCAACTCCCACAGGTTATTACTGGGAAATAGCAACGGATGCAAATGTTGGAAAGCTCCAGGGGAAGTGATTTGATCAGCTCTGAGTTCATTAATCTGATGTCAGCAGCATTCAGGCTTTGGGATAAATACTTAGGGGGAGAATAATAAAGCCCTGGAACTGAATGGAAAACGAGCTTAAAAATGTAGTAGTGAAAATTACTGATCCTAGAAACTTGTCCCTCCATGCACAGAGGGGAAAGGAGGGGATTAAGGGCCAGGTTTGTAGAAGGGGGGTGAAATTTATGGGTACAAAGTTGAAGGTCCTGATTAGGAAAAAGTTATAGAGTCAAAGGATTATTAAGGTTGGCAAAGACCTCTTAGGATCATCGAGTCCAACCCTTAACCCAGCACTGCCAGGTCCAGCCATGTCCCCAGGCTGATACAACTGGTTTGTACCAACACATTTCATCACTTGCAGTTTGGAAGATGAACACACATTTTGGTCCTAAATCCAAGTTTGAAACATCTGAAATTAGAAGAGGAAAATTCGAAGCAGAACCTTCCCAGTGGGAGTAGAAAGCACAAGAAATTTCCCCAGCCCGGGTTTTATGGTGCAGTTCGGTGGCAGAGATGAAGGAAAGCAGCAGTGCAGTGGATTTTTTTCAGATTAGATCCTGCATTTCCAAGCTCCTGCAATATTTTGCCATCAAATATGTGACAGCTCCATGCACAGGTGGATTTGGTGTGTCCACATGACAGGGGAAACATCCAGAGCCTTCTCAGCCTGGCAGTGACAGGAGATGGCTGCTTTTGTACAAAACCCACTTCTGGCAGGTCAGTGCAGATGAAATGGGCTCTGAGAAACATTTTTTGTCACGTTTTTTGCACGGGAAATAATCCTGAGGGGCATTCAAGGCATAGCCAGGGGTGGGAGAGTCGTGGGGCTGTGGTCATGCTGGAAACAAGACACTTTGCAAGGGCTGGGAGAGTGCCTGGGAGGAGCTGCTGAGGATGCCATGGAAATTGGAAAATATTTTATGAGTGCTCCTCATGCTTTGTTTTCCTTCCATCCAGTTTTATGGATTTCTTTATTCCTTGGGAAGTTTATTTCATGTTGCAATGTATTGCACAGTAATCCCTAATTCCATAGCTCGGTGTATGGTGAGGAATTACCAAGATTCCAGGTGTTGCTCCGTGGTTTAGTGTCTACCACCCTGCAGTTGTTTTAAAGGAGAAGCATTCCAGAGTGGAGGAGATCTGCACGAGGTTTTAGGACAGTGATTTGAGGTTTATTGAACCAAGGGCAGCATTATTCACTTTGGAGTTTGACCAGGGCAGTGGGGTTCATACAACTTCTCTTGACCAAAATGTCTCAAACTCATTACATTTGAGAGGAGTTAAAGTCCTCAGTGCCACGTTTGTCACCTCCAGCAGCAGAACGTTCTGATATTCCATTGCTACTGAAGTAAAAAAGATGCTTGAAATGGAAAACAAGGAGTTGATTTGGGATTATTGAATCTGTATTCAGAGCAGGTATTTTTTGCTTTTAATGAAAAACAGTCTATAGTAGCTCAAGTAGATATTAAATATATTGGGAGTGGTTAGCAATATATTCGTTGAGAGGTTACAAACATGGTTGTTATCAAATGCAAGAGGAATTTTAGTGCTAATATATGCAAAGTCCTAAACCCAGCAAATAAATACATGGTACAGATAATATATTAGAGGGATTTACCCAACTCACACATCTCTTAAAGCACATTTACTGTTATTAGTCCTCTTCTGCCATCAATTCTTTCACTTAATGGTGCAATGTAGATGCTGCAAATTAAATCAGGATTCAGAGAGGAGCAGAAGACACCTTTGATTTTCTGAAGTGCTGGGTGCTCTGCCACTGTGCCCCAGCGAAGGAGCTGCTGGTGCACAGATCCGCTGTAAATCAGGCGGTCCCTGACACGGGAGCTGGGGATAAATCACCTCTATTCACCCCCGGGGTTTGAACAGAGACTGGTACATGTGAGATCACTCCCTGCATTCATGAGAATGATGCAGAGGTGGCAGAGCTGTGCCAGCTGCATTCAGGTCCGGTGGAAAGCTCCTTGGCAAAGTCCCTGTGCCAGGGAAGGGAAGAAAACGCCAGCGAGGCAGAGCGGGGCAGTTTCTTTCATAAATTACATTTACACTGCAGAAGCAGAACACTGGGTCTGTAAGGCTGCTGCTGAAAAGGAGAACAAAAGACTGTTTACTCACAGTAGTCATTCCAGGGAGGCAATAGAAATGTCAGCAGAAATGATCATTAAATCTCACCTCCATAATGGAAATACCCCACCTCGCCTATATAGGATGACATTAAGGAGAGGGGGAAGAATGGGCTCTGAGGATCTCGATGTGTTTGCAGCACTAACAAAGGCCAGATTGTTACAAGATACATTCAGCATGGAAATGAATTTAAATGGTGAGAACACAGACTTCAGCTCCCCTCCTCCAGCATTTCGGGAATCTGCTGCTCGAATTAGTGAGCAGGCCCAATGCCAGGGGAAGGAGAAGAAGTGCAGTTTAAACTTCTTTAATTAACTGTGGTGTAAAAGACTCTTCATGGTAGACTGAGTTAAGATTTATGCTCGGTGTTTCTAAAGCTGCTGCTCCAAAAGGCCAGAGATCTGAGGATGGAAATATGAGCTGAACATAGAATTATCCAGCGGCAGGCTGTGCTCTGCAGTGATGGTAGTGCAAGAATTCCCAAAGAAAGCCAGAGCTGGGTTAATATTCAAACGCCCAGGTGTGGATATTCTGAAATCATAAAAGGTACAGAGCTCATACTGAAGTAGGAGGTGTCAGTAACCCACTTTGTGAAGGTGTAGCCTTTATGGAATAGAAAAGAGAGGAATTCAGTGAGACTTTGCAGGTGATGGCAATAAAATTTAACCCTCTTGTCTCCTAAGCCAGTGTCCTTTACCTGTGACAACTTTTCTGGCCACCTAAATCACTGGGCTCACTCTGATTCTTGCCTGTGGCCATCGTTTTGGGAATGATAGTAGAGATTTTTACAGAAAAAAGCTGTCACTGCTTCCATTCCACATCTTTGGGAGTGAGAGGACTCCCAGCCACAGCCTTCGTGGCAGCCAGGCTTTGCTAACTTTTTCAATTTAAGGCAGCAATTAAAAAATCCATAAATAAGCAGGATCGTATCTCATAAACAGTTCAAAGGCTGCAATGGAAATTACAGATTTAACTACTGCTCCTGCTCCGTGCATCAGAATGTGGATTGAGGCACGAGGATGAGCCCTGGAAGCTTCCCAAGCTTCACTCAGAGCAACTCAGGATCAGGGACATGTTTAAGATTCCTTGATGTGTTGGGCTGTTTGCTGTACAAGATCTAGATCTGTATGAAAAATCATAACTAAATACTAATTAAAGTGTCTGAGGAACTGGAAATTTCCAGGATAAAAAAATTTCTTGACTGTTTCTGCTTTCTCTCACTTTTACATCCTTTAAGGAATTATTTATAATAATAATTAAGGAAAAATATGAGAATATCCATGATGGATCAGGCTAAGTTTTCCTCTATCCCAGGACATCTGCAGAATCCACAGAGGAGGTTATAAAAGCAGACCTGGTGCACAGTGATGTTTTTCTACAGTAGTTTCACAATGTATTTGCTGATTTACCATCCTGAATTCACTCCCATTTTACACCTGACATGAGTAGAAACAAGGCACAGGGATCTCAAGGACTGCTTCCTGGAGCAATGCTTTTCCTTCAGTTCAGTTTCTCAGCACTTGACCCAAAACCATGTGAAATACCAGATGGAATGGGCTCCATTCTGATATAAACTGGAATAAATTGCCATAATTGATAAAGTTAGAGTGTGAAGTCTCTGTAATTAGCAGTAGGACAAAGACCAAGCTGTAGGACGAGGTGCTCTAAAAGGATCGCTGAGTAAATCTGGAGCAGTGGTGGGGATTGGAGTACCCAGCTCTGGTTGCTCTATTTCTGAATTTATATTTCTGCTAAACTCAGAACTTTATATTGCACTGTGTTTGTCTCCCTCCTGTTTGCTTTTGGGTGAGAAACTGCATTTTCTGACGGGATCAGGAGGAGGGAAGGACCCAGGCTCCTTTCTGGCTTCTCTCCCAGCCCCCCTAATTCGCCGGGGGTGCTTCAGCCTGGTCTCAAGCACAGCTCAGTCATTAAACTTTGAGTCACCCCAGGGATTAAGCAGATCCCTGCTCCTTGCACAAATGACTCTGGACCCTGATAATCTTCCAATTCCATGGTTCACACACTGTCAAAGCACTTTAATTCTGTTTTCTGAGTGCAGCCTTCTCAGGAAAAAAACCCCTTGGTCAGCACGGCCTTTCCCAGGAGAATTTTGAGAGCTTTAGGTGGTTTTTTGGGAGATTCTCCATGGCAGGAGTCGAGTGGGCAGGTTTTCATCTTCCCCACGGCTGTTCCACACACAGCCCGTGGGATTTGCAAAAAAACACTGCAAAAAATCCAAAATATTTCCTGTATGCATGAACTGAAGGCTGATGTGCAGAATCCAAGTCTAATATGACAGTAGCTTCTTATTTTTAATAAATCAGAATTCAGAAGCAGGTAATTTTCTAGTCTTTGAGAACAGTGGGAGCCCAGCAAAAAAATGTGTTTGTCAGAAGCTTTGGCTCGGGAATTTATCATGAGTTTTCATCTGCAAAGCTTCAAGGATTCAAAACACTCAAATTTATCCTTTATGAGGAGGAAAATCAAAGTTTTGCAGTGTTTTTCGTGGCGAACTAAGCAAAAAACCAGCATGGAAGGACCCAAATCACCTGTGGTGCAAATTCTTGCTCGAGGTGGAGGACATTTGGGGTCAAATTGCTGCTTCCCCCAGTGCAGTCCAGCTGCCAACATCTGGGCCACACGCTGGAGGTGAATGTCTGTGCTGCCAGCTGCTGCCACTGAGACCAGGGCTTGTCCCTGCCTCCTGGTGGGACTCGCTGTATTTCTGTGTCATTCTGTAATTACTGCCCACAGGAATTCACTGAGATGCCCACTGGTTATGGCACCCAACTGGAATATCAGAGACCCAGATTTAGTTGTGCTAAACGAGGCAAAAAACGGGTTTGTGCAAGGGGTTCCAATGTCCTGAATAAGTGATCCCACTATTAGTCCATTTGCTGGACTCCTTGGCTTAGTCAGAAATCCCTTATCCTTCACCTGATCCAGCTTACTGAAAGTTTTGTTGAGAGTGACGTGCTTTGGGGAATAAATGAGCTTCAGATCAAGAAATTAGCTTTTTCCCACTGGAAAATATTCCACCTCTGCAGTCAGCAGATGTATTTTCCAGGGCTTGGAGACTGCAGGTCACTGAATGTACTGGATATGAATATGCAGCTCTTTTTTTTTTTGTACCTGAAATTTCACCTACAGGGCGGGTGATGCTCATTAGCTGCATTTTGCCTCTCCTAAGGATTCATAACCTATTAATAACCCTCCTGGAGATAAGATCTCTGCACGATCTGCATTCAGGCAATCAGCACTGCAGTGATTGCTTCTTTTCATGTTTACAAATCCTGGCCTTGCATTTCTCCTCCTCCTTCGCTCTGCCTCCTGCGCTGGGATGCTGCAGATTCCCTGCTGGAGCACGGATGTCCCAGGCTGTGTGGTTGCTCTCAGAGCTCCCTGGATGAGCCCCAGGATGGGATGTTCGCTGTGCCAGTTTGCCTCTGCAGAGCCAGGACGTGCTCGCTCCTTTGCTGTTTAATTGCCGCTGGTTTTGCTGATGGATGCAGCTGCCTGAGCTGAAACTTTGGCCGGTTTGAACCTGCCTGAAACGAAAGCAGGAGGCGACGTCAGCCCTAAAACTGCCCGAGATTTATTCCTTTAAGGAGTGGTTCCGTCTTGCAGACTGGTTTCTCTGGGATCATCTCTGGGCTGCAGCCTCCCAGTGCTCGGTCTGGGGTGGGCTCCAGCCCGGCTCTGCTCTCCCTTTTCTCAGACGAGCTCTGGTGGCATTCGGGGCTTCCAAGGTTGCCCAGGGGTGCCAAGCACGGATCAGGCTTTGAAGGATCTGCTGGCATCAGGAGCTCTGGGTGATTAAACACTGATCCATTAACAATTTAACCTGGTTTTAAGCACAGCTAGAGGAGCCCCCCTGTGCAACCTCTGTGCAAAGCCTGTCCCTGCACCCCGAGCATCCCAAGCCTGCTCCTCAGCCATGGCTGAGGTTCCACACTCCTTGGGGTTGAGGAGGCAGCAGAGGTTGACACCAGCCTTCCTCTGATCCAGGAGATGGATAAGAGCTGGGACAACTCCAGGCACGAGGTGGAGCAGCTCCTTGATATCTGTTCTCGCTTGCAGTGGCTCCTTGGGAATCACTTTTTAGCCAAGGCTTCCCAGGACATTCCGCACTCCCAGGCTGGTTTCTGATCTCCTGGGAGCAGCTGGGGCCCCATCAGTGCCCAGCCCTCTGTGCCAGGCTTGTCCTCAGGCTGTGGGACTCTGAGGCCTTGAGTTGTCCCTTCCAGACAGAGCAAAACAAAGGAGCTGGAGAAAGAGTTTGAAAATAAATGCATTAAAAGAAAGCCAAAGCAAAGCTAAGGACATCACAGCCAAGTGTTAAACATCACCATTCAGTGCCTGGCTTGAATAGGATGGTCCATGAACTTTGTGAATGGAGGGATTCCTACTCTGAGTATCCCTGAATGCAGGAATTTCCTGCTCTGAGTAAAACTCATCATTACTCTGTGCCACTTTGTAAATTAAAGTAGGTATTACAGGCAGAGAAGACAAAGGATGATGTAAAGGTAAATATTTTATTAAGAACTATAACAAGGTGGAAATAAAAGGCAAAATTTCAAAAGGCTCCAATAAAAGAGGAGAAACTTCTTTGCTTTTTTTTGTGCAGGTGTACCAAAATTCCCCAAAGAAAAAATCGAGCCTCTGGATGTGGAGCATGGAGATTCTGTGATCCTGCACTGCAACCCCCCCGTAGGCATCCCACCTTTGCACATCTACTGGATGAACATTGGTGAGCAAACAGTTCTTGCACGGTTCTTACAAGGGGGCTCAAAGCGTTTGTCTCCCAGAGCAGTTCCGCTGCAGATCCATCAGGGATGGGAACGGTGATTGTGCAAGCGCTTGGGAGAAATACCTGGATATTGGAGGACAAAATTGGAAAAGGAAGAATGGAGGTCTGGTTTTGCATCATCCAGAGTTAAATTGTGCAGCGCATTGACACAACAAATCATTAAATATGAGATACCAAAAAATTTATATATTGGTAAATGAGTCTGCCAGTAATGAGGAGTCCTGCATTTACAGGAGAGAGGACGTCAGGTGTCAATGTGTTATTTCTATCATTACTGTTTTCCTCTTTCCATAAATTAATGGTTGATTTATGATACTAAGGGAAAAATAATCCACCAGGTATAAATAATTAGTTCCTTGTGGGTTTCTGTCCTGTTATTCTGCAGTGTTTGTGTCCTGCATGAATTTCTGGCTCTGAAGCGAAGTAACTCGGGGTTTTAGTATCAATTTTCCCTTATCAACTCTTACTACATAGATATATATCATTATATAAAAATATTCATAATCACTTGTATATTAAATACTGGTAAATAACCCATTGGTTATGATGTTTTTCTGCCTCTTTTACATCAGAGTTTCATTCTGTGTTTCTGGAAGGCAGCACGTGAGAGGAGCGCTCAGCGCCACGCTGGTGGAGCAGCTCCGCGTCACTCCCACCTCACCATTATTTTTCCTTGCTAGATTTGCAGCACATCCCCCAAGATGAAAGGGTCTCCATGAGCCTGAAGGGAGATCTGTACTTTGCCAACGTGGAGGAGAACGACAGCAGGAGTGACTATTGCTGCTTTGCAGCCTTCCCCCGGCTCAGGACCATCGTGCAGAAGATGCCCATGACCCTCAAGGTTTCCCGTTGTAAGTCTGGGGAGGAGCTCTTTGTTTCTTCTTGCTTCCTGAATTCCCCAGGCATGGAGATTTGTACCCTGGCTCCCTGATGAAGGGAAGCCCTGAGGAAGGGCACCTTACTGAGCTTATTTCCTGCATTATGAACCTCATTCTTCGGGCTCAATTTATCTGGGAAAAGCTTCTTGTGGCTGTCAGACCCCAAAAGTTCCTCCTGTTGTCCCCACAGTGAAAGCCAAATATGCAGTAGGGAAATTTGGTGCTCTTGAGTCCAGCAGGTCACACAGGAATGGGGTTTTCCTGGGTTTTGAGGACTTTTCTGTGGCTGCCTCCTCCCTGGGCAAGGTTTGGTCCTGCTGCAGCAATGAGGTTGGAAGGACGATGCTTTCCAGGTCTTTCCAGGCAGCCTGGAGCATCAGGAGTGACACAAGAGGCATTTTCCATTTCCCTAATGAAATGATTGGTAGAGAATATAAGATTTCAGTTCATTAAAACTTCTGATCTTTCAAGTTTTTGCAGCCCAGAAAGCCAAGGAGACTTTTTCTCTTCATGAATGAAACCCTCATGTTTAATGTGTGATTTTGAGAATCATGTTGGGATAAAAAGATAAAGAGTGGCTTTGTGTGTCTTAATGCTTTCTGAGACCATATCTTGGGATCATAATTGTGAGAAAAACACCCAGATGAAATGTTGCTCTCCATGGCTTTTCAAGTGGGTTCAGTCCCCCACATGAGCATGCACAGATTAGAGAAAAATGAGATTTGCTTTGGCTGATGGTAGCCCTGGAAGTGGCCCAAAAACCCACTTCAGTGTGTCCACCCTGTCATCAGAGGCACAGGGCTTGGTCCAGGCAAAAATGAGAGGCATGGACAGAAAGGGCTCTGGAAACTCAGCTGGACGTTGCCCTCCCCACTCTGTGCCAAGTCCCTGGTGAGGGACTGTATTAAAAATAAATTGATTCAAAAAAAGTTAAGCAATAAGAGAGAAGAAAATGATAAATTTTATAACATTTCTCTTCAGTAGATACTTAGGAGCTAGTGATTTTTTATTACTATAGATTATGAAATGCTGATTATATCACCCATGAAGCATTTTGCAGAATAACACATTTCTTCAAAGCATTTTCACTGTATTTTCAAAAATCCATTGTTCATCTGTTGCTTTCCTTTATATTTTTCATTCTTTCTTTCTTTTGAGGCAGAAATTGGAGGGGGGTGGGTGGGGAGGGGCATGGTTTTGTTTTGGTTGATTTATGGTTTCTTTTGACTCTGTCTCAAGCTTGCATGTTTGTTTGGTTGTCATTTTTATTTATTTCAGTAAAGCATGCTAATGACTCAGGCTCACCTAACGCTGCTGTTACTAAGGGTGAGTTGAATGCATCTGTTTTTAGCCTTTACACTGAGAATCCACCAGCATGAGATGAAATGGGAGCTGGTAAAAAAAAAAAAACCACATCACAAAAGCCTCTTGATTGCGATGGGATAGATTGAAGTGGTCCAGGGAGGACAATTGGCTCATCTTGTGGTTTTTGACAGAAATCTGCAGGGGTTTTAATAAAAAAAGGTCGTTTTCTGACTTGAGAAAGGAGCACTTATGCTTTTTAAGGAGGTGGAGGTGAGGAGGTTGATGTCCTGCGTGTCTGGTGTTATCAGTTCAGAGCAGGAGCCAGAGCTGGATGCTCCAAATCTTTTTCTGGCAGATAAGAGGACTCTGGGATTAGGCAGCCAGGGTTTGACACATGGAATTCCTGTCCCAAGGGTCGCCCTGGGGCTGCATTGCTCCAGGGTGGGACCAAGGTGTGGATTTAAGGAGGTTTGGGTGCTCCGTGTGTCCCCATGTTTTAGACGGGAGGTTTTCTCTCTGTGTCACCAGCGCAGGTGACACTCCAGCAGAGCACTGCTCATCCTGGGGATTCCCATCTCCCCTCTCTGTGCAGCACATCCTGAAAATATCCTGCTATCCGTGCAGGCAGCATGGATAAGCTATTCCTGCAATTCTCCACCCAGTTCATTTTGTTTCAAATATGTAAAATTTACAGTGCCGGGTTTTGTCTGTCGCTCTCCATCCTTGATTTCCTTGGTTAAATTGCTTTTGAGAGTCTCTGGTTTTTTGAAATGCCCAATTTTAACCTCCTCAAGGAGTTTTTTTTGCCAGACAAGCACGGAGGTTTCCGAAAAAAGGAATTCTCCTTGAGCATTTTTGAGCTCTCCAGCCTCTGCCCGTGGAGCTGAGCCCTGTGAGCGGCACAGGCAGGGCTTGTGCACCGTGACAGCCACTCCAGAACGAGTTTTTCCCTCGAAGGGATGTCTGAACTCCTGTTGGGAAGTGGACCTGGCTGCCTTTGGCAGCAGGAGGTGGAGGGCAGAGGGGAAATGTGTGAGTGTGTCCAGGGACACCGACGTGTTCTGCTTGTGACACGGATTTGTGGAGATACAGAGAGAGGGGAGGAAAAAGATGAAAAATGGGAAAGTGGTTCAGAGAGATCTATGTGGTCTTTTACCAAATCATGCATAACTGGCTCTTTTTGAAGAACTAGCACCATTTGGGGACTGATTCATTACTGTGCTAATTGTTACGATGGTGATAACTGGGCAGCCACTGAACTCTGCATATTTCATCCTAAAATCCTTGTTTGGCAGGCTGGAACAAATGGGCTGTTGGAATCAACTGCAGGTCAATCTTGTTTGATTATTTTAACAGTCTTCCTTACAAATTGTATCTCCATTACTGTAAATTTAATAACTGGAGCGGGAGGGGCAGTTCTGTGGGATGTTCAAGTCAGGAAAGGTGAGGTTTTGTCACCTGAAGCTTAACAGATGATGAAGCCAATGCAGAATAAAAAGGTGGTGTGGACCAAAGATCAGCAGAGGAGAGGAGCAGTGTGCCCAGGCTGCCTGAGGGGTGCTAGGAAGGAACAGTGCTTGGAAAACAGGACACAAAACTGTAGAAAAAGGGGTTTCAGCAGTGCTGCTGCCTGTTGATATCGCTGTACCTCCCTTCTGACTGCTGCCAGGGCAAATAAGAGCATCCTGGGTTCGTCTCAAACTGCATAAATAAAAAAGAAAACGCACAAATCGATGTCAGAAAGCTTCTGGCAGCTCTAATGTTTGTGGCTTTATTGAAGGATAAGCAAAGGCTCCAAGATTTCGCATCTCACTTCTGTCTTATTTTATCTTTCAGCAAATTTTATCAAGGAAAGAAAACCCAAACTGCTGATCCCTCCCGAATCTGCTGGCAGCAGCTCATCAGTCACTGTCATCAAGGGAGGTGTCCTGCTCCTCGAGTGTATTGCTGAAGGGCTGTGAGTAATGCACGATGCTGCACAAACTTAATCACCTTTTCAGGTAGAAATGAGCAAAGAAAAAAGGGGATATTGCAAATTATGCGACATTTTTAAACGGAGCTCCTGTGCAGGGCTTTTTGTGCGTGTGAAGCAGCAAAGAGTCCGTGCAGCAGTGGTGCATTGGTTATTGCTGTAGCTTATAAACAAGTAATTAAAACCATAGCATGGTAAGTATTGGGTTTTTTTCTTACTGTTATATTAAAAAAAAGAAATTTTTTCAGTAGTGCTACTTTTGAGATGTTGATAAACTGAATAGCATCAGCACCAGCTTCTGTGCTTTGGTTCACAACCTGTAATGTTTCTTTTCTAGTTTGGCCAGTTCAGTTTTGCTTCAATGCTCAAAAATTATTCAGGCTTTTCCAGGTGTAAGATGTAAGGATTTTAAAACCAAAGTTCTCGAGTGATGTAACACAAGGCATCCTTTAAGGAATGGATGGGCCATTGAGGGAAAACTCATCAAGCTCAGTTGCAGAGGGAGATGCTGGCTCAGGTGTGAATGTGAAATTCTGCGTCCATTCCCCAGCATCCAGAATTCCCATAAAGGATGTTCATTCCGTGATGTCCTCACAGATGTCAGGATGTCAAGGAACAGATCCATGGCTGTGTAGAAATACAGGGAACCAGAACCAGCTGTGTTGGTTTGATCCTGCTAACACCAACAGCAAAGGGTGAACCTCAAACCTTGGATCCCTCCAGGTCTGGGGCAGCCACAGCTTCTCTGGGCACCCTGTGCCAGGGCCTCCCCACCCTCACAGGGAAGGATTTTTTCCTAATATCCCATCTAACTCCTCTCAGTTTGAAGCCATTTCCCCTTTTCCTGTCACTGCAGGCTCTTGTCAAGAGTCTCTCTCCCTCTTTCTTGTAGGCTTCCTTCAGGTAGTGAAGGAATTAACACAGGGAAGGGTTAAAATCGATGGTTTGTGATGGGAAATCAGGACAATTTTGTTCCTTCTTGTAAATAACACAGGACAAAACAAGGGTAAGCAAGGGAAGGGAATAGTAAATAAATGTTGAGTGCCACCCTCCCAGCGAGCTGTGATTCCCTTCTCAGCCTTGTTCCTGCTGCACTAACTCACTCAGACATAAACCCACTTTGCTCTCAGTCCAGTTTCCCAGTTTTTCCCGAGTGCCTGTCAATGCAATAGCCAAGGTGCCACCAGAGGAACGGAAAATCTGTGCACCCACTAAAGCCCAGTGAGGGCAAAGTCCCTTCTGGTTTGTCTGTGGCAGAGCTTGGAGTCGAGCAGAGCCTTCAATCACCTCGTGCTGAGCGTGGAGCTGCAGGCCCTGCTTCACACACAGATAATTCAGATTATCTGCAGTTGTATTCCCTCTATAAAATTCCAGAGTCAGGATATTTATCTGCCTGCACATGTTCAGGGTATTCTGGTTTTCCCATATGGGCTTGAAAGGGCATTGCTGGTGGAAGCTGGCGAGGAGTTCAGCTGGCATTCCTGAAAGGAGGTGAATTCCCTGTCTCTGCTGGATTCACTCCAAGTATCTGCAGTGAGTTTTGGTTCCCTGTTGCAACACTTCCTTGTCTCATTCCCGCCCCATCAAGCGAATCTGCCAACCCACAAACCTCCCTAAAGCCACAGCTCTGATTTTAGAGGGTTCTCAAGGTGTTTAATAGGCAAATCGCCTTGGAAATAGTCAAATATGAATTAATATCATGTACAAGAAGAGAAAGGCAGAAAAGTCTTTCTGTTCCTTTTGGAAAAGGTAAAAAGAAAGAAATGTTTTCATTTCACTCAAAATTTTCCAGGAAACTCTTTTAAAAATTAATTTTTGAACAAAAAGGTGGGATTTTTTTAAGCAGTTACTTCTGAAAGAATACAAATTACTTCTTTGTCTTATCACCAAGCACACATTTTCATTGAAATCCCTCAAAAATGCAGCTTTCAGAACCAAATGTTACTTTCACTTGCTAAAATTCCCACTTTCAGCAGAAAAATGATCAGCTTTGCCTCCGTCCCTGCCAATCCATCCCGACCAAATGTCCGCAAACCACGGGAGCGGAGGGACTGAGCCAGATTCCAAGGAACTCAGATCGGGGGCAGCCGACTGCAAAACAGGGAATTAAGCACATTTCCAATCTGTCATTTTTTTGAAGCTTTATATCCTGAGCAATGGCAGTGTCAGGAGGGCACTGCCCTGTGCAGCACGGAGCTGGCTCTGGGACAAGAGCGGGACGAGGGCTCCTGGAGGGAATAATGGGATATTTGCTGCGCTGTGCTCGGTGCTGGTGGAACACCGGGATTTGTGGCCACCTGGGATTTTGTCCTCGTGCCCGGGCCCCGAGCCACGGTGACAGATGGGCACACAGGGAAGCAGCTCTGGCTCTCTGGCCGCGTGTCCCGTGCGGTGTCGGGGTCGCCGGGCCCGGCTGGGGACGCGCGGACGACGTCTGTCCCCAATTCTGTGTCACTGCCGGCGCTTCCTGAGGATAGGGAGAGCATTTCAGCCACCTCCAGTGGTTGGCCGAGGGGCAGGCAGGGAGGGAGTCACTGCAGTGGAGTCTGTCCCTCCTTGGCTGTCCTCGCGTGCCCTTTCGGAGCGGGTTGGGATGAGCTCCGGCCGCTCTCCCGCTGTCCGTGCCCGTGCACATCCAAGGAATGCAGCCTCGAGCTCGGCCCTGGTGAAGAAGCTGCTCACAGGGGCTCTGCAGATCGAGGAGCAGTGCAGAGTAGCTGTAGTTCAGAGTGTAACCCTGGAGTCCCCCACAGTTTCAGAAATCCCCTAAAACCTTCACCTGACAAAGCAGAGGCGGGAGCTCCAGCGGTGCAGCACTGCAGCTCCACACCAGCTTTGTATCCGACTCAAAATCTTCTCTTTTTTTCATTATTAGCCCGACTCCTCATCTCAGCTGGGTGAAGGTCACTGGAAACATGCCCAAGGACGAACCAGAGACGGAGAATTTTGGGAAGATCCTGAAGATAGAGCAAGTGACAGCGGCCGACGAGGGGACGTACCAGTGCACGGCCAGCAACCCCATGGGCAGAGCCAGGCACGAGTTCCACGTGCACGTGGAAGGTGCTCAGTACCCTTTATTAAAATTATTCATTTGGGACAAAAAAATGGGGAAAGGGAAGTGGAAAAAAGGCCCTTTGCTAATATGACTCAGGCAACTCTATCGATTTATGCCGACCTCTTAAATTTGGGATGGTTGCAGAAAGTAGCACCTTTAAAAATATATTTATATATGAATAATGCATTTTTTTCCTGAACCATGAGGGCCTTACAAAGTGGTGGACAATATAAATGTGTGAGCAGATTCAATACTCTAAAGGTGGAGTTAGTCAAGCAGAGATATTGATGAAATGCCCCGTGTTAAGCTGAATGTCAGACAAAAAGATCTAATTATCCTTTTTGCTCTTAAAAAGAGTGAAAATGGCTGTACTGGGATGGATGAGAGGTACATTTAGCTCGATTCTTTTTCTTTGATTTCCACCAAAAGTGGGTTCCTAGGGAGGGCTGTGAAAATGCAGTGAGCAGACAAGGTACCACCCCCCTGCTCCCCTCCTTCACCTGCTCCTTTGCTGTGATTTTTGTATAGGCACAACCTGAGCTAAGAGTTTTCTATAATCCCTGAAAAAATGTCATAAAAACTTGTGAAACAAAGTAAAAAAAAATACTTTCTGCTATTTTTAGCGGTTTAAAGAATTGAAAAATGACCCTTTTTGTCACCCCACTGGGTATCCAAGGCTCCTTTCTCCCTTCCCCACCTCCCCAAACCCTAAAGGTGTGCACCAGGGGGAGATGCCCTTTCCCAGGATCCAAGAACTCTTCCCTGCCACTGCAACTCCCTGCCCATAAACAGCTGCAAAATGAGACTCCTGAGGCACAGCTAAAAAACTTGCTGGAGACACCTTCCCGGTGAAAAATGTCCCAACCTCTGCTCTGCAGTTGAAAAATAAAATAAATCCCAGGCAGTTTCACCCTGTCAGAATCTTCCAGCTGCTCCATTTTCCTCTGGGCTCTTTCTCCCTCCGTGGTCACACAGATTCCTGGTGGGAGGAGAGGGACTTGGAGCTCCCTGCTCTGGATTTGCTCATCAGCTCATCAGAGGAAAAGAATTTTCTGCCAGTGGGGGATGAATTTTCTGCATTCCATGGACACCACCTTGTCCCCTGCACTCCCCTTTCCCTTCCTGGAATTGTGGCCCGGGAGGATCCCAGGGCATGGCAAGTTTTCAGCTGTGGTGGAGGGGAAGTGCTGACTCCCAGGAATCGTTCCAGATGGTTTGGAGCATCTCTGCTCTAGCAGAATATTTTAACAATCTGGCTGTGATTTTTCCCGGGCTGTAAAAATCGATTCCTTCAAAGAAACTGCAGGAGCTGCAAAAAACTGAAATATCAGAGAAATAACATTAATTTAGCAGTTTGGAATATTGACCCCCCCCTTTCTCCCACAGTCTCCAGAGGAAGGAAAACTTCCTGGCAAAAATTGTTAGTCCTGCTGATTAACAAGCAAATGCTTAAAAAAAAATACAAGAAAAGAAGGAAATAATCCCACTCCAGCCACTGCAATGTAAAAAATCCTTTTGCAATTGCTGTTAAATTCATTTTCCATATGTCTAACTAATGATGACTACTGTCACCAGCAGGGATTCTTCCTATTAGGAGTCACCTCACATCCAAGGTATCAAGGTAAAATCGAGCCCAAACGCTGTTGTCTCCTACAATTCCTACCCAGCAAATGTCCCCGTCATTAATCAGAGGTGGACACGCTCATCACTCTCGCAGGAGCTCCTGTGGGCACACTCAAGGGCACATCCTGAGCTCTGGAATGAGCAGTAATTTCGGGAGGCTTCAGGGAGCTTGTGCTGACGTTGGGCTCCCTCACACCTGACAGCTTCTTCTCCAAGGGTGCACGCAGGGAGAAGAGAATTAAATATGGAAGAAAAATTATCAGTTATTCACCCCCAGCCATCCTCAGCGTAGCGCTGGGGTGTGAATCAGGATTTTTCTGTCACGCTGCCGCGTTTTCTCTTCTTCTTCCTGATATTTGAGGATCTCAAACCAACACCCCACCCCTGTAAATAACAGTTTTAATGATATTTGCATGCAGCCCACTCCCTAATCCTGCCGAGTGTGAGGGCAAAGATTCAGGCAGTTATTACCAAGCATATGAAAATATTCAGCGAGCAAATTGCTCGACTGTTTGAGCATTTTAATCTCCCTTTGCAAGGGAAGATGTAGCCTGGAATACCTGAGCAGGCACAAAAACCCCACCGCTGTTATTAGAATGAGAGAGAATTATTCTGAAAAAATAGCAAAGCGAGCTCACAAATTGTTTTGACTTCAGATGTTTATTTGGTTATTGTTTGTTGTTCTCCAAACCCAACAGAAAATGTACGTGTTACCTCAAAATCTTGCAGGATCATCATGATCTAATGTTGCTTTGATCTTGATTGAGGCTCCTAGACAGGGGTTTAATAGAAATAATTATTGCAATATAATGATTAATTATAGTAATGGTGTAATAGCTAAGGGCCTTTGCAGTTATGTCTTGTAATATTTTCATTACTGAGCTGGAGAAAAAGGAAAGAGATGAAGCTGAGTGTTTTAATCAGGCTCAAACCTTCTGTTTCACTGGAAAACAGCAGAGGGCAGGTTTACAACATGCAGTTCTTCCAGAAAGTTCAGGAGAAGGCAGCAAGGGTGATCACAGAGCTCAAAACCATGGCATTGGAGAGGATAAAATAGAGATGGGTTTAATGCAGGAAAAATGACATCTGGGGAATGCATAACAACCTTCAGAGGAGTGGGACTGGCCTCACAAAGCTCCCCAGGGGTGATGGAGGACACGACAGAGTGAAACTGCAGCAAGGCAGGAGCTGGTTGGGTGTTCCAAGTTTGTTCTAGTCATGAGGAAAATGCAGTGGGAGAGTCTGAGGGGAAGGTTTGGATCCTCTGTGGGGGTGTTAGGTGCAGATGATCCTGCTCTGTTGCAGAAGGATGGACTGGAAGCCTATTTTAGGTCCCTTTCATTTGTGGGTCTGTCAGTATTTCCCAGAAAGTCAGAAATCTGTAAGTCAGGAGGCTCACACTGATAACTCTTACCATGATGCAGTGAAATATTTACCATTCCAGGTTAACTATTTGATTATCTAACCACTGGATTTTGTAGTTGCTGAAAAATAAGTGTATATTTTGCTCTATTTTATATGCTTATAAGTGGTGTAGCACATCTGCCACGTGGAAGAGGTTCTTCAGCCTCTCTGTGAAATTGAGTTTCACACCTGGCAAAATCTCATTGCCTCTGACTCCACAGCCTCATCACTTCCTTGGAGAACCCGCAGCAATTCCAGTGCTGAGAGAGGGAAGCAGTGACATCAAAGAGGTGCTCACACTTCCAGGGTGTGCGCAAGTGGGGATGGGAAGGGATCCCTCAGGTGCTTTGTATTCAGGCAGTGCCTGGTGTCTCCAAAACAAGGAAATATCCTCTCTCAAGTTTGTGGCAGATTTAGGGGCAAAATTCCAAGCCAATGCTTTAATCACGACTGCTGCCAGCCTTTTCACTTCCGTGCCTTTGACTCATCTTCCCCTGATGAAAGCATGATGCGTGTCAGAGAGAAGGGAAAGGATCTGCAGGACCAAAATGTTGTGTTTGCAGCGTTTTTCCCTGGAGTCAAACACCAGGAATCTTGACAGATGTGGTGGTGTCGCTGTGGGATGGGAACCAGCCCTGAGCGAGGATGGTGGGAGAAGAATCTCTGCTGTGGGGAGGAAATGGGATGATCTTATCATTTTAAATAAGCTGTAGCGTCTTGAATTTTACTTCAGTCTTTCTGTGTTGATCAGAACATTCCTGGGCACTGTCCTGTGGGAATGCTGGTCTGGGTGTGGAAGTGCATGGCACTTTGGGGCTGTTTTGGTTAATATTTGTGTCAATCCAGCAGCGATGTTTTGTTTGAGCACATCCCACTGGTAACATCTGTTGATGTATTACCAGGCAACAGCTCTGGCAATCTTCAAAGTGTTTTATGAGCATTAACTGATGAATCCTCCTCGTGTTTCCCCTACATTAGCTCACCTTCTTCAATAGGGAAAGAGCCCCAGTGACCTGCCCAGCCCTTGCAGAAGAGGCAGTGTCAGGTCTGCTGTTAAAATCTGTAAGTTTGGTGCCTTTCAGGGGGATAATGATGAATTCAGTGTGTTCCAGGTTGAGGCTGCCCACTGAAGGCTCAGGGACCTGCATTCAGTCAGTGAACGAAGCATTTATGAGATAAATTCTCTTTTTCTCCCCTTCAGTTCCCTTCCTTCATTGTGGATGTGTTTTCCCAATGAGGTTTGGGTAGCTCAGGGGCTGCTCTGCAGAGATTTTCCCCAGAAAAGCTGGGAAAGGAGAGCACAGGGAATGCCGAGCACATGGCTGCTGCTCTACCACCACCCTGTGGGCGCCCAAACCTCCCATCCCCAGCGGTGAGGGAATGTTTCCTCATTCCCAAATGCGTTATGGACCAGCCTCTGATCTGAACACGGAATGGAAAAGCAGGATATCGAGGTGTCAGTGCACTTCCTCAGCACAGGGAGAGGGGCAGGTGGATCAATCCTGCCCTGGAGCTCCGCCAGCTCCCAGGAAAGGTGGTGGGAGCCACTTGCTCGTGCCGAGGGACGGGGATTGGAGCTGGGTGGGTATTTACACCTTGCTTGCCTTGCTGAAACAATCTCAGCTCATTCCATAAACCTCTGAGTCACGTCTGAGGGTCCCTGTGGAAGTGCTGACCTGTCCTGTTCTCCCTCCTTCCCCAGCCTCCCACCTCCCATGTGCGTTCCTTTCCCGCTTGGACCAGCACTGCCCATTCCTCCGCTCTGCCTGATGCTCTCCAAGGCTGAAGGGCAGGACTGGTGTGTCCTGATGCTGATTTTACCCTTCCCAGTTTGCAAGGAGCACGGCTCAGCTGCGGGATGGGCTGCCAGGAGCGGCTGGGAAGCGTTGGCGGCGTTTGCCATCTCCTGGAGGATCCCGGCAACAGCACGGGCAGAGCTTTGGCTGTGACTGATCCCTGCTCTGTCCCTCTTTTCCAGAGCCTCCCCAGTGGCTGAAGAAGCCCGAAGGTGGCGTGTACAGCGTGGGGACAAACCTGGTGCTGCTGTGCGAGGCCATCGGCAACCCCGAGCCCAGCATCCAGTGGAAGCTCAACGGGATGCCCATCGATGGTACGGGAAGGGCCCCGCAAATCCTAATGCACTGAGTGGTGGCTGGATGGGCACCTATTTCGATATGAATAATGTTTACGTAGTGGAGTTAATATTTTAAGTGGGATCTTGGGGGGAGTGGTGGTGGGCGCTGCACGTGGGGAGCAGGGGTGTCTGAGGTGCTGCCCCTGCCTCCCCTGTAACGCTCCCATCTTTTGGGGATCTGGGAGCAGCTGGAGGGATCCTTTGTGCTTCTGAGTAAGCCCAAGTGGCTGGGCAGCACTGGTGCAGCAGTATCATTGCTATCATTTAAGAGTCTGTGTGAGGATTTTAGTGGAATTTGGTGCTCTGGAGCACTTTCTCCAGGCCACGGGATCCCTGGCAAAGGCAGTGCCCTGGAACTCTCTGTCCAGGTCCCGGTTTGATCCTCAAGATGTGTTTGCCTTCCAAGCAGCCAGGAGAGACTGAACTCCCCAGTCAGGGTGTTTTTTCTCCAGCTCCTGACCCAGTTTGGTGTTTTCCAGGTAGGACCTTCCGCGGGAGGATCTCCACCAGGGAGATCAGCCTGACCAACCTGCAGCTGCAGGACAGCGCCGTGTTCCAGTGCGAGGCCACCAACAAGCACGGCTCCATCCTGGCCAGCGCCAACGTCAACGTGCTCAGTGAGTGCCCCGGGCTGGCCCCTCCATCCCACAGCCCCAGGGTCCCACTCCGCTGGCTGCATCCCCACAGCACCTCACAGCTCCTTCGCCCGGATTTTAAGAGATGTGGTCCGAATTAATGCAGCAAGTCTCATCGTGGGTGGTGTTATGTGCTTAGCACAGGCACGCCTGAGCTTTGATGTATTGTGTGTTTTAAAAACATGGTTGTGCTTGGGCTCAAAAACTTGAATTCAAATGTAGTGAAGCCACCGGGGGCTGGATTGTGAACCCACAACTCTGGGTTTGAATTATTAAGTGTATTGTTAATCTTTAATTTCAGTTGTGATGCTCCCTTTGCAGAAAGGGAGCGATGGGGATTTGTTTAATAAAAAACATCTCTAGAGGCAGCAGAACTGGGTCTGCTTTCTGTCCTGGAGCACGCTGGTGTTTCAATTTCTGACATGTCCGGCAGCAAACCCCTGTTACCTCTGTCAGTGAAGCTTCTCAGAGCTCAGCTTTTCAGTGCTACTGGTTCCAAGCAGTGAAATTCCCATTAGGCACCTCAGCCTTTGACCCGTGCTGGAAAAGGGTGTGATGCAGGGACAATATTTCTATTTCCAGATCTGAAATGCAGTGCTGCTCACCCTGCATTCTCTCCTGCAGATATTGCCCCCCTAATACTGACCTCAGATGGGGAAAACTACGCCACGGTCGTGGGTTACAGCGCCTTCCTGCACTGTGACATTTTTGCCTCACCTGCAGCAGATGTCAGATGGTGAGAGACTGGGAATTGGGGTTTTCACGTGAAACAAGGCTCCCCAAAGATGGAGAAGTCTGCTAGTTGTTATTTCTGTGGAGTTAAGAATAGAAATGTGTAACAAAACTGTGCATAATCTAGGGTTTTTGTGTTTAAATGCATTTTTAAGAAATCTGAAGAAGTGGTTTGTTAAAAAAGAGTTAATGCAAGTCCCCAGTACCTGTGTGAGACAAGTGCCAGGCTACACATTAGGCAAAGTCATAGTACATAGAGCCAAGTCCTGCTTCATCAACCTCAGTTTAATGTTGGCAACTCTTTAAATTTGGACACATTATTGAGGTGGAACTGCAGTGACTGACAGAACATATTCACCTGGACGTGGTTCCGTAGGGTTGGAAATCACAGGATTGTCACAGCAGCTGACAGGTGTAATAAACTTGCAGGTGGCAGCTATAGATTAAACACAGGGCAGTTTAAAGACCTTTTTAGACTCTGTCACTGCGGGTTTGGTGTGCAGGACTCTCATGACCCTATATGATTTGCTGCACGTGGATAAAGTGTCTCACTAATCATGACTTCAGCTGCCCAGTGGCGGAGCTGAGTCCCAAAATTCCCATGCAATAACCCCCTAACCGTGAAATAACTCTTCCTGCAGCCCTGGCAGTAACCCAGGCCTGTGTTGATGATCTTTAGGACGAAGGATGACAGCATCGAGCCCCTCTCAGCGTTCCGCTACGAGCTGAACAGGAACGGCACCCTGGAGATCAAGGACACGAGGAAGGAGGACTCGGGATCCTACGCCTGCTGGGCTGCAAACTCCGTGGGGAAGAGAGCAATCACTGCCAACCTGGATATAAGAGGTCAGGTCCCACTTGAGGAGAGGAAAAAAACTTTCACGAACTGCTAAGGTTTTATGTTTATAATTTTTCAGTAAATTTGCAATTAGGGAATATTCGGTCCAAGATACAGATTTATTCTGTGAATTTAGGAATTCTCTGGGTGCTATGCCTGGAATTGTCACAGGTCTCATACATCTGTAGCCTTTATGACAGTCCCAACTTTTCACTTGGATTTCTCCATGTTCATACGTGATGTTCACCTTCTTCTTGACACTTGCACCAAAAAGCCACCAAAAATGTGCAATTTACACCTCCATCAACTTCATTATCTGGAAAGGATTTTCCCCCCTTCTTGCCCTGTTACACTCAGAGCAGGTTCTTGGCTGACCCTTGGGAGCCCTCCCTGTGCTCCTGGGCTTGGTGGGCTCCTTGCTGAGCCGGATGTGTTCCTGCTTCTCCCACAGCTCTGGGATTCCTCCTTCCCTAAGGCTCCTTCCCACCTGTTGATCAGAAGGTGCATCCCAAACGGAATTAACTCCCACAGTGGGCACCAAGCACACTCCAGGATAAATTGGGGGTGCTGCTGCTTTAAGCACTTTGCACTGGGATTTTGCCTGTTGGGTGATAAATATTTGTACATAGAGCAAAAAAAAATTCCTCAGATGTGTTTACTGATATATTTTCCATCCATACCTTGTGCTCCAGCTCTGTTTGAAGGGATTTCTGTGGTTGGTTGGCAGGAGGGGTTTTCCCTGGAGGGGTGTGATGGCAGTGGGCAGCTTCTGTTGAGCACACAGGTTGCATTTAGTGGGTTTTATACAAATTTACTTAGGATTTAGCACTTGCCAATAAAAAACCCCTTAAATACTCAATTAGCAAAGTCCTCTGAAGGGCTCTGTGATGCAGGTTTGCTGTGACAAACTTGAGGAAGAAGCCCACTCTTTATGTTCTGTTTCCACCCACTCCCTTTGCTTTGTAAATTTTACAGTGGTAATAAACATGAAAATGTACAATGAAATTCTCACAGAGCAACACTTTGCTGCAGAAATAAATTCTGCTAAGTGCTTTCTTCTTACTTATTCATCTGTTTCTGCATTAAGATTACAGTCAATTAAAAGAACAAACTTGATTGCAATAATTTTTTCTCACTTGACTTTAATAAGCTTGTAATTTTTCTTGGATCGTTGCCAAAGCTTATTTCAAATGGCAATTAAACATAAAAATCATATTCAAGCCTTTTATTTTTTTTACCATCCATCTCGTGACAAGCTGCTAACAAGGATTTTCACCTGTGACTTTTTTTTTTGTAGATGTTTTTTGTGGAATTTTTTTTCTGGAGCTCTTTGGTTTGGAATGAACTAAAAAATGTTTTGAGATAAAAAATGTTCCAAGATTAAAAATGTTTCAAGATAAGAAATTAAATCCTGGCAAATATCTATTTCAAACCCCACCATCCTTCACTTCAAGTGTTTGTGTATATAACAAAAAAAACAAAAAGACACAATTGTTGCTCCTGAGGTTGATTTTTATATATCAAGTGCTTGGTGAAAATTTGATGTAAGAGTCCCTCTCTCTCCTAATCAAAGTGTTTTTCTGTGATCAATCAGACGCTACCAAACTTGTTGTTACTCCGAAGAACCCCCGAGTGCTGAAATCACATTCGGTTTTATTGAAATGTCAGGCTGAGTATGATTCCCACTTGAAACACAGCTTTAAATTATCCTGGAGGAAGGATGGGGATGAGCTGCCAGTCAACAGCACGGGAGGTGGCAGGTGAGTGGGGAAGGAACGAGGCTGTCCTTGATCTCGGCTGGATCATGTGGTGCAGCAGGAGCTGCATTAAACGTGAGCCTTAATGGCTTGAAATGCAGATTTGTGTCTGCAAGGATCCTTCGTGCGACACGTGAATGGATCTGCATTTCGTACACACATAAATATAAATATAAATGCAGCTCTGTGAGTCTGGAGCCAGATGATTTGGGGGTTTATTAACTCTCTCACCATCGCAGCAGAATATAAAGTTATATATTTATAAATATATAATACTTTTTTTTTTTATATATATATAAAATATAAATTTTGGTTCGAGCCAAAACCACAACCCTGGCCCCAGTGCAGTCAACTGCAAAGTTCTTCCTCCACTTCAGTGGAACCAGTATTTTCCTGGAGTATTTTGCAGTTATTTGGCCAAATCAAAGTCTTTGCAGTGTTGAAGCAAATGGAAAACAGGTTTCAGGGAGTCTGCCTAAAATCTCACACGTTAAAAGCAATGAGTTTTTCCTACACATGAGTTTAGGACTTGCAAGTCCAGGCCGAATTTTGCCATATTTTTGTGTTTCCATTGACCTCAAGGGGCTGGAGCTTGGCCTTTATTCCATAGGAAGGATCCCACAGTGGGCAATCAGATGTCTTTATTAATTCCCACAGGAGAGAGTTGGTTTCCTAAATACTGCAGAGCTGGAGGGGTTGAAAATCCCACTGAGCCCACGTAGGGAGGCAAGGCAGTGCCAAGGAAATGCCGTGTCTGTCCCAGAACCCATGTCCTTGGATTCATGGCAGCTTCCCTGGTGCTTTGGACATGACACAAGCACCTTGGGAATGTTGAGTTTTCCTCAGCCCTTTCAAAAATTCCATCATAAACCCCATATATTTGTCTCATTAATGATGTGCCAAAATCCTATGTTCCAGACGCTCCTCCAGTGCATACCAATGTGGTTCTTTTCAGAGCAGGATTGACAGGCCCACTTCCAGCCACGGAGGCTAAATTGCTGCAAAATACAAATAATAGTCCACAGCTCAGTGTAAAACACAGCCACAATGACATTTTAATGTCATAGGCCCAGTGTGCAACTATTTAATCAAAATGTCCCGTGCCAAGTTCTTTTATGAACAATTTTTCGGTGAACAACATCTCTCTGTCGTATTCATCTTACAGATTTTTCTCACCCTTATTACCTTTTTTTTTTTTGGCCCTGCAGGATCATTCTGGACAGGGATACCCTGTTCATATCCAGTGTGATGCTGGAGGACCAAGGAGTTTACACGTGTGTGGCCAGCACTGCCCTGGACGCTGCCCAGGCCGAGGCGCAGCTGATCGTTCTGGGTAAGGGTCGGTTTTCCCGCTGTGGGAAAAGCTCCATACAGCAGGAATTGCCACTGCAGCACTTCTGCTTCTTTGCTGCTTTTTACAGAGCCTCAATAGCCCAATTTCACAGCCTCTCACTCCTTCACCTCATCCTTTATCTCCGGGAATGGCGGTGCTGGCACAGACGTGATTTCTATTTAGTCTTGGTTGTAGTAAGATGAGGCAGCGTTTTTGTCTCAGTTCAGTGGCTGCAGGAGTGGCCCAGGCTGGAAGGGGTAAGGCCATATTAAGAATGGCTCTGCTGCTGCTTTGGAGTCCTTGGTCAGTCCTTCACTCAACTTTCCTGGAGGCTTGCACAAGAATTGGACTGTTTTTTGGAGGACGTCAGGCCAGTATTTGGATGTGCAGCTCCTCTGAAGATCAGTGAAAGTCAAGCACCTAAAAGGATTCATTATCTCTGTGAACCTGAGCATAAATTATTGTCCAGGGGCAAAGAGCAGAGAAAAGCCTTGACCTCCTGGGTCTGAAGCTTTACCTTGTGTGAGCATCCTCACAACCTGCATCCCTCCCTGAGGGACCACTCGGAATTCAGGGGGTGAATTTGTTGGGTGCTGTTGCACATGGACCCAAGGGCAGCAGCCAACAGCCAAAATTCTGCTTTGTGGTCACAATTTTGACCAGCCTGGTGTAGTGGAAGTTGTCCCTGCCCATGGCAGGAGGGCTGGAGTTCAGTGTTTTTTAAGGTCCCTTCCAACCCAAACCATTCGGTGATTTCGTGATTCTGTGACGGATTTGCATCGTTTTAATTACATTAATTTTTGCTTCATTTTACATTTTATTTATTTCTGGCAGTGATTGCAGCAAGAAATAAGTCAATCTGCCCTTCAAGATTATTTTTGCACTTTTAAGGGGTGATATTTTTTGGTAAATAATAAATTAGAAAGATGCTGTGCATGCTATTTATGGCGCTGTGTCCTTCAGTGCTGTATAATTCAAAATGTTTGCAGACTATTTGTTACTTTACTTATGAAAATTTCATAAAGCAGTTGATTCCTTTTTAAAAACTTGGTTTTCAGAAGAAGAAAAACAGTTTTGTGCTCTTTCCCCTTGTTTATTGCATATGAGAAAGGTCTTGGCGGATTAACAATATCTGTCATTTTCCAAGTGAAAAATTCAGGTTTCTTTTGCAGTGAAAGACTTGTAAGATGACTGAAGAACAACAGAACGTGGGCAACTAGGAATAAAATGATTATTCAATTAGAATAACTTCAAGTATTTTTGTATGTTTAATGAACAGGTAGAGGGCTGGGTGTTTTTAAGATGCACCATCACCATCTTTAAATGAATATATTGGATTTTAAACAGATACACTCTTACAAGATGCCCGTAGGTTAAACTCTGCTTTCCTGATTTTTCCCAGGTACAACAGAAATAGGGAAAGAAATACAAAGAAAAACAAAAAAAAACCCTGCTCAGAGCAGTGTCGATATCTATTAATGACTGAATAGATCTTGGGCTTGATTTGGAAAGAAAAATCCGTTGCTGCAAGCCCAGTAATGAACTCGGGAAGGATTTTGTGTTTACAAGGGGAAAATCAACCAGAAGATTCCGGATCTTTAAAAGCAATTCCCGCTTTCCACAGTTTGTCCATTGTGAAATCGGAAGGTGTTTTACCATCTTCACTGTGCTCTTCCAGTCCTCTGGAAAACCCCGGGACAAGCAGAACCACCTCGCTGTGCTCTGACACTTCTTCTTTCTCTCTCAGACGTTCCTGACCCGCCAGAAGAGCTCCAGCTCTCGGAGCACCAGAACCGGAGCGTTCGCCTCTCCTGGAAAGCCGGGGCCAGCCATAACAGCCCTGTTAATGGTAGGAAGGGGATTTTAGCATCATTTTTTGTGCTGTTCAGGATTCTGGCACGCCCTGTCTGTCACAGGACATGAACCCTGCTCACGGCCACGCTGAACCCCTTTAACTAGGACAGTTCATTTGTTGTAGGTTCGTTCCCACCCGTGCTGGTTTTTTACGGTTTTTTTCCCCTTTGTTTTTTGTCTGTTTTCCACCCCAGAGTCGATCGTGGAGTTCGAAGAGAACCACTGGGAGGCAGGGAGGTGGCAGGAGCTCAGCAGGGTCCCGGGGAATGGCACCACGGCCCTGCTGTCCCTGGCCCCGTACGTGAATTACCAGTTCCGCGTGGTGTCCGTGAACGCCGTGGGCAGGAGCCGGCCCAGCAAACCCTCCCTGCGCTATGCAACCCCTCCAGCTGGTAAACCTGGGGCTGCTTTCCTAAATATTAGTGGGGTTTGGGAATATCTGTGCCCTCCTGTGCTTCAGAGCGGGTGAAGAAATCGGGGTCACTTGCGCTGCTCGGTGGCAGCCCCGAGGATTATTAGAAATAGGTCCTGTGGGGGGAAATACCCACAGCTGGTTCAGTGGGCTGGAATAACCCTCAGCAATTTTGGTGACCACTTAAATTAACTGTATTAATTAAAGTAGTGCATTTTCAGAGGAATAAACTCAACTGGAGGATGTCTCAGGACAAGGCATTGTTATCCATCTTCTGATATTGTATATTAATGTCAATTAGATGGGAGCCCTGCTGGCATGAATTCTTCAGTGATTGGTTTAAAGAGTAGCCCAGCAGTTGTACATCGAATGTCCAGGCGTAGTTTTGAGCATTTGATGTGCACTCAGAAAAAAATCTTAATTTTAATGACCCCAACTTGCTGTGCTGCATAGAATTCCAGAGGATGCCAAAGGGAGGAGCCCACGCTGCTGGGTTTTCCTCCCAGGGTATCTCCAGCACCTCACTCTGCTGATTTTCCACCCTTTGCAGCCCTTCATGGGCAAGCAGTTCCTGGAGAAGGGCCAGGTTTACAGGGAGCCTCCCAGGAGCACCAAGCTTGTCAGAAATCTCCATTTTCAGAGCATTTCACTGGGGCAGAAAATGATGTCTCCCTGAAAGTCATTTTAGAGGCCAACTGTTCAGCACAGCATTTGCATTCCTTGGCATTTTTCTCTCTTTTTTCTCCCATTTACTTCAATTTCAGGTCCTTCTTCAGCTTTTCAGCTGTGTGTGTCCCTGTAATGATGCACCTTCTGTTTGCCATCCCCACAGGGAGAGAAATCTCCTCCTCATAATCCCCCTGCATCTGGTGCTTTCAAATCCAAAAGTCACAGTTCCACATTAGCTGGTGGCTCCAACCAACAGGGGCACTTAGGAATCCAAACTGCATCACCAACGTGTTTGGGTCACGTCAGCTTTGCTGATCCGAGTAATTCATCTCATGGGTGGTTTTGGTTGAAGTGTCTTTCATTAATAGGGAAATTTGACATCCTTTTTGGCACTGAAATGCTAAAGAAATGCAAATAAAACCTGGCATGTGCAGACTAACCTTGTCCCGTGTGTGGTTCCAGCTCCAGACAAGAACCCAGAAAACATCCGAGTTGAAGCTTCTGAACCCAATGAAATGGTGATGAAATGGGAGGTAAGGAAATATTAGCAAACCCTCTAGGAATGATCTTTATTCTTCTGAAAGGTGAATTTGATTTAAATGTATTCTGGATTTTCACTTAGTACCATTTTTGTTTCAAAAGACAGTTTTTTATGTCTGACTTCACGGGATATTAAGATGGAAGTCCTATAAAGCATAGTGAGAACTCCCCAAAATTTGCTCTTCTCTGCTTCTTGTACTCAAGAAAAGTGCTTCAAATAATCGTGGTCTTACCCTGCTCTGCAATTAAAATTACCAGCCAGGCCCAGGGAGGGGATGGGTGACTCGTGACTTCCAGCCTGGAAGTTCAAAAGTGCCACAGATCCCTTGTCCAAGAGAACGTGAGCTTGAATTTTTACACCAAGAAATGTGGATAAACCTCCTGTGATGTGCATCAAAGGAATTATGTCAGTCTTGAGGATGGTTTCCAGTCTTCAGATTTCCTGGGTTTTAAGCTCAGAGCTTCTGTGCCAGCAGTTGAGTTTTATATCCCTTCATTTAACACAAATATCCACAACCGTGGAAGGAAGCATATTTTTGTTGAGGCTGGAATTACACACAATTTCCATGAGATTTGCCTCTCAATCTGCTGCTCCCAGCAAAGAACAACAAATGTTTCCCTGGTGTGGACTCGTATTTTGGGTTATAATTGCATCCAAAAGGAGATGGACGGTCCTCTAGATCCATGGACTTGGATTGGAATGGGATTTTAGCCCAGGGCAGGGAAGACAATCCTGCCTCTCAGAAAAGGCTGGACTCTTTCTTGGAGGTATTTTCCAACCTTAATGGATGTGGGAATGCAGAGTGGTGGTACCCAGGATGGTTACTGGGAATTACTGGGATGGCCAACACACCTTTGAGCACCGGGAAGTTCGTAATCGCTGCTCAGACAGGGCAAAAGTGGAAGTGAAAGCTGAGCCTGAAAGGAGAGAATGGGATGGAAAGGCTTTGTTAAATCTTGTTGAATCATTAAAATGTTGTTAAACAGGATATTCATTTATTTATGGCGTTTCCTGTGTGCTTTGCAGAGGAGCTGCTGGGCACTGCACATGCTGTTTCTGACAGACAAAGGCTGCAAAACGATGTTAATCTGCCTATTTTGGATTAAGAGACCAGCTGAGCTTTAGTGACTGGATTTTCAGCCAAGGATTTGCAGCATTAAGGGAGATCAAAATAAGAGTCAAGCAATGCTGCAATTTAACTCTATACGAGAAGTAATATTTTATTAGGAATTTTTTACTTCTTCAGCTCCTCTTGCAATTCCCATTCCCTGGGATATTTTCCATGGAGCTGGTGCCTGTTAGAAAGCTGCCTGATCTCCCAATTCCTTTGCCACAGCCATCCCAAAGTTCCTCACAGCAGGGCAGATCAATGGGAATTTTTGCAGATCCCACAGATTTAGGTCTCCCCGTGCATCAGGAGCATCAATGGGGCATCACTTCCTGCTGGTAATTGAGGCCATTTCATGTCAGACCTCTGTGTGCAGCTTGGATACAAACCAGCTATTATATCTTTAATATTTGCATATATTTCAATGCTATTAAAAGCAGGCTAAATGGTGGGAAACACCCACAGCTGTTCAGTGGACTGGAATAACCCTCAGCATTTTTGGTAGGGCAGGTGACTGTTTAACTTTATTAATCAAAGTAGTATATTTTCAGAGAAATAAAATCAGCATTAAAATGTCTCATGACAAGCTATTTCTATACATCTAACATTTTATAAATTCATGTTAATTAGCTGGGAACCCTGCTGGGATGAATTCTTCAGCTGATTGGTAAAAGCAGAGTGGCCCAGCAGTGGCACATTAAATGTCCAGGCGTAGTTTCAAGCATTTGGTGCGTACTTAGAACAGATCTAAATTTTAATGACCCAACCTCGCTGCGCTACATAAAATTCGAAGATAAAATGCAAATTTTATCTCTGCTAAAAGGCGCACGCAGCCTTATGCCAAAATACGCGGTTGAGCCGCGCTGAAGGCGTGCGGTTTCACATCACACGGGAAAACCTGTGGCAAAACAAAACCTGATGTACGTGGGATGCAGGAATACCTCCTAGCAGTTCGTCTGGATTTTAATCCAACTGTTTCTCAGCCTTTCACCCTCCTTTCTCTTCAAGTCATGACGTTGTTCTTCCGCTCATCCTAAAATTAACGTGACAGCGAAAAGTTAAAGCTTGGGGTTTTTTGCCCCATTAACGCTTTCCAAAATTACCCCCCCTCGCCTTGGCTGCTGTTTCGTGATTTCTCTTTTGACTTTCCCCAGCCCCTGAAGCCCCTGGAGAGGAACGGGCCGGGGCTGGAGTACAGGGTCAGCTGGAGGCAGCGCGGGGTGGAGACCGACTGGAACGAGGAGATGGTGAAGAAACACTCCCTGAGTGTGAGGAACGTCCCCACCTTCGTGCCCTACGAGATCAAGGTCCAGGCAGTGAATAATTTAGGATCAGGCCCCGAACCGAACGTCACCATTGGGTATTCAGGAGAGGACGGTGAGTGGCGGGAATTTCCGTGTGAAAATGAGGGGGTTTTGTGCTCGGATGTGGAGTGATGGATTAGGCGGCACGAAGCTGCTGGAATGCCAGTGCTCAGCCTGATGGGCTCCAGGAGGCATGGACGTGATCCGTGCTGGAGTGCGAAGGGTTTTTTGGAAAGGTCACTTGTGCTCTCATTAATCTCAGTTGCTGGTTTAATCTGGGTGCTTGTTTGAAGGCCACAGGCCGTGAGAAGCCTCTGAAGTGTAGCAGTTGAGTTGTGCTTGGTGGGAAAAGCATCTTTAGGTTCTCTGAGGCTCGACCCAACAGTTTAACCCTGTCAGAAGTTCAGTGCTCTGACAACTGGGGACAAACTCACAGGCACTGGGTGTTTAAGTGAGCTTATAGACAGTGCCACAATCCCATGTGTGATGGTGTTACCACGTCCATGATTCCCTAAAGAATGCGTTGCCTGCTCCAGCCTGGGTTTGTGTCCCGTGGTTTTCCATGACTCCCAGGTGGAATTTCAGTGCTGGAAATGGACTTGGTGATGGTCAGACAGGAGAATCCCCACTGCACACCCAGAGGTGGGAATGGGAAGGTTTGGTGGTGCAGAAGGGGTGGTAAATAGCGGGAATAAGAAGAAAGAAACTCCACAGCATGTACTATTGTCTTTGTCTGTCTGTGATGAGTCTAATTTTGTATCTATCATGGAAAATCTTCCTTGCAATTCAGTTGTCAATGGATCAAGGCCTCCTTTTTTTCAGGCACTGTAATAGCTCTGTGTTATGCAGTGATTAAAATCCTACTGTTTAATGAGCTAAGTTGTAAAATGAAATTGATTATAAAAAAACCCTTTATGATTGCCTTCTTGAGTGCCGTGTTAATCATTTTTTTATTCTTCTCACTGCTGTAAGCATTGCTTGAAACAGGAAGTCGTAAATAGTGGTGTAGAAATTCATGTGTCCCAATGCACATGTATTCCAACCCTCAGCAGAAAACCCTGCTATGGAAAAAGAATATTTATTGGCCCATTCCACCCAGTGGATGCAGGTGGAATGGCTTTTTGCTTGCCTGCAGTGAGGCTGCGTGAAGTGGCACAGCTGGAGCTGGAAAGCCAAGCCCTGGAGCTGGGAACGGTGGGAATCTGAGCTCTTGGAAGTGTCTGTAACACCTGGGAATTTTGTTTTTACAGTTCCAGATGCTGCTCCTTCGGGCGTGTCGGTGGAGGTTGTGAACAGCACCCTGGTCAGAGTCTTCTGGTTTGGGATACCAAGGGACAGAGTTCGTGGACACTTAAGAGGCTACAAGGTTACAAATTTCTCTATAAATATTGGTATATAGTTGAATAAACTATTAAATGGATCCCAGGTTTCAATCTCTCATTTTTGGGAAGGAGAGAGCGATCACGATCGTGTTCATCCCCATACGACATAATTTGTTACAGAAATCCCAATCTCCACACAGGTCAGTTGGTGGAAAACAAAAAGCATGCTGGATGGAAAGAGGCATCACCCAGAGAAACAGTTCCTAACGTTTGTGGGAGACAGGAACTCTGGGATGATTCCTGGCCTAGAGCCCTTCAGCGAGTTCCGCCTGACGGTTTTGGCTTTCAACTCCAGAGGAGATGGCCCCGAGAGCTCCCCCGTGGTGTTTGAGACTCCAGAAGGAGGTGAGGCACAAGGAGAATGTGGGATGGAGGGTCATAAGTGGGAATTGCCCTTGGAACAAGGTGAGTTGATTCCCTTATCTCAGGTGATTGTAAAATCTCCACTGTTTGTAGAACCCGTCACTTGAAAGGGGAGCTGTAGGTGTTGAGCTAAATTATATCCTCATTTAACAAACATTTGTGGGGACAGACTGTTCACTCTTCTCTAAAAGCTCATCCCTGTGTCTTCCAGTCCCTGAACAACCTCGTTTCCTAAGGATCCTGAACTTTGACAAGGACTCTGTCACCCTCTCCTGGGGTCTTCCCAAGAAAGCCAATGGCCACCTCACTGGCTACATCCTGCAGTACCAGATAAGTATGTGCTTGGCTTGATCTGAGTTTAGAACTGAAGCAGGGATAGTCAGAGAAAGCTCAGAGCTGTGATGTACACACAGGCTGCCAGAGGGCAGGCTGCACTCAGCTTCCAGAGCTCCAAGTTCTCCATGCAGTTTTCCCATGGAAGCTCCTGCCGCTGCTCTTCCCTATCCCACATTTATGGGCTAATTCAATTATTTCTTATTGGCAAATTATACCTAATGTAGTGGTTAAGAAGACCCATAAATTGTAGGTGCATTTTAGTGAAGTGAAACTCACTTGATGCAAAATAAATTGTGATGAGAGCACTTTATAAAGCCACATTAATATAGATCTGCGCGTTGTGTCAGGGAGCTTCTCCCCCCTAAGGTGACTCAGCAGAAACACAAAGAACCACCTGAGTCATGTTGTTCAGCAATCCCACTGAGTAACAACCAAATACCATGGATTTCTCTCTTTCTTGCCTAGGAAAGAACTAAGAAACAAAGACGACCTCAGACAAGACCCAGTACTTGCCCCAGACTGCGACACCACCACTTGTGTGATGTGGTGACAATGCAGCGTGGTTTATATGTTTTTTGAGGTTGGAAAAGGATTAGACTGTGCCCTATTTATAAAAAAAATCAACCCATGTGCTTTTTACCTCTCTCTGCTGATAGCAGAACTGCTCAGTTGCCTTTGCAAGCAGGAGTTGGAGTTTGGATCTTCCCTTTGGTTTTGCTGATTGTGGGCGGGGACTGGATCAATTTACAGAATCCCAGAGGGGCTCAGGTTGGAAGGACCCACAGTGGCTCATCTGGGTCATCCCAGAGCACAGGGCACAGGATTGTGTCCGGAGGGTTCTGGACTATCCCCAGTGAGGAGACTCCACGCCCTCTCTGGGTGATCTGTTCCTGTGCTCGGTCACTGCCCGGGAAAGTTCTTCCTCACATTCAGGTGGAACTTCCTGGGCATCAGCTCCTGCCCATTGCTGGGCACCTCCAAGCAGAGCCTGGTCCGTGCTCTGACCCCTCGCTTCGGATATTTGTGTATATTTATAGGATCCTCTCTCAGTTTTCTCACAACCCCTAATTCAGCTGCCAGCTCTGAGGAGCCAGAGCAGAGCACCACCACCACCCTCGAACTCACTGGTGAAGCTTTGCAGATGTTTGGAAGCAAAGCAAGGAGCAATCCATAGATATTTAATGATCTGGGAGACAGCCATCCTCACCTCCCGCTCGGGCTGTGCATATCTGCAGTCAGAGAGCTTCCTGAGAGCAGCAATAGCTCACCCAGCCACCGGGAGATGGACACGGAGGATATAAATCCCATTAATCCCTGGCAGGAAGGGGAGACACTCACCCAGCCATCCTGCTTCCCACTCCCTGCCGAGTGCTGCCTCCCAGGGCGGGTCAGGATGCGTTTCCCATGGATGTGACCGAGGTGCTCTTCCCTTGCAGTCAACGAGACGCGGGCGGTGGGGCCGGTGAGCGACGTGGACGTCTCCAACCGCTCCGCGCTCAGCTGGAGGCTCCAGGGGCTCAGCCCCAGCACCAGGTACAAGTTCTACGTCAAGGCCTGCACCGCCAAGGGCTGCGGGAAGGCGGCCACGGAGGAGGGACTCACGCTGGCCCAAGGCAGTAAGTCCACAGGCGATCTGTTTGGGTGTGCAGGAGCCCTGACAGTCGTGGAGAAATCCACTGGGAATAATCCAGGCTTGGCGTTTCCTTTGTAATCAGGGGGAGTGAGTTTGTTTTTCTTGCCATGAGAGCGATCAATGGACTTTTGAGTGTGGCCGTGCAGCTCTTCAGGTTCCATTTTGCTGGGCAGCTCTGTTTGTGTTCCCACCCATCAGCTCCTTAAGCCACGCTGGGATAAGTGAATTCCATTCAGGCACGAGCAGAAAATTGAAGATGCAGATAATCTGGTCTCAGTAATGTTGTAAAAACAAATTCTGCCCGTGCACGAAGATGGGGGACTGCCAGCAACATCAGGGTCAGCTGTTCGACATGGGAAATCCAGATAAACATAAAAGTTGACTGAATTTGATCCATTATTTATGATTATTTTATCAGAGGCTGGGAGTGAACATTTGTGTGCCACTTACACCCTGTGCTGAAACACTGATGTTCAATGATTTAAAGGAAACCCCGAGCCCTCTATGATAGCTCATCTTTCACTTTCAGCTGAAATGAAATAAAATGTACTGTGCTCAGCAAGTCTGAGCACTCCTCAATACTGAGGAGCAGCTCCTTGCTATTAATCAGAAACCATTGCTGAGCTCTTCCCTCAGGGAAGGAGAAAGAGAATGTGATAAGCAAAGGAGTCCAGGCTGCATCACTTTTAGCAAAGATAACAGTCTGCAGCAATGCTGATGTAAAATAGAAAAATGGTCCCTGTTGCACCATGTCCTGTTGGACTTCTAAGTTGAAGAATTCTTTCCAGTTACTGCTAAAACATGTGAAAAGTATTTTAAACCATCATTCCCAGTTCAGGATCCAGTAATGAACTACCATTTGTTTTCTCAAGTAGTAAAACTCCCTCTCAACTTGTAGACTCTCTCTTGTGGCCTCCAGTCTCACTGTAGTATACAGGTACTCACATAGTAGTAACTATTAATCACCATGATTTAAAATTTATTCCTCATTAAGGAAAGAAAAATATTTTTTCTTTTTTTCCTTAGCTAAAAATACATCATTTCCCCTCATTAGTTGCTTTTGCTGGCCTTCATTGGGCAGCCAGAATAATGTGCTTTGACTCCTTGAAAGTCCATAATTTCTTGGAATAACCTTGTCAGGGTTTATGAGATGTTGCCATTCATTTTCTTCTTGTTCCCTACTCTCCTAAACTTTGTTTCAGCAGTGGCAACACCTGACTCTGGTGAAATATTCCTAGAATAGAGTAGTATAATTAATGAAAGCTGCAAGGGTTCAGTTCTGTGATTTATGTGGGCTCCTTGCTGGTTCTCAAGCCACCCTAAATTAGGGCACTGCATCTGTCACTGAGATGCCATTAGAGTTCTGTGTCATTATTTGCTGCCTAAATTGTTCAGATATTTTTCACCTAAACATGATAGGCTGGAAAAAAAAAAAAAAATCACTCTTTCCAGTGACCTTCTTGGGGTTTGAAGCTGTGGTTTGGGGAGCGAGGCAATTGCTCAAAATTAAAACAATCTCTCTTTTTGAGGAAGGGGAGTGATTTCAGAAGTCAGAGTTTATCATTTCAAATGAGCCACATAAATGACAGATATAAAATGTCTGCAATGAAACTCCGTGACAGAGCCCTCCACGTTTCTGTGGGGTTTGATTCAGTGATTCCATAACCACTCTGTTCCAGTTTCATAATAAACCCATAAAGCTCTCGTTGTTCATTTTAAGGCTTTGAAAACTTCCGCTGCTGCAGCACAGCCTTTGCTGTGGGTATTTCAGGATTTCACAATCCATCCTGCCAGGGAAGCAGAGATGTTGAGGGGGAAGCTCTGGATTCATTCACATTTTATTTTTTTTTTGGCTTGATTTCCATCACTGCTGTTGCTTTAATTTATTATTTATTTGCGGTTATCCCTGCTACTGTTGCCTGGAATTAGAAGGAAAAGGGAATCTCTTTATTTAATATGTACATGTGTGAGGATTCATGTAGCACCACCGAAAACAAATCTGTGCAGGGAAAACAACTCAGATACAAAACCCTGATAGACAGCCTAAGATCTTTATCATTCCTTGATAAAATACTGTGCACAATCATGAAGAACCTGGGCAAAAAGGGTATTTGCATTGCACTGCAAAATAAATAAAAGTTTAATTTCTGTGGTTTCAGTCCACAGAAGAAGGTATATTGTCCTTAGAAAATGAGTTTTACCTCTGTCCTTATATTTTCAGGCAGCATTTCTTAAATGACCTACAAACTAATTAATTTTCCCCTTGAAAATGTCAATGTCCCAAAGATCATTAGCCCTCAGAAACATAACACAAAATAATGTTCTTCCAGAAGTGAAAAGATTAATTTAATATAGCAGCCCTTCTTTAACACAAAGCTCCTTTTCATCTTGTCACCAGTGTTGCTTGGGGATTACCAAACACGTATTACATGTTGAGAATTATCATTGTGTGTCCACAAATCCAAGCATTAATGAGAAATTCATCCAAAAGAAGCCATGAAATTGTGGGTTTATTTTCCAGAGAAGCCAGGAAATAAAAGTTCACCGGTTGTATTATATTCCAATGGCAATTGGCACGTAATTCCCAAAGGCTTTTTGAAAATCTTAGGGAGAGGCTCCTATCCTTCAGGACCAGAGTGACCATTTGGAACAAGACACGTGGGTTTAGTTCTCTTTTGCCATGGGCACTGGAAAAGGAAAATAATAAAATATCTTTCCCATATGTAACCACTGGTGCTGTTCCCAGCAAACCCTATTTGCTCACAATCTTGGAAATCTAATGAAAGCCTGGTGAAAATTTCTTGATCACCACCTCAGCCATAAATTCTTCCCAATAGAATTTACATACAACAGGTTTGCTCATCTCTGTAGTTTAAAATAATCCCAATTTAACATGAATTACCTCCTGCGCTAAAAAAGCCCTGAAAATGAAGGATATTTGTGATGCATATTTATACACTTTTAATAGCCAGGCAGCAAGGGAAAATTAATGAAAGTTCAACTTGCCATTTATTGCAGCAGATGGATTTAGACAGGTATGGTTATAAATTAAGATGCTGCCCGCAATTAGTATTTAGCTCTTAGACTGCCAGGTATTTTTTATACAAGTATGTTTTATAACAGATGTGCCAACTTTTGGAGAACTAGCACCCTGGAAGTCTTTGGGGGTGGTTTCTATTGTTTTTTCCCTTTATACCATAAGCCTCTATAAAAAAATGTGTGTTCTGTTCTCCTCATAAATCTTGGAGCCCAGTAGGAATAGTGTAAAATTGCAGTTCAGTGTTTAATGTTCATGCAAGTCCCCTGGTATGGCTGATAAATAGTGGGGGGAGCTGAGAAGTGCTGGTGATATGCCTTTATTACTAATGCTCCTTCTCCCTTATTGGAGATTAAAACCCTACCCCAACTGCTTCCCATTTCCTGCAGCTAATTCCTGCAGCCTCCACTATGTTCCAGGCCTTCCAGAACATGGATTTTTTCCTTATGTGTGTATCTTTGCTTTTATTTTTCAGGATGCCACCCTGCTTTTTCTCTTCCAGCCACCCAAGCTGCCCCCATTAGCAAAGGTTTCTCCTCTGTAGGGCCTGTCCTGAGTGTGTCACACAGACCAGGAAGAGATGGCATGGAAAGAAACCTCATAATCACTCTTCTCTGGACACCTGGTCTGAGTTTTAAAGGGAAAAAAAAAATGAGTGTTTTGGCATAGGAGATGATAAATGGAGAGCCGTTGGTAAATCCCCGGGGCCGGGCCGGGTTGGGCTCATCCTCATCCCAGCATGTTCATGCCATTCCTGAGCTGATCCATGTGCCAGGGCAGGGGCACAGCTGGAGCATCTGATAGAGTTGGGCTATAACTGGGCAGAAAAATGGCATTTTTCAGCCATATCACTCCCCTCTTTCTGCTTCTTTAAAGGGCTGAGAGTTCAGAAAGAATTGGCTGCTCAAGGTGGTAGAGAGGGACTGGTTAAGTTGGTTTGAGAACATGCACCTACCAAGAGCTCAAGGTTTAGCATTTGCTTCCCAGGAATTCAGGAGAAATCCTTCCTAAGGGTGCTGGTGGGGTGGACACTTTGGATCAGAGGTTGTTCTGTCACACACAAGTGTTGTGTGGTGTTTAATAGACATTGGGTTGAAAGTTCATGTTCATTCTTGTTACTTCATGGATAATATTTCCATTTTTCTGGTGCCTTGATTTTAGAGCTTGTAATTAAAATGTACCTGTGGTATCCTGTTGCTTAATGTGCAGTTTGATTAAAAATTATAGCTGGGTTTCACATACTTCATTTAGCAGAAATTACCGATAGATGGATTAATTTATGCTAATGAGCTGTGCTTCAGTATCAGCAATATTTCAGCTGGATGTGTTCTCTCTGGGTCCCAGTGGTCTCCTAATTTCACTGCTTATTGTAATACATGTAGAGTTGCCTTGAAAAACTTATCTTGAACTGCTGCTTTGACTGTGCTTGGATTTATCTTAATCTTTTTCTTTTTTTCTCCCTTCAGCTGTCAACTCAGCCTTAATCTCCAGCAGCTTCTTGCTTTGCTTGTTTACTAGTTGAAGCATTAATGAGCATTGTTTCCCTGTCAGTGCTAATTGGCCGAGTAGTTTTCAAATTATACTTTGTGCTCAAGCCTTAGTTCAGACGATTTTGGAGAAAACAGGCAAATTGGGCAACTAGAGAACAATTAAAGAATTATTTTTATTAAGTGCAGCCCCCCCCAAATCTCTCTGCTGTTGTCAAGGACAGGGACACTCCCATGTTGTGAGAGGTCCCTCCATGTCACACACAGTTCCGGATTTGCTGAACAGGCAAATTGTGTTCAGGCAGTGATTGCCAACTGCTGTAATGTCCTTTTTCCTGCTCTGCACAAAAGCTGTTCTGAAAAATCTTATTTAACCAGCCCCAGTCTGAATGCAGGCAGCGGTTACAGTAAGAAGGTTCCAAAACCAGAGCTACTGGAATTTCCCTTCTCCTAATCAAGTATTAAACTCATCAGCAACATTTAAATGCCTAAATATCCATTTAAAGGCAAATCCAGCAGTTGTTCAGTTGTACCTAAACCAGTGCTTTGTGCAGGCATTGTGGAATTTAAAAGGACGTGGAAAATCACTGTCGGGAGAGAACCGAGGACAAATCCCGATGTTAATTTTTTCTGGGAGACTTGTAAGAATCCATATCCAGCTAACAAGCTGTCTGTGCCTCCCTGCTGAGTTCAGTTCAATGGGAGCAGCATCAAGCCCCAGATTATCCACACAAAGCGAGCCCGCTCGCAAGTTGTAATTTTTTAAGCACGCATTAGTTAAAGCAGATCCATAATCCCCCATCAATATTAACTTCCATCCTGGGAGATGTACAAACCCCTTCATAAACATCGGGATTACTTCGGTCTGCTGTTGATTTCATCCGATGAAATATTAAAAATCGAACAGAGGGAATGTTTGGGTTGGTTGTTGGTTTGTTTTTTTTTTGGAAAATCAGATTGCCTGATGACGAATGTTAACAAATGATGTGTTATTTGTGACTGTGCATTTCGCAGGCCTTCTGTTCCGTGAGTGCCATTAATCCATGTGACTGTGTGCATTCCCTAGGTAAAGGGAGCGGCGGGATGCCCGATGCAGTAAAGCCCACCCAAAAGTTTCAGCCCAGCGAGGCCCTCGAGCCTGGCACTGAGTTCACAGTCCGCCTAGTGACTAAGAACTGGGTGGATAACAATAGCATTTTTGAAGATGTAATTGAGACAAGGGGGAGAGGTGAGACACGGAGCCCTTCGAGGCGCTCAGCGTTTGTTTTCCGTGTGCATCCGTGCGGAGGTTCCATCCTGTGCGGTGCCAGTGTTCCACGCCCATCCTTCTGTGCCGGGGGGTTTTGAGTTGGCCCTTTGCAGTTGAATCCCATGGGAGCGCAGACACATCCCAGGTTCTTGGCCGAGTCCTGTGTGTTAGTGGATTCACAAGAACCTTTCCAAACCGGTTTTCCCTCCTCTGCAGTTCTAGAGGGCGGCTGTGCTCAAACCCACGAGTGGCCAGTTTGGTGATTTGCACGTATTGGGGGCACTTTTATCTCTGTCTCTCTTTCTCGAACCTGCTTTTGCATGAGAGGCTTAACAACTCTCTGCCCAGCTTGCCTGTGTGGTGCTAATCCTGTGGGTCAACTGCTCTCTCAGAATCACCTTGCCAAGTGTCTGTGTTGTGCCCTGTCGCCTGCACGCTGCCCTGCAGTCCCAAATTCCACCCTCTGGACGTGTTTCTGCCTTGCACTTCGGCTGAGCACCATCAGCAGTGATAGACCGGCTCAATTAAGATCCAGCCCAGAGCGTGGTGTGTTCGTGTTGTCGTAGGGGGCTGCCCTTTTTCCTCTGGTTGATCTTCTCTCCCGTTTCCCCAAGCCTACGCCGGCATCTACGACGGGATCTCCACGCAGGGCTGGTTCATCGGGCTCATGTGTGCCATCGCCCTGCTCACCCTGCTGCTGCTCACCGTCTGCTTCGTCAGAAGGAACAAAGGAGGCAAATACTCAGGTAAATGGGTTTATTGTCCCTTCCCCTGCGTTCACGTGTTAACACCAAACATCCCTCAGAGTTCTCTCTCCGGGGGCTGCAGAGCCGCCAGCACAAACATCCAATTAGGGTTTGTGGCTTTTGATAAATATCCACGGAAGGGATTTTAATGAATATAAGGCTGTGCTCTCGGGGTGAGGCAGTGCTGTGTGCTGGTCAGAGAGCCTTCCGCAGCACTCCGGGAATATTCCAGCATTTCATCCGGCTGTACAGCCAAGGTCCTCGGTGCCAGGGCGCCCTGCTGCCTTTCCACCTGGGAACTGCTGCTGGACACGCGGACAGGAAGCTTAACAATGGAATATTTGGCTAAAAATGATTCTGTAGTTTTCCAAGCAATGAGTAAGGATTTGAGTAAATGTATTGAAATATAAATCTGGTTGCCCGGAGAGGTGGTGGATGCCCCATCCGTGGAGGTGTCCAAGGCTGGGTTGGATGGGGCTTGGAGCAACCTGGGATAGTGGAAGGTGCCCATGGCAAAGTGTGGAATGCGATGAGCTTTAAGATCTCTTCCAACCCAAGCCATTCCCTGATTCTATAAACACTTGCTAGCCTTTAATAAATTAGGGAATGGCCCCAAACTCCTGATGGAAGCTCACAGGTTGTGTCCAGCCAGCTCCAGGCCAGGCTGTAGGAGGTGGCAGGTGGTTTTCCCATTGCCCTTGGGAAGAGAAAAATCCGTGTTAGAACACAACACAGAGATCTGTCCTTTATTTTATTTGCACAGTGAAAGAAAAAGAAGATTTGCACCCAGATCCCGAAGCTCAATCAATAAAAGATGAAATCTTTGGGGAATATAGGTAAATAGGACCTGCTTTCACCAGCGTTTCTGTTTGTTGGGGTTCTGTTTGTTTCCAAACGCCATCATTACTGGGGACATTTTTATGGCATGCAATTAATGCTGTTTTTCATTTTCAAAGCAAACCTCATAGGAGTGGATAAGAGTAGGAATATAAAGGTACATCCAGTATATTTCGATCCATCCAAGCTGGGATGTAAGGAAATGTTGATGTATTGGTGGTTATTTTTCACTTTTTTTTTTTAATTAGCATTGTATGAATAATGTAAATATATATGATAATTTGGGTTCCTGCTGAAAAGCCCACTGAAGTCAACAGATTGAATTCTATGTCTTCAGTGGGGTTTTGAAACTCAGACCCAAATAATGTAATATGGGGAATGGTCATTGTGTGGAAGAAAAGGAAGAAAAGTTTGAAAATATGGTCAAAAATATCAAAAACACAAACAAACCTCACTACAGAAATCTCTGTAGGAGAATTGAAATAACCACTTCGGCTGCTTTAAAACAACTAAAATTTATAGCAATATATTATTGTGATATCAAGGAAAATACATAATTCTAAGAACCATGCTGGAAAACTGGTGTTGCTGGCCTTAAGGGCATCAAATTGCTGTTGAAATCCCACTTATATATACTACATTATTTGTACTGCTGTAGGGCGCTCTTTTTTTTCTGCATAATTTCATCTTTATTTAATTTTTAATGCTTTCTAATGGGACAAATATTTAGAAAGGTAAGAAAGCCCTGAGGTTAATAACTTTGACTCCCTCCTTTCCCTCCTAAAATCCAAACTTGTCTTTTTTATTGAGTAGGGATGCCCTGTGCAGAAAAGTAGCCAATATTTTTCTGTGTGGATTATACAGATAGTGAGTCCATCCTGAAGAAGTTCAGGTTCATTTCTCTGTCCTTCCTTAGTTAACACTGCCAAAGATTTGACACCGAGTTGGCATCAGCAGCAAGGGCTGTAATTGAGTAATTAAGTCCCTAATCCAGAGGCCTAATTTAGTTTTTTTATATAATCTTTCAATATGTTCCCAGTCTTCCCCAAATGTTGTGTTCAGGCTGTTCTTGTTCCTCTTCTGTGGTGCCATTAGGAGGAATGGCCAGTGAAATTCCCCTTTTTTCCCCTGAATTTTGGTGGTAGTCCTGTCCTTTTCCCTGGAATTTTCGTTGAACAGAGAGTGCAGATGCAGACATTGGTTCTGCTTTTGTTTTTCCCAGTTTCTCCCCTTTACCAGAGACAAATTCCATCGGGATAAACTCCAGTAAAATAAAATAACACTAGAGAAAAGGGGAAAAGCACCTTTATTGGGCATCTAAAGTCAAAGAGATGCTCCCAGAGCAGTGGGATGTGACCTCCAGCTGATGCCTCATCCCACTTTGTATCACTGTCCTCAAAAGGAAAATTAAATAAATAGGCCCTGAATATTTCCCACTATTTTGTAAAATAAAAAGTGTCTCTCTGTGAGATGATGCAGAGTTAAGATCAGCCCTGATGGCTGGAACAGACCCCTCCAATCCCTTCCAGCATTCCCTTTTCCTTCCCCTTCCCTTTCTGTCTGTTCTGTCTGCCCAAGGCAAAAAGGGCAAAACCCCAAACCCCACGAGTACTTTTCATTGATTTTTTGCCTTTTTAACCAATTAATTTGTTGGAATGACGACAAAATCCTGAGTTCAGGGGTGTGGACACCACGTGTGTGAGGAGCCCTCGCAGGTCACATCACCCTCACTGCACCACCCCCACCTGTCCCTCGCTCTCCCTTCCTCCTGCTTTCCTTCCCCAATCCAAGAGCAGCTCCCACCCTTGCCAGCTGGATGTTTGGAAAGGCCTTTCTTTGTTTTGTAGTGACAGCGATGAAAAGCCGCTGAAGGGCAGCCTCCAGTCACTAAACGGGGACATTAAAGCCACTGGAAGTGCTGATAGTCTGGTAGATTATGGAGAAGGGGAGCATGGGATGTTCAATGAAGATGGTTCATTTATTGGAGCTTACTCTGGATCTAAGGAAAAAGGATCAGTGGAAAGCACTGGGAGTTCTACGGCAACTTTTCCTCTCCACGCCTAAAGTGTCAGTGGGAACGGCTGGGGTTTGATTGGGATGTTTATCCGGGTTAGTGCTCCACAGTTCCCACGTGTGCTCAGGAGCAGGTTGCCAGTTGAGCCAGTCAGGAAAATCCTGACATCCAGGTAATACAAAAAACGAGTCACTGCCACTAAAAGATGATTTTTCCATCCTAATTTCCATGTGTTTTCTTCTAAATAAAACAAAATCATTATTTCCTCTACACAATGTGTTAGTCTTACCCAACCAGAATTTCTTGGTGTTGCATCTGTATCCTTAACTGCTGCTCCAGGCATTTCTTAGGCTTGGAATATGTTTCTCTGTGTAGCATTTTTTCCTGTATGGCTGTTGTGACACACAGGTATGTACAGAATTCCCTCACGGCCTTGGTTATAACCTTGAGGTTATAACAAGAAAATCAAACAAAACCAACAGCTGGCTCTGCAAAGTGCCCCAGTGATCCTACCGAGAACAATTGGAATTTAAAACACCAGAGAAATATATCCTATATATATTGTATAATTTTTCCTAAAGCATTAAACCCCTTTTGTGTATGACACTCGAAATCTTATTTTAGTGGTTCCAGCTGACTTCAGTTACCAATACTTAGAGATGCAGCTTCATCCACGGGAAGGTGTGGGTGAAGCTGCTGCCCAGTAGCTGGCACTATTTCCTTAAATAAGTTAAGCTGCAGCATCTTTCCTGTGGCAAGGCAAAACAGGGTTCCCATCCACCATCGCTCAAAAGTGTTTTAATTTGTCCTCCCCGGCTGCAAGCTGCATTTCTAAGCAAGCTCCTTGTTGTCTGTCTCATATCTGTATATTTGTGAGCTAGCAAACCTTTCATCGAGACGTTGTACATATGATATTAATATTGACACGAGTCAACAGCAGCCTTGTTTTCTTTGGAACCGAGACATGTTGCTAGCATGGGTCTGTATAGCTGTGTAGGAATGAGTAGAATTGCTTCTCACTATGGATTTGGACCAGCAAAATTAGTTTTCGGAAGGAGTTGTGTGTATAGGAATCATCCAAATCTCACACCGTTCAAATATCCCCTAAACTAGACCTACCTGACTTTCGAGAGTTCCTTTATTTTCAATCTATTCTCTGTTCAATAAACAAAAGCGAAAGCAAAGAGAAAATATTATGGTAGAGCTTCTTTTTATATTTTGTTGACTGAATGCTGGTTTAAATCTGGTTCTCTGCCTCTCCAACGCTAACTCAGCCGAGCTGTACAGCACATTTTTTTGGTCTTTTTGTATTGGAATCTCCTGAATCTCTTTCATAGCATTTGTATTTCTGAATCTGCTTGTTTGAGTAGGGTATCAATGTGGCTTCATTTCTCCTTGCACTTACAAACTTCCATTTTAAAGGTTTTTAGGGAGTTCCTGCAGGAGGAGTAGATCCTAAAAGCTGTTTTGCATCCTGATAGCAATTAGGAAAATATCCCCAATGGCTCCTTCGTGGGCTCCATGATTTCAATGGAAGAAAGAGAGGAAGCAGGAATTACTCACATGGTCACGAGTTTCCAGCAAGGGCTACGATTAATCCCAGTTGGTTGCCCCTGGAAGTGCAGGTTTTTCCCCATGGAAAGGCTGTGGATCACACATGGCTCCTCTTAGGGCTGCTCCTCAGAGCTTGGCAGTTTCTGGAAGCCTTTGGTGCTCGGTGCTTCTGCATATCTGTGCCTCTTTTGGGGTTTTTTAATTTAGCTTTTAAGGGCTTTTCATGTCACCTCTGTTTGGGAAAAGCAAACCCCAAAGAGCCACCCCAAAAGCCCCATTCAGGCTGTGTCTATGAGAATAAAATGATGAGTGGAATTCTGCCCTTAATCAAAAATCATCCCACGTCGTGTCAGTGACCCAAGTCATTCCCTTTTTATTCTTTATAAAGTTCTGTTTTCTGTCTTTCCCTCTATCCAAACATTGAAAAAGTCCAAAAGCCCTTTAATTTTGTGGGGGGGGAAATAGTATTTTTTCAAAGAAGGGAGTGCACAATTACAGAAATGTGAAAATTGGCACCTCGTCAACAGAGACATTTCCCAGCAGCGTCTTTATCTGCTGACTCGTGTCTGCTGCAGCCCAAACCAGATAAAATCTGAGAGCTGATGAGGCTTGTGACAATCTGCTGCCTGCTTTGGGCTGTTTTTCATGTATTTCCTTTAGGAACCATCTGCAGTGATCGAGGGCCTTGGAAATAGGAACAAAATTAGGGAATAAAATTGGGGTGGGCTCCCCAAAATCCCACCAAAATTGGGCTGGGGGAGGGCTGTGCCTGCATCTCATTTTACTGTGGGTCACTGCAGCTCAACCAGACCCCTCATCGCACAAAACGCCCCTGTTAAGCAGACACAAACTCCAAACCCAATTAGCGAGTGTCAAATTAGCCCATAATGGATATAAATGCCCCGAGCACCGCTGGCTCTGCTGCTGCTCGGGGGTGTCTGTGCCGTGCCTGGGATGTGCTGCTCAGCCGTGCTGGTGCCGCTGCTTTTGCCACTCCAGTTGGAATTCACAGCCTTAAATCTTCACGTTGGTGGTTCCTGACACCTCAGGACCTAAAAATCCAACGGTGAGGGAAAGATGTGCGGTGGAACCTGCACGGAGCACACGGACTTTTGAGGAATATGCCCCATGAGTATTAAAACAAATGGCTCAGACTCCCAGGAAATCTGTTTTCTCTTCCCCAATCTTTTTTTTTTTTCCTTTTTCCTCCTCACTGGGATTTTATTTTCCGCTGCAAAGGTACCTTGGAAAGTGCAGGACATTGATGGTTTTTCAGAGATTGGCTTTTGAAAAGTAAATTTGAAGCTGAGGTTTTCCTGAGGTGTTTTTTTGTCATTGCAAGGAGCTGGGCTGTGTTTTTATCCTGGTCTGTGACAGGTGAGGCAAAGTGTGGCCACGTAGCTCGATAAAAGCATCACCAACTGTGCTGTAGTTGATAAAACCGTGGAATATCCTCCATTGGAAGGGACCCATAAGGTCTTCGAAGTCCAACTCCTGGCCCTGCACAGGACACCCCAAAAACCACACCCTGGTCTGAAATTGTGCATTGAGTATTAAATCTTTGGGCTCGTTTGTTTGGGGGAGTTTGGATTTTTTTTGTTTCCCCTGGCCAGGAGTGTTTATTAAAATTATCTGCTGGCGATCTGTGGTGACTTCATTAATGAACACCTAGCAGGGAATTCCAGCCTGCCTGCTGGGAGGAGGGAGTCCAGCTGTGGGAGCAGGAGGTGCTGGATTGGGAATTATTGAATATTGAACTGCCTGGTTGCGTTTGGTTCTGACACACCAGGACATTTTGCCTCAGTACAAATGTGAGAGGGGAAACGACGCTTTCAGATTTGATTTCTAAGCCAATCCAGAATGTAATTCCAACCAGCAAGGAGGAGGCGTTTCCTTGGCCCCACAGATCCAGGTTTGTGGGTTTAAGCAGCCTCTGGAAGAAGAAAGGGATGGGTCTTGCTGAAAAAGTTGGGTGGTTTTGGCTGTGCATAAGATTAAACAAGTAAAATCAACTCTTCCTAAATAATGGGAAAACCCCTCTGTCCTTTCTCCCAAGGGAGCTGTTTGGATTCAGAGAGCAGCATAATATTGATTTGGTATGGACTAATCCCTAAGTTTTTCTCTCATTAATATCTATATTTTATATAGATAATGTAATTACACAAGTTCCTTCTCTGGCAAAATTTGGGGATTCAATCTCCAGAATTCCTGCTGGCTCTGCACTGCAGCAGGATAACAGTACAGCACTGGGCAGCAAAGCCTTGCTGGGGCTGGATTTTAAGGAAGAGCAGAATTAGGAATCAAATCAGAAAATGACTTTCCCCCTCTGGATAAAATTGTGTGTTCATGTATAAAAAATTAAAAAAACCTTCGTTGTAACTCACGTCTTAAATGGATCTAATTAGCAAATCGTTTAATGATTGATATTTGTTCTGTTGTGCTCGTGTTACACAAATTCCAGTGAGTAGCTCTTTTCCTGCTAACTGCTTCCATTGACTGAATGGCTCCAGTCCAAGGCATGAGAGGTTTTCATCAAAGTTTTCAGGCCAATATTACTTTTGAGATAAAAACAAACAGCAGCACAATCTCTCTGTGTAAAAAGGTGGGGGTTTTAAACAGTAACCCCACATTTTGTAAAAAAAAATCAGAATAACATTCACTGATCCTTGAGCTTCTGAAAGGAAACCTCCTCATCATTTCTCACAGCCATTATTTTGCAGATGAGAGGTGTGTTCAGGTTATTTCACTTTATCTGTGAGAACAGATAGAAAGAAAGGAAATTCTTCCTGGAGAATTCCCTTTGTTTGCCAACGGATCAAGCCTTCAGCTGCATCTCTGTCCACGTTTCTGTCGAAATCTCAACACACAAAGCACGCTGGAGTAGCAGGACATGTTTACATTGCAGCTCTGGCTCTCTCACGTGAAATCTCAAGTGATCTGCACTGATCTGTTCTGTTTTCAGGCAGGAACCCCTCGGGGTGGGGTTTGAGCCAAAGCATTCTGTCTGTTCTGGGGTTGTTTTTTTTTTTTTATTATTATTATTATTGTTCTTACTTTTTAAACAAGGTACTTTGTAATTTCGCGAGGAAAAGATCAAAGCCAATGCGGTGTCACCATCACGATGTCACTTTTTTGGGAGCTAAATGTTAGTGTGCATTGATTAAAGTTTAGAGGAACGTGTTGTACTGTAGTTGCTGTTCGTACCACGCAGATGTGCACGTATGGTTTGAAAAGATATTTTCATTTTACATGAAATACGACTTTGCTAATAAAAGTTTGACTTGATGTAATCTTCAAAAGCCTCGGCTGCCATCGGTGAGTTTCTCCTTTGTTTGATTCGGGGGTTTTGTTTGGGGTTTGTTTTTTTTTTTCACCTGACACCATTAATTTGCAGGGAATCTCATTTAAATGTCACTCACAGCCCTCTCTAGGCTGTGATCTGTGGGGTTTTTTTAGGTTTCACATCAAGGTTGAGCTGCCCTTGGCTTTCAGTGGGACTGTTGGGCACCGTGGACCAACAAGCATCTAGACAGGACACCAAAACAGGATGAACCTGACCTGCAACCCCCCTGAATTCAAATATCTCCCTGATCCATGTGATCCTATTCTGGACCAAACCATGACCCCATATAATCTCTGACGTGCTTTATACACCCTGTTAACAGCACAAACCCTCCCAGCACACAGAATTCCCACTCCTCTTCATTAAACGTCACAGAATATAGGTGTTTTTGTAAATATCCAGGCACACAGAAATCAAATAATACTATTTTTTTCCCCTTATGCCTTATTTAGGGAAAACTACACTTGTGCTCAAAGAGTGAAATCTCTATGTATTCATGATATAGAAATTTAACAAATGTGCTTTGTTTGACAAGGAAAATACCTTGGATTTTTGTTACTGCTTCCCCTCTGCCCTCCACAAATATTCAGTGTTTAATGATTAATTCTGCTCTGTCCGTGGAGAAGGTTGTGCAGGTGAACACGGATGCACCCAGCTGATACCTGAACAGCCAAACTGAGGACTCATTAAAAGCCAACAAACAAATCCATGACATATTGCTGCAAAATCCATTTTTAAAATGTATTTAACAGGAACCTGAAAGATCTGGTTGATGCTCAAGTGTGGGACAAAAAGCCAGAACAATCCCTGGCTTCCACCCTGCTGTGGTTTCTGTGTTACTCTGAGTGTATTTCACTCAGGGAACGAAATTCTCCTTTTTTCCTTTTTCTGCCACATGTTTTTGGCTGCTTCACTGTAGCAGGAAGGCTTCAGCACTTTTAAAATGCATCCTCCCCCTGCAAGAACCCCTGAATCCATTCGGTGGGAATGCAGAGCCGAGCGGGACTGTGCTGGCTGCCATTCACCTTGCTGGGAGGCATCAAGGGCATCTCAAATTTTCTTTTTATTATAATTCATATCCTGGAATAATAAGATTGACACTTTCCTCACTAGCAGAACGGAGAGGAGGCAGTCTCACAATCCTGGGCTTCACTGGAGTGAGAATGAAGGTGCTGCTGCCACAAGGAGCAGATCCCACAAGTGACAAAGGATAAAACACGGGGCAAATATATTGCTATTTGATGTTTTGCTTTTCATACGAAGTTGGCGTTATTGGGCCTGCTTGGGGGGGACAGATATTACTTCAAATGCTCAAACGTTTCCTTCTGTTCTTCGGTCTGACAAGGAAATGCCATCGCTTTTCAACTTTAGCAGGTGTTAATCAGCTGGAAACACGGAGGAGTCCGTCACTCACCCCCGGGAAGCCCCAGCAGGCTCACTCTGGTGACATCTCTGAGCTCTGCACGTTTCTAAGCCTCATTTAGCGAGACTTGGGTGTTGTTTTTACCGTGCTTGAAACCCACATGATGTGGCTAAACCCTCCCAGAAGTGCTGGCCCAGCCCAGCCCAGCCCTGTCTGCAGAAATGGGCATTTCTGTAAAAAACACCACTCTCTGCATTTCAATTTTTTTTAAATTTTCTATAGAGTTTGTACTTCTGTGCTTCATATCCATCCCAGCCTGGGGGTTGCAGCATGTTCCTCCCCATTTGCTGGGAACATTGGGGCAGGAATATCTCAAACCAGGAAAGAGGCAGCAGTACCCTGTGTTTGGGGTTTTTAGGTTTTACCACCTGGTCTGGGAGTCCCAAAGCTTGTGTGCAGCACTTTTATTGACTTAACACTCTCAGAATTGGTGGCTCATTTTCAATGGCTCCTCCTGAAGGAAATGAGGTAAAGGAGGGACCTCTTCACTTGTTATCCTGGTGGCAAATCAGCTTTTCCTTCCCATTTGGGATGGAATTACCCTGATGGCTGTAAGTGCTTCCATCACCTCTGGGATGGAGAAGCTCTGTGGACTGGGAGGAGAGGTTGGGGTTTCCACTCCTTGCTGGGCTGGGGATGGAGCTGGAGCTGCTGGAAGCCCCATGGAGAGGTGGACCAGGCATCCAGGTGAGAATAACCAGCGATGGGAAAAGGGATTTGGTGCTGCTTTGCCTGGAAGATCAGGTGAGGAGGTCGGAAGAGAGGAGATTTGGGATGCTGTGATCCCTCCCAAAGGGGTTTGCTGCACTAGGGCTGGATTGCAGCCTGTGCTGTGGGATTCTCCCATTTTTCCTGGCTGGATGATGTGGCTGCTCTGCTGTTTTCCTCTGGAACAGGACTGTTATCCCTGTCTCCTGCACAAGTTTTGTTGTTTTCCTCTCCCTCCAGTCTCTCTCTCAGGATTTGTCCATGTTGATCCCTCAATTTCTCTGTTCCTGGGCTTGGAAAACGTCCAGGCTGTTTTGTATCTGTGCTGAATTGAGGCTTCCTCCTCTCCATGCATATTTCTCATCACCTGTAACCTCCCTCATCTCCTTGGGGGATGGGAGTTGTTTTCCACTCACAGATACCCCTGGGATTTTGAACTTATTGTGGATCGAGATGTCTGAGCTTCCAGACTTTTGGTGCTTTAAAATAAAAAAATTCAATTTTTTTTTTTTTAAAAAACCCCAAAACTTGTCCAAAGCAGTTCCCATTTGCTCCTCTGGGTGATGTAAAGAAGATCTGGGCAGGTGTTTATGCCCTCAGTGTGTTACTGGTGTGGAGATTTTCCTGAGCCTGGTCCTGGTGTGGGATTTAACCTGGGAATTGCTGGTGTTGCTCCCTCCTGTGGATGTCTGCAGGTGGCTGGACCCATGAGGCTGCTTGTATTTTAAGCTGAGGACTTTTTATGATTATTTATTAAAGAATTAACAGCATAAATGCAGTTTCTAATAAAAATCAGCTCGCTATGTGTAAGGTTTATGACTTCAGGCAGTCGCTGTTCTGAGCATTTATTTTCTTCTAAGTGGCAATTTATATGAAACATGCATTAAAAAAATATTCCTGGACTTATTTAAAATGAGAGTGGAGTAACAACTTCCAGTGGAGCAGGAGTTCTGGTTAATTATTTATAATTTTGAAAAGTGCATTTTCCAAGCTCAGCATGGAACCGAGAGGCCACTAAGTAAATAAATTTACGTAAAATGCAGCGAAATCAGATCATTTGACACAGTCATTCACCTAATTTAAAAAAAAAAAAAAGTTCTTGAGGGAAAAATAGTTGTTGCAAAGAGGAGTGTCAGCAGAGGGGTGTGGAAGTGGCAGTGACAAGTGGGAATAGCTCTGGAATATGGATCTTGAGGAGCACTGAGAGGTGGGGGAACATCATGGAAGCTGCTAAAGCCTCGTGTTTTCACTGTTCCTTCATCAGGATAAGGATGAGTTGAGGAGGAAATTATTTGCTGAAAATATTTGTTTCATTTCCCACAGCCATCAGTTGGTGAGAACTCTTAGTTTATTGACTTGTTTTGGGAAAAATATTTACTAAAAGAACAAAAATTACTCCCTTTTCTTATTGCATTTTTTATGACTCCAAGGCTGCAGATTATTTCCTGTCCCAAGGCCCCTTAACTTCCAGGTTTTATCCATTTTTCTGGGGTTTTTCTCTGGATGTTGTTGGAGCTGAGCTCTGCTGGGCTCAGTCACGCTCCTGCCCAGGTTCCCATTCCCCCAGGGCAGCAGCATCTCCATGGGTTTACCTGAATCCAGCTTTCCTGAACTTCCCAGCTCCTGGAGTCCCAGTATGGCAGAATTATGAATAAGAAGAAGAATTCAAGTGTTTTATTTTCAGACTGTTCCAATAAGGATTAAATACAAGTGCAGTCGACCTCCAGGAAGAAATATCATCAGGTTTAGACTGATTTCTTGAGAATTTTACACTGCAAATCACATTTTTTTAAAAGAAATAGTTGCAAAACCTCTTTCTTTTGACTACATAAAGCCATGGGAGAATGGAAGAAGAACATGCTAATTCTTTAAGTATTCAGGATTGTGACTCTGTCACTGACTCTGCCGTTCAAAATTGAGCATTTAAGCATGTGAAAACCCCATATTTTGACTAATTCTGGCAAACCTTGTAAAAACACCCATTTCTCAGTCCTGTTGTATCAGAGTTTAAATTTGCCCACACTTCTCCTTGCCGAATATTAATTTTTTTTCCTCACATCTGCCATTGAAGTTTCCAGTTAAGGAAACTTCCAGCTCCCATTGTACCTGCAGGTTTCTGTCAGCCTGACGAGGCAGAGCTGAATCCTTTTCTTCCCAGCATCAAGATAATAACTGCTGAGAACGGATGGATTTTGCTGCCATTGAAAATGCAGACTAATTCTTGCCATAATTATCAAGTCTTTAACTGGTAATTGCACCCTGTTCCCATCTATCTGCTGTCAAATTTATTTCTGTAATTGACCTCCTGCTCCAGGAATTAGAGGCAGCCTTTGATTATTGGTTCAATTAGTCTTAAAGCATCGTGGGGGTTTCTTCCTTTTTGTTTTTTTTTTTAATTTTTTTGAAGGTGTTTTAGCTCTCCAGCCAGTCAAAGGAAGTACAAAGAATGTCACGAAATATTTCTTACCTTTATCACTGTTAGTACCTGCTGAGTCTCATTTTGTTCAGTCCGTACAGACACACTGAGGAGGTTTTTGAGGAGAAACGATTGACTTTGTGTTTTTTCTTAGTTTTAAACTTCAGGGGACGAGGGAATGGGGGTTTTTGTGGTGGTGTGGTTGAGCTGCTACATCCCCAGTTGTTCCCATTGGAGATGTTTTCCTTCCTGTGGGAAAAAGAGGATTTGGGTGTAGGTTCTAGAGGTTCTGTTGTATCCATACATTCAAATATGAGCAAGGCAGAGAGAGGAATATACATCTTCTAGGCTTGTTTTGATAAGTTTTCCACACAAAATGACCAGGACTTGGTTTGGGAGAATGAAACAGAAATATTGTTCCTGTCCTGCCCAGCCATGACATGGAGATGGAGATTGATTTGTTCTTCACTTTGTGTAAAACAAGGGTAGTGCCATGGATTTAAGCAACAAATTCTGGTCTGATTTTGCTCATTAGATAAAAGAAAATTCGTGTCAACAAGGGCCTAAATTAAGTGTGTATTTTCCCTCTTGTTATTTATTAACTCCCTGACCAGGGAACACGTTTGAGATGGAATTAAATCAGCACGATCTTGCTATGGAGGGAGGAAAAATAATAACTCCAGGGGTCTAAAACTTGCCCTTCGCTCCCTTCCCCAATCTCCTTTTTCCATGTTTGCACAGAGGAATTCCCTTGCATGTTCTCCGTCTGGAAATCCAGCGTGTTCCATGAGGGTTTTTGGGGAATGCATTTTTGTGCTGCTGTTGCAATACAAATGAATGTCTATGCAGGGATGGAAGAAAATACACGAAATAAAACAAAAAAAACCCCTGTTTTCTGATTCCCACCCTAAGTTTTCATAACTCTTTTCCTAAGAGCAAATATAAACAAATGGAGTCTGGAATTTCATACTCTGTGGTGTTCACCTGGTGTTCCAGCTCGCTGTCGTTATCCCAAATCCCTTCTGTTCGTGTCCATGCAGAGCAGAGCAGGGAGGTTGCTGTGGTTACACCAGGGGAACAGGCAGATGCTGCAGTGAGCAGGGTGGCTCTTCCAGGAAAAAGCTTGGAGATAATTGCAGGGAGTGATTGTTCCTGTGTCTCTTCACAGAATCACTTTCCTAACCTTGCCTGTGTCCTCTGGAAGGATGTGAGGACATCCTGGTTGTAAGGAATCACCTGAGAGTTTTGTTTCCCTGTGTCTGCTCCCTCCTGGGCTCACTGACAGCATCCCTGCACCTCAATAACAGCTGCTTCAGCTCTCCTGCCTCCAGTTCTGGAGCTTTAACTGGATTTTGGCATCTATTGGGGTTTTTTTTTTTAATCTCAGAACTTCTGCTGCTTGGGGATTTAAGAACTTCAGGGCAGGTAAAGCTCCTGAGTGAACAAATCCATCAATCCCATAGCAAAAACCATCCCAGTAAAAGGCAAAAGTTCTGGAAAGGCACAAGATTTAAGACACTTGGAAGGCCCCAGTGTCCCCTGTTTGCCGATGTTGTAAAGGGATGTGCCTGGATCTATCCCCATGTGTTTGTAGGGAGTTTAGGAATTGCACCTAAGCTTGAGGAAAGCAGTGGAAGCAGCCCAAGTCATCTCTGAGAGCTGGCCTTCAGTCAATCCATTCATTATGGTATTAAAATACCATAAGGAGTCAGGGAATTCAGAATTCCCCTTTTCTGCAGCTTTGCCGCTGCATCAGAGTTGCCAAATATATGGAATTTTCTCCTTCTCCCCCGTACAAAACAACAAGCTGAGCTGCTTCCCCGAGACTATTCATTTTCACCACATCAGGAACTTATTAATTCTTGATGAGAATTCAAGCATTAATCAATTCTTGATTGAATTCTCCCCAGAGGGAAACAGGAGAAACTGGGCCAGATTTGCCTTTTGGCTGCTTGGAGTTGTGTCTCTGGCTGAGCCCACACGGAGCAGTGGGATACTCGGGCTGCTCCATATCAAACACATCTCCAGAGCTCACAGGGCACTCTGAAGACAATCTCCCTGCTACAGGTACTGTCTGATGAGGGAAAAGTGGCCAGAGACCCTTTCCTTTGCAAAAATGCTTTAAAACCTTCATATAAAAGTGATTTATAAGTGCTGCTGATATTTTCTTCCTCATGCCAGGGAAAGAAAAAAGAAGGCATATAATCTTATGAAAAATATGTCAAAACAGCCCAAGAAAATGTTGTTCCTCTTAACTGCAAGACAGGAGGAGGTATTGAGGTCTCAGGTGGTGGCAGTGCAATAATAGAATGATATGGGTTGGGAGGCACCTTGAAGATGGTCCCAGTCCCACCCTGCCATGGGCTGGGACACCTTCCACTATCCCAGGGTGCTCTGAGCCCTGTCCAACCTGGCCTTGGGCACTTCCAGGGATGGGGCAGCCTCAATTTGCCACTCTCAACAGCCCAGTGATGCTCCTCAGTGTGTGGTCCCTCCATTCCCACAGCTCCCTCATTGCCTGGAGCTGGAGCTGTCCAGCAGCACAGCAAACTCCAGCTGCTCCCTGCGCTCAGGCTTTGAGGATGGACTTGTGCTGCTCAGCTTCTTCCTTCCTCCCTCCTTCCTGTGCAGTTGAAAATGGTTTCGTTTTTATTCCTTCCAGCCTTCAAAGCCAACCTTGGCAGCTTTGAAGTGACGGCTCTGGGAGCAGTGACCTCGCCTGTGCCAGGGTGACCCCGCTCCCAGACCGGCTGCAGGGTGGGAGGGCTGCGGGAACTCTGCTCCCACGCCCAAAGGAAAGGCAGGTTCAGGAGGGAAAGGGAGCCTGGGACAAGGGCTGAGAGTCTGGGCGCTGCCTCAGCTACTGGGAAGGCACAGAACTGCAGCAGCCCTGAAGCTTTATTCAGATTTTCAGGTTTCTGAATTGTAGAAGTGTGGTCCTGGCTGCCCTGGGAGAAGCAGAGGGAGTGGGGTGAGCTTTAATGTGGATGGCAGAGATGCAGAGCTGGAGGAGTGAGACCAGAGGGCTCGTGGTGGCCCAGGAAGGCACAGCTGCCCCCAGGACCCTCCTGTTTGGGGCTCAAAGCAGCAGAATGATTTGCTGTCATCCGAGCTTTTGCCATGCTGGGGCATCCCAGTCTCAGCAGGCTGTGGGTACCCACCATGGTGAAGATGATGATGGTCTCTGTAGAAGGTGATGGTGGAGCAGCCTCTGGTTTTGTCTGAATGGCTCTAGTGGATTTAAAGTGGTGAAAAAACAGAGAAATATCCAAATTTTCTTCTCCAAGACACTTCACGCTCAAAGCATGAAGGAAAATCCCCTGGCAGTGATAGCACACAGTGGGATTTGGGGTTTATGGATTGCTGTGGAAGGAGAGGAGCTCTACTTCAAACAGTCTCAGCTGGGCAGGCAAGGTAGAAACAGCTTTAAAAGGTCAGTAGGGGAATAAGGGAGCACTTAGAAGAAGATGTCAGCAATGAAATGGAGATTTATCAATTCTAGTGACCTGTATAAACAGATGAGAGGAGTTGTAGCTGGTCACTTATAGCCATGTAAATTTAATTAAATTGGTATTGCTTGCAGGAAATGGAGAGTATTGAATATAACAATTAGTTGCTCCTTCTGCCCTTTTGGAAGCAGGCACAGGGAAATGGCACTTGGAGGAGAGTGCAGTGCCCTTGTCAGTCCCAGGCAATTAATACAAATGAGCCATCAGCGTTCCAGGTCAGCTTTCCAACAGCTAAAATACGGGATGGGGCAGTTGGTCGTGGCTGCTGGGAAAATGAACCCCATGAGATGTTCTTCACTCTGCTTTTGCAGGGTGGAAGGAGCTTGGGGCTTGGGGAGGGACTGGAGAAGGATGTGGAATGTCTTGAGCAGCTGGTGGGAGATTGCCCTGGGCTAACATTTCCCTAATTCAAGGTGCATCACATCCAACAGGAAGGAGCTCTAGATCAGATCCCATCTCCACAGCAAGGGAGCAATTGATCAGTGCATGGAAAATCAGTGGCTGCTCAGTGCAGGGCAGCACGGTTTGATTGTGTCTCGTTTATGCTAATGGAGAAAAAAAAAATCTCAATTTATTTACTGTTCTCCAAAAGATGCAATTTCACAACGAGGAAAACGATCCAGCTCCCTTGATTCCTCCACTCTTCTCCCTGTCCCTGGCAAAACAGTCTATAAATGGGAAGTGGGGCAATTAGGAACACAGAGAATACAAATGAGGAGTCGAACAGGGTAAGACTGACAAGAAATAGCACCCAAAAAAATGTATGACCAGAGAGTTTAAACCTATTTCATAAAGTCCTTTAAATGTGATAGGAGTGAACAGAAGCTGAGCAGTTGCACCAGCCCATTTTCAGATGGATCCAGGGCTGCTGGTGCCTCTGTCCTCTCCCAGGGGAGGGAGGAGGGTGATGCTGCCTCCTCCCAGCAGGGAATAATTTATCTCCAGCACTGATTAAGAGGCAGTTAAACAGCAGCTCCTCTCATCAGGCTCTGTTAAATCAGTGAGTCTGCCTAACTGGCACCTAAAAATTTTAAGAGCCATCTGAGCTACTCTTTGGGTCGTTAATGTTTATTTTTAATAAGTCCTGGCTGGCGGGGGAAGTTTGAATAGGCTGGAAGAAAGCTCGTGCGCTGCCATTATTTAAAGAGGGTAAATGGGCTGACCTGAGTAATTACGAGGCTGTGGGATGAGCGTTCAATCAATACGTGTCTGATAGCACCGCGTGTAAGGTCGTATATCCCGGAATAATGAATGGAGATTTTATCCCGAGGAGCAGCACGGCACAACAGGAGAATACTGAGCAGGTCTGGGGAGAATCTCTGCCTCTGGAACAGGGAAACTCCATGTGGGGATGCTGCTGGCCTGGTTTTGTATCTACAGTTCATGAGGACACTTTGAAATTAAGAAGGAATTCAGTGAAAATTCAGCAGAATGATGAAGGATTTTACAATCCAGCCCTATAAAACTGGACTCTGCCTAAGCCACAGAGGAAAGATTTTGTTTAACTCTCTTCAAAAACTCATGAGCTTCATGATTGTAAAGCAACCATTGAAATTTTGTGCTGTCTGCATTATTTTCTAAATTCGTTTCTTAATTAATCGACAAAATTAGCAGCAACAATACCTCCCTGTTTTTCCCCTTTAATTAGTTGTTGGATCTTCTGAATGAAAATGCTGTTGTGTTTTGGGGACTTGGATTGTGCATTACCAATGCAATTTGCACATTAATGTTGGGTTTGTAAATTCTTTGTTTCAAAAGAAACTGCCAATGCCTTTGTGAAAAAACCCAGTCATTAAAATCCTGGAGTCCAGTAGGAGCTGAGTGTGGAAGAGCTTCTGGAGACTGCAGAGCAGTCAGCTCTTTTTGGGTATTCCTACCCTGATTCCCACCAGGAGTTCAGAGGATGTGGAAATAAAATGGCGTGGTGGAGTTCAGAGGATGTGGAAATAAAATGGCGTGGTGGGAATAAAGATGCTTTTGACAAATTTCCCTGATAAAACCCAATATTTTTAGAGTATAGTTTGACTTTGTATTTAAGTGAAAGGATGCTTTTCAGGATTTAAAAGATAATTCTGTTTGGAATTTAAATCCATATCCCATCTTTTGGGAGATGAAACCTAAATGAAGTCCATCAAATCATTCACTAGGGGAGAATTCCAGGTTGCAATGTTTGTAGTTCACTTTCCCACTCCATTTTCCCATTCTCCCCCAGGTTAAGTTTTTAACCTTTCATTTCATTCCTTGGCAGGTGAAATTTGATATTGATATTTCTCACAAACGAGGCCAATATTTATTTCCTAGACCTAGATTATATTTCTTCCCAGAAATTCACTTTCCCAGACTCTCCTTTGACTTTTTGTTTCCTTTTCTTCAAAATTCCAGTTTTCCACCTCTCCAGAGAAAGAAGCCTTTGAAGCTTCCTCTCTTTATTCATAGTGAGATTATTAAAATATTTATTGGATACCTTCATGTGCAAAAATTCATTGAGGAAGGTTCTAAGGATTAGCAGATATTTGGGAGTCTGATTTGGCCCTTCCTTCTGCCTGCTCACTCAATTTCTGCTCGTTTCAAGTTAATGAGCCTTGATTATCAATATTCCACCAGCCAGGAAATGGAATTCTATGGATTTGGGTGGAGCCATGTCAGATTCCCAAGTTAACTTTCCCTCCATAGAATCCAACTCAGTGGGATATAACTGCAGGGTAAATTCACTTTTAATCCAAACCCATTAGCCAATACCTTTTTTCTTTTTCTGAGTACCCACCACCCTACAAATCTTATTTTAATGTTTTCTCTTAGTGTGCTCTGTAGCTCTTTAGTGTTAAAATTAAGAAAACAAGCATTCTTTTAATTATCTACCAGTGGTTGGTTTGTTGGCTTGGATTTTTAATGAGTGTTTCTTTGTTCTTATCACTACAGAAACTGCTGCCAAAAGTCGGTGCCTTTGCAACTGCAGCATTTTCCGAGGAGACCAGCAACGCTCAGGCTTATTTTTGGAGAGAATTGTGTCAAATAATAATCAGTTTGGGTTATTGTGGATAAAAAAAATTATTCTCTGATCGGCTGACATGTTGTCCTCAGTTTCCACATCCTAAAAAAGATAAAATATCCTCTTTAACTCTTTTAATGTTTGCAAATGTGATTTCCATAATGGAGCAAACCCAGAATCAGCAAGCACATATCCCATTTTTTTGTGAGACATATGGAAAGTAATTTTATAGTGTTTCAAAAGTCTTCATTATTGTAATACGTCCATATTTTGAGTGTTGTCAGGTTGTCTTTCACTGGTGTTTGTGCTAAAATACATTAGTTGGCAAATGGCTGTGAATTCCACGGGGCTGTAATTTTATTTATTTATTTTATTCTGGTTCCCACTTGAATAACTTGGGAGGAAATGATCAGGAACTTAATATGGAATTTTGATCGCACAACCTGTTTTAGTTTTGTTTGTTTGAGGTTCTATTTATCATTATGGAGAATTATACAACCAAGAGGAATGAGTAAAATATAAATATAAATAAAATATAGCGACCATCAGGAAGTGATTTTTCTAAAGAATGTCAATCCTGCAGCATCCCTGTGCTGTTGCCTGTGAAACTGTGACATTTTGGAGCAATAAATGGGAGATGAGGAGTGGAGGGGTCGTTGGTGTCCTGGCCATCCTCGGCCTGTCCCACCACGGGGTCCTCTGCTCCTTGCTGGGGTGAGCTGGGGGTCTCTGCTGTGCTGAAATAATCAAACTCATGATTTCCTTCAGTGAGGAAAAAGCTGAGAAAGAAATGTGGCATTAAAAAGAGAAAAAGCAAAGAGCCCCAGCCCTGGGATGGTGGTGATCAAAGCACACCCAGGGACGCGCAGCTCGGCTCAAAGGCTCCAGCCACGTCCCTCATTTATCCATGAATATATTCCTTATGTTTCATTTTCTGCTTGTTAATATTTCTGTCATTCCCATTTTCTCTGGAAGGTGGGCATTATTCCATAGCCATGCTCCAGCCATTATCAATCGATGTGCTCATTTCGTGTTCTGTGGCTTTGAACGCCACGGAAAATTCCAGTTGGGATCTCTGCCGTGCCATTCCTGTTTGTGTCCGACACGACTGCAGGGAGGGGCATCGTGGGCAGGCAGCTTTGGTTTGTTGGGTTTCAGTGCAGTTCCTTCCCTAAGTTGTGTTCTCTAGCATCCCATAGCTACTGTGGCAGGGATAAAATAATGGCACCTCCTGATTTTGGGGGTGTTTGTTTGGTTTTTGGGTCCTTTGCAGTCCAGGACAAAGATTCCCCATCCATGCTCCCATGAAAAAGAGGGGTATTTTTGGAGAGCCTCTTCCTGCCTGCCCTGCAGGCTGAGGTGTTTGGGGGTTCTTTGTTGCACACATGTGGTTGGACTGACCCTGCTGTCTCCTGGCTCTGGAAGCTGATCAAGGCCATTTTGGGTCACCCCAATCTTCTAAAATGCCTCATGCAGAGAAAACCCCTTTACAATAATATCATCTTCAGAAGAACTCTTGGGTTTTTTGCATGACATAAAGGTGTCACCACCAGGCTCAGCAATAATCTGGATTTAGAACCCTCAGATGTCAGACACGGAGGAAACACCAGTTACATGTTCCCAGCCCCTTGTTCCCAATAGTTCAGCTGAGATCTGCTAAAGGAAATATTATTGATTAGCTTTCAAGGTAAAAAATTAGATATATTTGCCCAGATCTGTTCAGCATCATTGTATATTGACTAAATGTATGAAAGATAGATAAGATACAACGTGACAGGCACACCTTGTCTGAAGCAATGGCCTTCATTAACTTTATTATTAAAGTGAACATATTAACACCCATGTCCTGCAGCCCTTCTGCCTCCCTGTGTGAGCAGCATTTCAATCTCAGACTCACTGAGCTCTAATTCAAATTTTCCAGCAATACAACCTGTGGTATAACGTGTTCCGTGCTCTTCGGAGAGACAGGGAAACAGAGGAGGAATGAAAACACCACCCTGAGCAATTTGGACTAAGCATGAGAAAAACCTGTTTCTTTCACATTAATAATTAAGTTTATTTTCACAATTGGCTTGAAAAATGTGAAAATCACTTCATTTTCCAGATAACCTGATTCATCTGCTATTTGTAAAATGTTGCTTGAGATCCAAAAATGAATATTTAAGCAGCAGGGATGTTGTCACTGGAAGAAAAACAAGGATGTGCTCTCCCTGTAGCTGGATTTGCTGTGTTGCACTGAGGTTGCCTGGGCCAGCTCCATTTATCCCAGACTTTGTGTGGAATTTGGCTAGTTGCTGTGATGAATTAAGGGGCCAAGAAGATGAAGTGCTTTAATCATAATTGCCTGTTCACGAGCCAAACTTCAAGGCAAGGATTTAATATCTTTAAGTGCAAGAGATAATAATAATAATGGCAAAAGTTACATTGGAAGGAGTAATTTCAGTTTCTAAAATAAGTCTCCAGAATAGTTCCTAGAATAATACCCAACCAAGTAATTTGTGTAGCTACATAAATATTCCCTGTGTTCCTTAAAGCAGCTCTTTTTTTCCTTCAAGTCTGCAAATTACCCTTTTATGAGATGCAGTACAAACTAACTACTGTATCTATTCAGAGTATGATAATATCTCCTTGCCTTTGAATGAAATATTTGGCCCTTGAGAATATGCCAGTAGCTCTCCTCACAAAATACCTGGAAATTGAATAAGATCTTCAGCTTTATTATGTACATATAATACTGGAGCCTGTGGGATTATGTGTAGTAACCTTATTTACAGAACCACAAGATGTATTTGCAGAATATATTTCAGGCTGGGACAGCTCAGTAACACATTTATAACCTCTTCTTCTTATGTGGCTTGATCTCGAAGAGATGCCAAAGGTCTTATCTCACAAAAAGAACAAGGGTCCTCAGTACAACCCGAGTGTAACTTCAAAGTGCAACATTTCAGAGTGGCAGCAGTAAGATCTGTACCTGACACAATAACAATAAGACAGTTTCTAAATCCTCCCGGCTCAAAATGCAAAGATATTGTAAAGAAATGCAGCTTTTCTCTCCTGAGAGAAACTTACGGGCGGTGTGTCCACAGGGATTCTCCTTTGGAAACTGGAATAGGGCCATGAATTCTGAGGTACCAGAGAAATGCCATTAGTGACCTCATGCTGGTGACAATACTTTAATTTCTTCCAGAAGTGTGTTCCCTCCACTCTGGAAGCAGGACTTGCTCTGGCGAAGAAGCTTTTCCCCCAAATATGTGCAATTCCCCAAGATGAAATCCACTCCCTTTGGAAGAAAGGAGGAAAAAAAATACGGAATAATGAATCCAAATGAGAAAAGAGAAATTGTGAGTGAGTTCCAAACCCTTATTTTTTGGGAAGAAGCTGGGAAAATGTAGGAACATTCCCTTGCCAGAAGTGTCCACATCAACTGCTCTGTGTGCATGAAATCCTTCTTGGCCAACACGTGGACACGTGTTAGAGCTTTGCAGAGCAGCGTTGTGGGTTTAGCCACAAATTGATGCCAAAGGGCTTTATAGAAACTTTGGAGAAGTCAAAATACAGGACTAAACAGCTTTATCTGAGTCGAAGAAAAACAGAGGTTTCCAAACCCCTTTTTTTCCCCCGATCCTCTTAGCAGCTCCTTCACAGATAAATAATTCCATTACATTTCTGTTTGAAACATGCGAGCACGATCGCTTTGGTGGCTTTAGTCATTCTATTTTTCTTCCCTAAGCTGTTCTTTACAGGCCTTTTAAGGCGCTGGAACTGAATCCATGTCCAATCAAACTGATCAGCATTTTTTGGGCATGACTTTTCAATCACAGCGTGATGTTCAGTCACTTAATGTAACTTTCTACAACAGAGCTGTTTGGATTATCCCCTAAAGATCATCTGCAGGATCTTTGAGGAGCTCAGAAGTTTCAGCACTATATATATTTTTCATTACATTCCTGCTGTTTCTGTAATGTTTCCAAAGTGTCAGTGTTGGGTACAGTAACAAAAGAGTTTGCAGTCTCCTTCCCCGAGACAGCAATGCTGTCTAAGGTGAAATTAAAATAGACTTCGCTTATTTGTGGAATTAATTATTAAAATGTGCTCAGCAATCACTCACATCAACTCTCTGTGCTTACAGGGCTTTCTTCCCCCTCGTGCAAATGCCACCAAAACAATGAGAGGTGGTACTGAGCTGCTTTGCGTTAGCGTGGCCATCCCTCCCCACGCCTCTTGTATTATTTAAAATGTGCCTTTCATCAGTTATTCAGTGCAGAGCGTTTGGGGGCAGGCAAAGCAAATCCTGGTTCATTTGCAGCATCTAAAGCTGGAAATATCAGTTTAAAAATAATAAATTTTGGACTGTAATTTTCATTTGGTTTTGCCAGGTGTCACCTTCTGAGTTAGGCTCAACTAATTTGATTTGATTTTGGGTTTAGGCCTGATTGAGTTTCTGGTTCTCCTTCTGTATGTCTGGAGTGACTCTTGGGCTGTCCTGCACTGGGTAATTTAGGAAGAACCCTGTGGAGTCAGAGGGTCAGGGAATGATAGAATGGTTTTGGTTGGAAATGACCTTAAAGCCCATCCAGTCCCACCCATGCCATGGACAGGGACACCTTCCACTATCCCAGGGTGCTCCAAACCTTGTCCAACCTGGCCTTGGACACTTTCAGGGATCCAAGGGCAGCCACAGCTTCTCTGGGCAACCTGTGCCAGGACCTCCCCACCCTCACAGGGAACAATTTTTTCCTAATATCCAACCTAACCCTATTCCCTGGCAATTTGGAGCAAGCCCCCCTCGTCCTCTCACTCCATCCTTTGTCCAGAGTCTCTCTCCGTCTTTCCTGTAGCTCCTTCAGGCACTGGAAGGCCACAATGAGGTCACCCCAAGGCTTTTCCTCTCCAGGTGAACAATCCCAGCTCTCCCAGCCTTTCCTCCCAGCAGAGCTGCTCCATCCCTCTGCTCATCCTGGTGCCTGCTCTGGACTCTCTCCAGCAGCTCCACGTCCTTCCCATGCTGGGCCCGGGGCTGGGGCAGCTCTGCAGGTGGGGTCTCACCTGAGGGGGCAGAGGGGCAGAACCCCGATCCCTTTCCTGCTGGGTTCATCCCAGGGCATGGTGGGTTCTGGGTCCCATCACACACGGCCGGAGCACGAAGATGACAAAGGAAACCCCACCAGAGTTTGCTGAGATTCAGCCTCATTAAGAACCCCTGGAATGAATTTTGTCAATGGCTCTCAGAAATCTCCCCTCCATCCCTCGGTGGCCTCATTTAAGAGCAGGTGTCCGTGTGTGAGCACATTCTAAAAGTGAGGAATTCGGGAGTGGATGTGAAGTGGGACATTTAGGAGGCTCTCTGCTGTGAAGGAGCAAGTTTAAAGGTCTGAAGTTGTGGGGTGTTGGTTTTTTTGGGTTTTTTTTTCAACAGAGATGATCTTTGAAATCTTTTCCATCAGTTCTCTCCACATTCCAATTTCAGTTTTATAACACCCCTCACTGTGCACGTCTTGGCAGGAAACTTGCCCATCTTGCAGAGCCTCGCATGAATAATTCATGGCAGTGTCATGCTGATTCTCAAAAGGTTGGAATATTTCTTTGGAGAAAGTGTTTAATAAGATTCTTTCAAACCACACAAACTGTAGCTTTGTATGAATTTTGGGGGGTAGTAGCTCTTAAAAGGTTTTGCACCATTAAGGATTTAATGAACTGAAACCCCAAACATATGGTAGCCCCTTCTACCTATTTGTTTCCTGGGTTGAAGTGTGGAGATGAAGCTGCTTAATTGGGGTCAGAAACTCGAATCTGTCACATCTGAAGGCGCAGACAGAAGTTTCAAGAAATAGGATACACCTCCTATTTGGTTCCTTGTATTTACATCTTCATTTGGGTGACTTTACATGACAAAGATGGGGAATGAAGCAGCTTTTGCACTTATTTTTCCAAATATCACACAGCTCCTGCAAGATACTGTCACTCTGGGAGTCTCCCAGCTGCACTGTGTCCCAGAAATTGTGTTCAACCAGGTATCATTGAACCCATCAGACAGAGGAACTCAGGCATTTGCAGTCTTTGGAAGGAAAGGTGAGTTACACATCAAATTATGAAGTTCTTGAAGCTGAGGGTGTTTTTTCTTTTTCGGGGTTTCCTTTTGAAGACAGCTTTTAAGCAGGATTTGGTGATCTAAGAGGCTGGCTTAAAACGGGAAGTCCCCTGAAATCTTTCAAAAGAACCTTTTGAATTTTTTTGTTTGTTTTTTTTTTTTTTTGCTAGGCTAATTTAGAATTATTCCAGTTTTTAATGGGCACTACTTTGCCTGAGAAAAATGAAAGCAAAGCCCAAGTCAAGAACCAGTCAGTGCAGTTAAAATACAACATCCCATCCATCTTGGTGTTTGCAGGAACATATTTCAGTGTGCATTTGGCAGCTATAAAACTGGGATAAAATATTTGGTGTTGTTCTGAGGATGGGAGACCACAGGACTTGTTGGGAAGGAAAACTCACCAGGGAAATATTGGTGTTCTATAATTGGCTCTCATTATTGAGCTCTTCAGTTTAGGAAAGGATGGAGAGCCCTTTCTCCCAATTTTCTCCACCAGTGCTGGAGCCAACTGCCCAGGGAGCTGCAGAACCTCCATCCTTGGAGATTTTCAGAACTCAACTAGAAAAAAAGCTGCAGTTTACTTAATCCAGCATGGAGAGCTTTTTACTTTGAATGGGGAAATTGTGATCTTAGTCCCTTCCAACCACGATTGCTGTGAGTCTATGAAATTTTAATGGCAGGAGTTGTTTGGGATTTCAGGGACTTTGGATAACACCCAGTCATATGGGAGGGATCAGAGCCCCTAAAGTGGGATTATAAAGGGTGTTTCCATGAATTCCAATGCCAAGATGCTCATGGATCACCAGCCTGACTGTGCTTGTATGTCTGGTCCCCACCTCCAGGATCCAGCCTATTTTAGGGTCAAACCCCTGTGACTCAGACTCCAAAACCTGCACGTTCATTACTGCTGAAATGTATTCCTACATGGATATTGCTCCTTGCAGTGCCTTCCAGGGAGCTCATTTAAAGGTTATATTGGTGATGGGTGAGTTTCAGTGTTGGTGAAGTCGTTTTGTTAATCAGGATCTAACAGAACTCCTTAAACCAGCTGATTTTTTTTCTTTCTCCTAGTTGTCATTTAGTTGAAATTAAAATTGTAATTCCTTTCTCTGGAGACTCTGTAACTTTATGCACTTTTATTTATGGAGAGAAATACGGATGATGGGTGACTAATGATGCTTAGTTAGGCATTTTTTAAAAATAAATACAGAACCTGTCAATCCGCTCTCTGTCAGAGAGAGAAACAGCTCCTGTTTTCACACAGTCTCTTCCTTGAGGGGATTCTGTCTTGGGAAGCACTGTAATAGGGAGAAGTGGATGGGTTTTGACTTTTTTGGCAGTTTTCACCCTTTCCTTTGCAAATACCCTTCCAGTTTTCCCACAAGATGTGTGGGGGCTGAGAGTTCGTTGCTGCCAAAGAGGGCGGAGAGAACGTCTTGCAGTGACTTTGACCACAGCAAGTCAAGTCCCTATCCTTTAATTTTATAAATAAGGGTAATAAAAGTTGGACAAACAATATCTTTAGCCTGAGGAAGTCAGTTTAGCTGTATTGAGCAGGATGCTGCTCTGTGGATTTAAATTAGCTGAATCTGTCCTTGGCAACTCAGTTCAGATTCCTCTGCCTGCAAGGTTCAAAAGGACATATTCTCGTTTTATTCATAAATATACAGTATTTTATTTCCTTCGTATTGACTCCTCACTCTTCAAATGTTCGTTTCTTACCTTTTCTCTTCTTGTGAGCAGTCTTGCTTCCTGCTGCTTTAAAAAAGAAAAAGAAACACTGTCTACTTTCCAAGCCTTCTTAAGGGTCAACCTCCTCTCTTTTTAAAATTAGCTGTGTGCTGCGAGGTGCAGCGGGGCAGAGGGTGGAGCGTGGCGGGGTGAGCAATCAGCTTGGATCCAAACAGAAAAATTCATGACCTAAATGATGCATCTCCCTCCAGATGTCAGAGCAGCAAATAAATGTTTCATAAACTTTGCTTTCCAGGTCAGCTCCAAGCCATGATTTTATGTTGGTGGTTTAACCCTTGATGTTTAGAGAAGGCAGCACAATGAGAAGGGACAAGGGGCAGGGAGTGTTCCTGGACATCTCTGCTCCTGGGAGTGGTTGTGGCATGAATGCCTCCAGCCAGGAACAACAACGTGCAAGACTCATACCTTAATCTTGGGGATGAGAAATAATATCACATGGGTTTACTTTGGGGAAAAAATCTGAGGAAATTATTTCCCAACCCCATGAAAACACAGGCTTAGCATCCTGGGGCAAGAGCAGCTGCTTCAGCCAGTGCTGGTCCTACGGAGCCAAACCAGCCTTCTGTGGGGTCCAGGACACCTCCATCCACCCAGGAAAGCTCGTGTTTGTACGGTGGGATAGAGGCAAGTAGATGGTGGATGACTGCACTGAGGAAGCGAGGGCACAAAGCCAAAATTATATTTGCAGGGCGAACGCTTTTCCATCGACTCGCCCCTCACAGCTGTAGGAGCACTGAGGGTTTATTTCCAGGTGCCTGGAAGGAAAAGCCTGTTAGGGCTGCTGCATCCCCAGAACCAGGGAAACTTGGATTCCATGTGCTAAGCCTCTGCTGCTGAGCAGAGATGCCTGGCACCGAGGCCCTGCTCTGTGCAAGGTTCATCCGCGAGCTCCAAATCGGCCCCTGCGATTTTCCGTCTCATGGCAACCTGGGCCTGCCAGCCCGGCCTGGAATAGGCTGTGCCTATTCCTAGGCAGCCAAAAGGGTCTGCACACCACGCACTCTCCAGCAGAGCACGGAGACTGTCAGCAGATTCTGTTAACAAGTGGCAGAATTGATGTGCTCGTGGGCCCGTCCGGCGCCGGAGATTTATGACGTTCTCCTTCCCCGCTGTGCTGCCGCTGCTGCTTTACAATTAGAGGGAAGCTGGCATTAAAAACATCTGCTGCCCTTGCTGGCCTGTGGTTGCCAAACTTCTGGCTCTCTTTCTGCCAAGGAGGGCCCTGCCAGCAGCACGGTTGTGTTTAAATGTTAGCTCCCGAAAGCGCGGCTCGCCGGCGCCACTGAATCAGCACTAATACTGACATTTCACTTAGGGAAGGGGAAGGACTGGGGAGGAAGAGCCACTGCCAGGAGCTTAATTAGCATGGAAGCGCAGAAAAAAATAGCGTGTTCTACAAAAGAGCACGGCGAGAGGTTATTTCCTGTGTTTTCCTGAGATTTCCCAACAGCTGTCGTGGATGTGTTGTTGGGGAACGGGTGGCTCGGCTCCAGGCTGTGGTCCTGCACCGAGTTCCCTCCTGCTGGTGACATTCAGGGCACTCAGAGCCCCGGTGTGGGGGTCCCAGGTACTCCCAGAAGTACAAAATCTGTTCCCTTTGTCCATCCAGCTGTTCGGGTGAGCTGTCACTGCGGCGATGCTGTCGCTGGTGCTGCTCTGTGTGATGTACAACCACACACCGAGGTGAGCTCCTTGTCCACAGCATCCCAGTGGCCTTGCCACGTGTGGTCACTGTATTTAAGAGGATTACTGATAGGTAAAGAAGTTGTCAGCTCCTCATTTTCACTCCTCACTCTAATGGTCAGTGATTTTTTTTTTCCTGATTGCTTCCTGAGCAACATCAACACTCCTCTGTAACGAGCACAAGACATTCTCATAGCACAGAGGGGAAAACTGGCAAAGTGCTCAGGATCCTGCACAGGAGAGCTGAGCTGAGGGGTGGCAATGCTCGTGAATAATAAGAATGCAGATCCTCTCTATGTCCTGGGTAAGTTGAGATAGAATTACGGAATTATTTAGGTTCATGTTTTGCCCCATGTTATCACTTTTCTTATTATCTAAACAAGTATATCAAGCTGATAATGTGTGTATAACAAGTTACAGATATGAAAAGCAATGCTCAGCATTTCATATCTTAGTTAATTCAGCATAAGGGAATGATCAGGAATCATTTCTTTATGAATCCATGGGTTTGACTGGACTGGTTTTCCTCACCTTTAGAATTTCCTTCCTCTTGGAGCAACCAAGTCTCATGGCATGAGCTGTTTGCAAAGCAAGACAGTTTATCTCAATGTACAGCTGCAATATGAACATGTAAATCACTTTTTCGTGATGCATTAACAATGTTTCACTTGATCAGAAAGGGGGAAAAGATGAAGTTTAGCAGGAATGCAGCAGCCAGAGGGGGTTTGGTTCCTGGGCTGAAGCACAGGAGTTCTGATCTGTAGAGATGTTATATTTTCAGGCAATATTGTCAGTATAGGTTGTTGCTAAATTTCCCTGTTGTCTGTATTTTCCTTGGAAAGGCGGTGTTGAGGGCACAGGTCCCTGTGCAGTTTCTCCCTGCCAGCGTAAATCCCAGAGTTTGACTCCATTCTGGTGGTTTTGAACCGGTTTTGCTGCTGGAGCCAGGCAATGAGCAGCAGAGGGCACTGATCTAACAGGAGTGGGAGAAAAATTGTCATTTCACTTCAGCGCAGTCTAAATGGCCCCAAGATTAATCTGTTAATATCCTCTCATTCCTTTCCCTCCTATATCAGTGTTAATTGCCAAACAAGTGACAACTTTCCCCACTATATTATACTGGTCCATTATACACTGCTGCTGCAGATATGGTTATTTGCAAATTCGCTACAGACTCCTCCACAAACTCCAGAGGTTTTTATGTTCCTCCTGTATGTATGAATACAAATAAATAGAGGCTGCCATTCCATCTATATCAAATTTAATCTGCATGCTGTTGAAAGCGGGCTAAATATTAAAACCAGATTACCGGAGTTTTCCACGGGAATAATTTTCTTTTTCGCAGTTTACTTTCAAATCGACTTGTCTCTTTCCTTTGGGTTTGTTTTCCTCCAAAAGATGCCTTCTTCTCAGGATTACAGTATTTTTTTTCAGGCTCTGCACTCACAAGTGTATTTAAGCAGTGGTTTATACCTGTTGTCAGCCGGGCTGATAAACGCACCCACCACGGAGCCTGGGCATAAATAGTCATCCTAAACCTGGCTGCGTAAAATACCCTCCGTGAGCAGCATGAAATCCAGAGGAAAAGGCCAGCACGGATGTGTTGGGGTGAAGGAGAAGGCAAGCAGGGGCAGAAGTTCCTGCTGGTGATTCCCAGCTCCCGGGGCAGAGCGGAGCCCAGGGGTCCCGGTGGCTGCAGACGGGGTCGGAGGCACGGGGTGTCAGCAGCACTGATGGAGCCTGGTGTGCCTGGAAATTGCTCTGACAGCCAGGGCCCTATAAAATTTTAATTTGAGAAATGAACCCGCTCTAAACTTTGCGAGTCAAGCCCCGCAGCTTTCACTCGGGCAAGATTTCGGCGAAGATAAATGAAAACAGACTTAAGGACTCTGACAGCAGCCGGTGGGCAAGTGCCTGTCTCGTGTCTGACGGACAGCCCCGACCTGTGCCACGAGATCGGGGTCAGTAAATAAATATCGGCTGGTGTAAGCACGTCTGGAGTGTCACAGCGTTATTAAAAGCCTTTCAGGTTGAGCAAAGGACAGTTTTGTGGAGTTAGCCTTGAGGTCTGGCCGCCTACAAGTCGTGGTTTATTGTCTGTTATGTATTACTCTTACTAAGAGCATTATGTCAAATATAACTATACCCTGCAGAGCTTTCTGGGATTTGGCTGCTTCATTGTTTTTGGAAGAGTTTTCAGGGAAAAAAAAAAAAAACCCTATTACTGAAGGTGCAATTGGGCTGTTACTGAATATCATGGCTCAAACCAGGAAAGGGGTCTCAGTCTGAGCTATTTGGGGTGAATACCCAAAACTAAACCCAAATGAAGACCCTGAAGTGGGACCACTAATTACAGCTCGTCTTGCTGTTTTCTAATCACAATTAAAATGGGAAAACCTCTTGAATGGCTGGGAAGGGGTTATCCCACCTCCCAATACATGCTAAAAGTAGCATGTTCAGTAGCTGTTTTGGGACATTCCTGCCTGAATTCAGGTTAAACTGTTAGGGGTCAGCAAACAATTGGCGGCTTCAGCAGAATAATATCAAATTGGTGCTATCCAACTGAAGGGAGATGCCCACTTAATATGTTCAAACAGACATTCTTTTCAAATATGGATGTAGCATCTTCCCAGTTATTGGGTAGTGCAGCTTTGTGAGCACTGAGTACTTTTTAAAACAGAGAATTCGTATTACATGATCATTTCTTCAAACAACTTTTTTATGTAAACTGCTTTAAATTTAAGTTTTGGGCCCAACTCTTCTGTCCTTTGCCCCACTGGATGCTGTTTTATCCCCTCGCTATGAAGGCAGATGGATTTTGTGCTTAATTACATTTCATATGTGGCTTAGCAGCATCCATTTGACAGAGAAAACTTATTCAGGACTGAATGTTAAGCAGAATCTGGCTTTAGTTCAATCTGAGAGGCAGCAGGTCAGACTTAATACGTGGTGGCTTTCTGATTTGTTTGTTTGATTTAGTCCCGTTCAGCAAATGCCAAATAAGAATTTCCTACACTGGGTCAGGTCACCTCAAGCGAGGTCAGTCAGAGTGGGCTGCCCAGAAAAATCCCTGATTTTAAGCTGTGTTTTAGCTTATTCCTGGCAAAGGGGGGAAGCTCAGGATTTTCTGCTCCTACAGCTGCTGTTGGGCACTGGTTCTGTCCGTGAATTGCTTCCCAGCTTATGTCCTGCTGCAGGATCCGAGCTGGACTTGCCCAAAGTGTGTGTGAGTTATCTCCTGACATGGATTTCCAGTGAGCTCACCTTTAGAATGCCTGAGCAGCAAAATGAATGTAGACACTGCATGAAATCCTGCAGAAAAGAGATGCTTGGGAGGGGTTATCAGATCCCACAGAATCATGGAATGGTTTGGGTGGGAAGGGACCCCAAAGTCCATCCAATCCTGCTCCGTGCCAGGGACACCTTCCACTATCCCAAGTTTCTCCAAGCCCCATCCAACCTGGCCTTGAACATATCAACCCCTGCAGAAACAGAAATTATTCTGTGTGATGTCAGAATCCAATAGCAAGAAAAACTCTTTATTATGATCCAAAAGGGAGAGAAGAACTGGATGTTTCAGGTGTGGGAGCACCAGATGGGTGTTGATTGAAATCCCCTTCTTTCATATGCTCATAACATCTGAAAGGAAATATAAAAATTGGAAAAATACGGGGGAAAAAGGCATTTTACAGAAATTGTAGCCATGTCCCTAAGATGACCCAAGATGCCCAAAGAGGTCACATTGCTGGGAGCTCAATGGGCTGCCCGGGGAGGTTTGGAGTGCCCATTCCTGGAGGTGTCCAAGGAAGGCCTGGACGTGGCACTCAGTGCTCTGATGGGGATTGGGCACAGGTTGGACTCCATGGTCTTGGAAGTCTCTTCCAGCCTCAGTGATTCCATGGCTGAAGGGGAGGATTGTGGCACCCATCATTCCCAATGGTCAGTGCAGAAAATTCACCAAGGTCTTTGATCTGACTGCACTTGATTTCCTAAAAAAATAACTCAGTTTGCCTCACCAGCCCTACTGTCATTTCCCAGAAAACAAAGATACAGCCAGGAATAATTGCTTTAGCCTTTAGTTTTGAGTGGAATTTTTTCTTTTCCTCTGCCAAACAAATAGAAAAAACAGTTCTACTGGTTTAACATATACTCCTATCTAAGAGGAAGAAAAATCCAATAGAGATGAAGATAACTTTATTTCTGCCAGCAAAGAAAAATATATATTTGATCCAATCTAGGCTAAACTTTTCTTTGCAGTTCTTGAGAAATACACACACACACACACACAAAAAATCTATATATCATATTCTTGGCCAGAAGTTGATGACATTCCCTTTCAGTTTTTCCTTCTGTTTTCTTACTAACTACAACAAAAAAGGTAGAGTGTATGTTTATGTACCAGTAAAGGTGGAGTAGCAGAGTTCCTGTGCACCTCATTTTACAATTTGCTTTGACATGAAGTGAGAAATAACTGAGCACAACCTTTACTACAATAATTGGATTTTTGCCATCAGGAAAAGCTTGTTACATTTGTGTCCTCGGAGAAATAATACGCTTTTTAGGCTGAGTTTTATAGACTCCACTCTGTGTAACCTTAGAGGGCTCGGATTCCAGGGAGAGGGATGGGATGTGCGGGGCTGGATCCTTCCCTGCCTCAGTCAATAGTCTGTCATCGTTCTGTCAATAGTGGTGGTTGCTTTACACCACCACAGCCTGGAAATCATTTTGTGAGACATGTCTTAAAACACAGACTCATTTTAGAGCAGTCTCCTTTGTCTTCCTCTTCTTATTTTGCTCTTTTTTGCTCTTGCTGTTTCAGGTTTTGTTAGCGATTTTTCTCCCATTGTGCAATTTCCTTGAAGAATTATAGGAAAACAGAATGAATTATAAAATCTGCATTGATATTGCACCTGAAAATGTCAGTTAGGTCAGAGCCCATGGATGAGTGAGCTTTGCCAGCCGGGGATAGGAAATTCCTTTAATTTTAGCATCTCAAGTGTTTTGAAGCTGCCTGTGGTGTTTCTCTCCATCTTATCTGGGCTCCACCAATCCAAAAATCTGCCTGATTTCATGCGTCTCATTATACACGTGAGTAATTTCATAGATTTCATTAGTGCTACCAAGAACTTGACCATGAACATTGATGATCATATACAGGTTTGTCAAGGATTATTTTTGTCATTCTCCAACCTGTGGTAGAAGCTGAAATGAAACAAATATTGAAAATTTATGGTGTTACTTTAGATTTTGTAATCATACAAAATCCCAGAACATTCATACCTATCGTGATACTGCTCCAGTACAGTGACTACATGAGCAGTACAAAAATAAAACATGAATTAAAAAATGGTCTATCATGATTTTTTAATAGTGTAAAAGAAGTAACAGGAACATTGCACATGAGCATCACCATTGGTGAACTACTCATGACCCCAAGAGATTGTCATTTCAGCATCACCAGGCTCAAGTATCCTATGAGGAATATTGAATTTGATAAAAGGATTAAATATTAAAAAGGAAGTGTTTGCTCAGTGGGTGCTGATGTCCTGGCACAGGTTGCCCAGAGAAGCTGTGGCTGCCCCATCCCTGGAAGTGTCCAAGGCCAGGTTGGACGGGGCTTGGAGCAACCTGGGATAGTGGAAGGTGGGTGGGACTGGATGATCTTTAAGATTCCTTCCAACCAAGTCCATTCCATAACATAATATGACATAAACCTGTTTTATTTAAATATAACCATTCTGAGATGGAAGTGTGAGGTCGTGGTAACAAACCATTTTAGGAGCAGGAGATGGATATTAAGTTGAAGTGCCTTGTACTCAAAATCAATTTGAATTTACTTCAAACTTTGCATAACCTTCTCAGAGTTATACAAATGTCTTGGTAGACTCATTAAAACCTGGAAAATGGGAGAGAAGTATCTCAAGATCAGAGACTCATGAACGAGTGGAAATAAAAATCTATAACTGAAGTGTGAAATTAGAGTGGATCAGTGAGAATTTTAAGTTTCCATTTCTTTCACTTTGTGGCTCTATCACACACTAACAGTTACTTCACCGTTTTTATGTAGCAGAACGTACACGTTACAACCTATTTATTCCAATTTCTTCTTGCAGGGTCTTCTCTTTGTGTGTGTTCTCATTCTACTGGTGCAGCTCAGGGTGAAGACCCCTATGGTGCCTTTGACAGAAGAGAAGAACGAACACTACTGAATTTCTGAGAAATAATGATTTTTGTGTGCTCCTTTCATTACCTTGGTGGCCAAAAGAGGAGAGATTCTGATAAGGAGGAATCCCTTACCAGCTAAAAGTCCATCTGCTTCTACAAACAAATTACAGATGCACTTTACCTCATCAGGGGATGTGCATTGAATTTGTTTTCCAGAATGTTCTTCTGACTTGTTGCTGAGCACCACACCTGTGAGTGTTTCCTGTTCCTGCCCACTTCCAAATGAACAGTACAACTGGCAGCATTTTATTTAGGCCCGCAACCCAAAATTGTTTTCTCATATTTGCTGTTCCACTGTGCTTAAAACTTGGCTCTTGTCCTTAAGGATCCCTTGAAATGTGACTTTTATTCTGATCAGAGATTTTTTTTTGGTTGAGACTCCCATTGACACCCCGAATTGATGGAGAAAAATTGAGATTTTCTTTATCATGATTGTACAGTATGAAACAAATTGCTTCAGATTATGATTCCCTCCAGTTTAAATTGTTCCATTGTTTAGACTGGAGCTGGCTGACAGTTTCTTCATTTATCTCTCGTAGGCTAAAGCAGCACTGGACATATTTGAGGCATTAGGCTGGGGCTGATTTGTCAGCCTTGACCTCCTGCCACATTAGCTCATTGCAAAGCTGGCACTCTTCATTTCTCAGCCCTACATTTTGCTCTGAGCTCTCTGAGCCAGGATTAGGCACCACTGCTTGTGGAAGTTTTATGGACAGGTATCAAAAGCCATCATACAGGGCTTTCTTTTCCACACTCACCAACTTGTATTCCGCATAGAAACACAAATCTCATCACTCACACCTCATAACAAAATTTAGTTGCTGTTTATCTTAACTCTGATTTCTTTTATAAACTTGATCTGGCTTAATAACAACTTTTACTCAACAGACCAGCCCACACTTGAAATCTGGGCCATTGACATCAGCATAGTTCTTGCTAGTCAGGAATTAGAAGTTGTCTGTGATGAACATCCTGGTGGTTTCTTCTAAAAATTGGTTTGGCAAGCTTTAAGCTTCATTTTAGGGAAGGAAGATGCTGCTGGAGCTGAAATCTGAGGAAGCAGTCGTGCAACTTTACAGCTGATAGGGGCGTGTCAGCACTCCCATGAGTGCTTGGAGTTTATTCCATGTTCACTTTAAATTGGATAAAACTACCCACTGCTCCAAAGCCTCCTGGAGAGGCAGCCAGCTTGGTTCCATCTGTTTCTTTTCACAGGAAGGTGGCCTCACTTCTTTGTAACAATTTCTTGCAAACTTTGCATGTTCCAAGGCTGAGCCTCGTCTTTCCTCCTAATGGGAATTAATAGCACCAGGAAATTCTCACAGCAGTTGTCCCTTCAGAAGAATTATGGTGTGACTCACTAAAAGTTGCCTCTCCAGTTTTCTTGCAGGTAGGAACCCGTGGGGGGGAAAAAAACCCACCCAACCATTATTCAAAAAACAAACAAATAAACCAAATCCGCAATGACCTTGCTCACAGGGACTCCCAGATTGTTCATTTTTATAATCGACTGTAACTCACAAACCTTAAAAAGTATCTTTGCCTGAAAAGAAGGTCTCAGGTGGATTGTGCAAACCCAAAGCATTTGGGAATCGGCTGCTGAGGGAGCATGAAAACAAAGGGGTTGGGTGCAGATTGTGGGAGAATCCAGGTGAACCTGACCTCAGCAGGGAGCTTTATCCGTGGTGTGGGCTCAGCTCCTGGATGGAGAGGAGCTCTTGGAAGAGGGGGAGGTCTGTGGCACCCTTTGCTCATCTCTAAACCCACGTGCAGCTGTTTGGCTGCCAGATGCTCTGGTTTTAATGGGGGAATCGCAGCTGCAGCCCTGAAAATGCAGCACTTCACACTCCAATCTGTGCTGTTCAGCCCTGATGCCTCATTTTCATTTTACAGATTATTTTCGGTTCTTTATCGTTTTTAGAGCTGGTTCTTTCTTTTTGTTTTGTCCTGTGTTTGCAGAGATCTTTGTGAGCTGTGGGCTCCTGTGTGATTATTCAGGTAGAGCTCAATGAAACAGTGGAAGTCAAAGATATTTTAATAGGTTTAAATATCAGAGAATGTAGCCCTAAATTCAATTAAGTTGAGAATTGCAAGAAACTTAAATTAGCCATGTAGGAGGTGTTGGAGGCTTTTCTTGGTGATAGACATCCAACATGCAAATACGGCCCCCCTCCTAAATTTGGGCTGTTGTTCCACAGATTATCTACTTTTATGGTCCTTCATAACCATAAAGTGGATAAAGAAGGAAAACATGCTGTCCTTGGTGAATCCCAAATAATAGGGGAAGATTAGTGAGCTGATCAGGACAGATTTGAGTGAGAATCAGGAACAATTGGCAGTTTGCACCAGCCTAAAATCTGATTGTCACAAGACACAAGGTGTGGGCATGTCCAGAAGCTGAGTTTCTCATGACTCTGCACTTTCTGTGAGGATAAAGTGTTGATCTTTATCATGTCTGAGCTATCTCCATAATCTCCTTCCCTGACTGCTGAGCTCTCTGAACAAATCCTGCAGCGAAAGGACAGAAAAGTTCTATTTTCAAACTTGTTTGGGGAAGGATCCTTCTCAGCCAGCACTGCACCTTTTTGTCTTCAGTGGAGCCTGGACTTCATCCTTGATGCTGGAGCAGGAGGAAGCTGTGAGTACCTGCCAGAATCATGGAAAGTTAAGGGATTGGAATGGGCCTTAAAGACCATTTATTCCCAACACCCCCTGCCATGGGGTGGGACCCCTCCCACTTGACCAGGCCATAGTTCACAGTCATTTGTTCATGAGAAGTGAGACTGATGATTCCCCTCAAGAGCACTTCACATCTTCTTTTTTTCCTAACTCAAACCTACATAATATATTAATTTTTATTGCCATTTTATGCCATGTAGGACATAGATGAGGTTATCCAACATTTGACTCATTTCTCATCCTACAGTAGCACATCAAGAGCTGTGAATTGCCAGACTACAGGAAAGAGCATGGAATAAATGTTTCCTAAAATGCTCTAATATGAGAGCTAATACTGGTAATGTGTGTGTCTTGTGACTCGGTTCAGTCTAAACTGAGAGTTAATTGGATTGCCATACTTGCAGGGGTAAGTATTCAAACAATTTTAACTTCATAAAACCTCCTGTAAAGAGAGAAAGACAATGTTAGAGAAAAATCAAAACCAAAGTTTTAAGCCTGTTTGCACAACAAGCTCAATAAGCACTTTTGCTGATCTGCCTGAAACCTGGACAATTTAAATGCCATTATTCTCTTTGTCAATGCTCAGGCAACTTCTGGTGCGAGTGGAAAACCTAAAAACGCGAAGTTTGTTTAATAAAACATATTAAAATGGGTGGCATGAAACGGAATTATTTCAACTGGAATACATACACTGGGGAAAAGCAAGATCTTGAATATTCACATTACAGCTCATTGAAAAGGCAATGGGCTATGCAACAAGATTGACAACAAAGGGAAAAATGATGAGGAAAATTGCCTTACTTATCTGCTAGAGTGCTCTTGACTGCCAACTGTAATTTTATGGTTCATTATATAAAAAAATACCATTAATGTTAGTACTTGTGTATCATAATCACGAGAAGAAGGGAAAAAGTTCATTGAAATGTGCTCCATTTTTAATCAAGACACTATAATTGTGTGTTTTTCAGGCATCATCAATTTCCATCAATTTTACTGCTGCAAAAATAATGTGCTGCTATAGTTCTTGCACAGGTCAATTCCTGCATGAGGTACATTGACTGCGGGGATGTAAACTGTAAATAAACAGGGCCGTAATTTATCTTCTCTGATATTACTTGATACATCACCAGCTCCGAGCTGATAAGGGAAGCAAATGGAACGGCTGGGTTTGGAATTGCGTGGTGCATCGCAGGCCTCAGAAATTGTTATATAAATGTTGTTCCATGAAATGTCAGGCAGCAGCCAATATTAGCATGGCAGAGCCGCTGTCACACAGCAAATGTGTCTGTCAGCTTCTCCGGGTGTTTGCAGGAGTTTGGAAAATTCACAGATCGGAGAAAATTGTCTGAACCAACAGCAGGGGCTCTGCTGGGATGTGTCTGGCACCAGGCCCATGGATGGGCCAGCACAAAGCAGCTCTGGACAGGGGAGGATTTGGGTTCCTCACACCCAAAGGGGGATGAAGGTGTCACCAATCCATCCCTTTTTTTGGAAAGGGTACACAAGGGAGTTTAGTGACAGAAAGGTCTGTGCAGGATGTGTCTCCTGAAGGAATGTTGGTGTTATTCCAGTAGGATGTTGGGGAAAAAATCTACAGCAGAGCCCTTGTCCCGCTGCAACCCCAGAGCAGAGTCCCTTTCCCAAGGACTTCATTGACAAGAGAGATGATTCCCAGGTGATGTTTTCCTAGACAGAGGATGCTCAGACTTTCTTCATTCCACCAGTCTGTGGCTGAGACAGACCATGAGCAATAACTGCTCTTTTGGGAATGTGCTCTGAGTTTGGAGGCCTGGGTAAGTTAAATTTTATTTACAGAATTTAAGTTTCAAACAAGCCACAGGTGGCCAACCGAGTACCAAAGGTCCATGTTAGGTGTGCTATCCAGGGTTTTGAAAGCTTTCTTTCTTCTCCTGGTACAGAATATTGATAAAAACTGATGAGCTTTATGGGCAACCTCTGTGGTATCCAATCCTTAATCCCACTGAGCACATCCCTCCCCTTCTTGCAGAACTACTCATGGAATCACGGAATGGTTTGGGTTGGAAGACACCTTAAAGATCATCTCATTCCACCCCCCTGCCATGGATAGGGACACCCTTCACTAGCCCAGGGCCAGAACTACCACCAGGATCTCTTTTCCTGCTCACTCTTGCAATCTCAGTGTAAATTTCTTGCAGAGAAATCTCCATGTAGATGCCCAAGGCTGGGGGCAGGATGTTGCATCCCATGAAAGCAGCCCTGGCACACACCACAGCCAGGAATAAACACGTTTTCTCTGCACTCTCCCTCTTTTGAAAGCTCCCTATCCTTAACTAAAGGGAGAAAAGCTCAGTTCACTGGGATGGGCTTGTGCTGAGTAGCTCATGTTAGGGCAAACAGCTCATAAAAGTGGCATTCCTCAGATGATAAATTCATGGAATATTTCATCTGTATTAGTGTCAGACACATCAGATTGGTGCAGCTTTAATTATATATTACTTGATAAAATAAGGTCAGCTGTCAAAAGCCCGTTCCAGTGTCTGAGGCACTCCAAGATTTGTTGGGGTGGGAAGAAAAGAGCAGTTCATTTTATTCCTGAAGAGCACACAATCTTCAGTCTGGTGAAGTGGAGGATGGTGAGAGTGAAGCTGAGGGGCTTTTCCTGAGGCTGACAAGCCCTCCAGAAATCCCATCCCTTTGCCAAGGCAGCAGGATCCAGGCCCTGGGAACAAAATGCTGCCAACTGAACCTCTCCTGAGCTGAGCAATAGGCCTGAAATAGCTGAAATAATACAGAAATTTATGCCTATTTCAGAGAAATGTCACTGCACACCTCACACCTTTGAAGTGGGGTCCTCCTGCAGAGGATGCTGAGCAGCCGAGTGCTGAGAGCTGGAGCAGCCTCTTCCCTCCTGCCCCCAGCAGAAGGGAATGTCTGGGATAACACTTTGCAAATCTCCCTGTAAAAACATGGCATTATTCAGAGTGTATGATTAGTCTTGCACGCTTGCCTTGTTATAAATATGTAACACATGCTCCAGTGCAGAATGTGATAATGTATTCCAACATGATCTTTATTGCTGATATTTAAAAACCTGTTCCTGAATATGCACAGTTTAAATCTCACATGAATGTACATCTCCCATTTTTCCTGGTTTAAAGTATAAAGTCTCTTAGGCGAAATGTAGGTTTTATGTCAATCCATTTTTACCCCTTTCCTCAGCTCATTTGTCTACAGTTAAATATTTTCTTCATCTTCCACAGAAAAAAAATGAATTATTCTAAAGCACCAAGTGCTGCAGTGTGTGTGTGCATCTGTGTTTGTTGGTAAGTCAAAATACAAACACTGGAGAAGATATCCTCATTTGTTTTCCATTCCAGTTTTTAAGTGATATGTTAGGAAGCAATCATAATAAAGAGGAGCCGAAGGAGCTGAAGAAATTATTTCTCAGTGAGACAGCAGCCTGCTGTTATGTCTAATCTAAGAGGCACTGGATAGAGGTCATCTTCTGATCAATGAAGTGAATTTCACTTTATGATGCTGAAAACAGACAGAGAATGGTACAATCAAGTGCTTTCTAAGAGCAAACAGAAGCAGTCAGAGAGCGATGGGAGAACCATAACAAAAATAAACAGATTTATTGCTATAGAGAGCTTGTTTTACAAGGGCCCTGTAGTGCAGAAAGAGGATGTTGCCCTCCTTTAGCCCACACATATTCAGTGTGGCCAAGGCCTGAAATCACTTTACCTGCCCAGGACAGTCCTCTGGACAAACAGGTTTAAGGGTGTGCTCTGCTACATCCAAAGATTATCCCTCATAAAGGAAAAGCATCTTAGTGTCCAAGCTGAACACTTAAGCACGTGATGTAATGCAGCTTTCAGGAATGCTGAACAAGGAATGCTGACAGCTTTTGTGTTCCAGAGGCTCCACGAACTCTGACACAACCAAGCTTCTCCCACGTGCCTGGCTCCGACGGGCTGGCTCTCTGGTTTGCCCATATTTTGCTTTTTAAGAGGAATTTGACTTGATCAGGTCTGCATGAATGATTTTGGATCTCTAAATAATGCGGATTTCAAGGCCTGATCAAAATGTTTGCCACTGGAGTTTTATATTTTGGAGTATTAAGCATGGACGGGTCATGGTAATTGAGCAAATATTGGCTGTATGATGTAGCCTGTGCCTCAGGAAAGCCTTAAAACAGCGTCTGCTGCCTATTTTTTTTTTTTCCCAGACCTTGCAAAATCAATGGCAAGGTAACAAGAGCCCTTGCTGTCAGCATGGATTAATCTGGAATTCTCTGGCACCTTCAGATCCTCGTGCATCAAAACATCAGTTTGTATCAAAAGTTGGAACAGCGGCTCAAAGCGTTCAGGAGTTCAGAAAAATGACAAAAGCCAGCAAACTAAAACGCCTCCAATTTCTGTGGCTTGCAAACTTCAAAAACTGTGATTGTGCTGGGAGTCTTTGATCTCAATATTACTTTTTTGATTGCCTTTGAAGTCAGAAGCAAAGGGCCACTGCAGAGGGATCCGGAGGTGCCGAGGGTGAATTCCCTACAGCCCTGTTTAAGGTGCATCATATTGGCTGTTGACCACTGGATGCCAAAGAATCCTACACAGAGAGGGTTTTCTTATAACTGATGTGTGAAACCTTCTTTAGTGTTGCTGCAGTCTGGGTTTTCCCAAAAAAAAGTCACTGCAGGCCACTGATGCTCAGGACCTCAGGAAGGTGTTTTTTAGGATATCCTGTATTGTTAATAATCAGCTTTTATTGCTGAGCAGGAGTTGGAATTCTATGTTATTTTTGGAGCTGGTGAGGGAGCCCTCCAAGGGGAGGTTGGTGAGGGGCTCGGAATCTCTGCCTGATCGCAAGACAGGAACTTAACACCTTAAATTGGTACCAGCATCTGCCTGCCCACAGCAGAGCTGGGGAGGAGAAATGGAAAGGGCTGCATTTATAGGGCTTGTAAAATATTCATTTACGTGCTGCGCTCGAGGAGAATCGATCTCTGGAGAGGGTGAGCTTCATCTCAGTCCAATTACACAGAGGTAGGAGCTGAGTGGGATGAGATGTCGTGGGGATGGGGCCAAACAGGGCAGCACATGCTGGCCCTGAGCTCTGCATGGGGCGGGGGGAATTAGGGCAACGGGACAGGGACACGAGCTCAACCCTGTGCCTCTGGGTTTGGATCCCACTCAGTGGAAAAATTGAAGTGTTTTTGTAGATTTGCTCTTCAGTGACTCATCTGCCAAATCATAGCAAGGTTCAATAAGGTTGGTGCTGAGGGAGGCAATGGTTTGTTCCTTTTCTGTACAGGCAGGTGCTGGGATTCTTGGGGTGTCCTGTGCAGGGCCAGGAGTAGGATTTCAATGATCCTTGTGGGTCCCTTCCAACTCAGGATATTTTATGGTTCTATTATTTTCACATTTTTAGACAGGGCAGAGCAAGTTTTATGTTCTGCTCCTCCACAGCTCCCTGTTGCTCCCAGACATTGGATGTGCTGCCATGCTCCATGGTTTTGGGACAGGACGTATGTGGCTGGATTGTCTTTCTTATTGTCGCCTCTTCAACATCACTTTTTGAGTAGTTTCCCCATCAGTTGAGGAAATTTCAATCCACTGGATTCTCTAAACCTGCAGGAGCCCCAGGCGGGGCTGTGCAGAGAACGTGGGATGTGGCGTGGCCAGTCCCACCAATCCAGCGGTTTTTCCAGTTAAAATACTCTTGGAAGATTTTAAGTGGGGCATACTATTGTGAACAGGGTTCTTTCAGAATTTTTCTGCTGTTAAGGAATCCTAAAGAGTTTTAACAACAGACTTTTACATAGTTAAACTGAGAAATATCTTCTAAATGTTTTCAGCCACTTCTGACAATAATGTCTTTACCTTGGGAGCAAAGTATTCATGATGATGTCAATAAAGGCAGAGGTTTTGACAGCAGTTCTCTATATCAGCCTAGATCTGGAGTGCTGACTATTACCTGTATTATCAATTGGCTAACACTTTCCACGAGAGAGATGTCTCTTTAGAAAGCTGTTCCTTTTATGAGTGTCATCAACTCCTGTCAGCTTGACACCGCTGGGTTTGACTGGGTTTGAAGTTTTTGTCATTGTTTAAATTTGTGATAACATAAGTGAGCGGTTTTTTTTTTGAGAAATGGATGTTGAAAAATGTGTTATGTTCACACATAAACGGCTTCATTCGGCTGCTTTTTTGTGAAAGCTCTGAGATCTGAGGAGGAAAAGACTTAAGTAATAGAGTGATTTGCTGTGCTTTCGGTGGTAAAACAGCACAGGGGGAGCTCAGGCAGAGGCAGTGACTTATTGCAGCTCCAAATATCTCTCCATTTCAAAGCTCTGGGGTTTAGAGCTTTGTGTGGAGTTTCCACTGGATTTTGGATAACCCAAGGGCAGAGGAAAAGGGCAGTGAGGGCACATGGCACGTACAAGTGCATAATCTTATTCCAACAAGGAACATTTTATTAGCAAGTATGAGGAATATTCATTTTTCCATGGTAAGAACCCCCCCAGTCCTCGCTTTTATATATCTAACAGTGCAAATCAGTGTGGATTCGTAATTTATGGATGCAGAAAGACCACAGGCTCACTGACAAACTTCTACCATTTCAATTTTTCACTGGTGAAAGGAATACCAGCATGAGAAAAGGAACTACAACAAATGTCACAGCTCACCAGCAGCTTGTGTCTGTGACCGGTGGTCAAGGCCACACTCCTGAGAAAGACCAAGGAAGCATCAAACATCATTCCAAAAAGTGACACTAAATCTTCCCCAAATGATCGCTGCCAGCTTGTAAGGGGTTTGTATCACCATAGAATCAAAGAGTCATGGAATGGTTTGGGTTGGAAGGGACCTTAAGGCTCATTGAGTTTCACCCTCCACCTTCTGCCATGGGCAGGGACACCTCCCACTAGCCCAGGTTGCCCCAAGCCCCATCCAACCTGGCCTTGGACACTTCCAGGGATGGGGCAGCCACAGCTTCTGTGGGCAACCTGTGCCAGGGCCTTCCCACCCTCACAGGGAACAATTCCTTCCCAATATTTTATATGTTGCACCAACACGCCAAAGTGGACGGAGACCAGAGAGCAGCTGCTTTCATTATGGGAGGCCTCTTTCTGAATATTTACATCTGAGATATAAATCACCCCTAACACATCACTCAGTGTAATAGGTTCCTGTAATTAAATGAGAGCTTTATTGAATAAATTACACACTGTTAATTAGACGTGTAATACTCTCGCTGTATCTCCGGCAATTCCTTTGACTTTATTGCGGATAAAACAATGACCTTGTCTCCGTTCATAGTGCTTGATAATTTAAGAAGATTGAAGAAACGTTAATTGTGAGTTGTCCAAGAAGTCTTTAAAATGCTTTAATGCCTTTAATAGTATTAACTCAATATTGAGATAAGGTTATTCCTTGTACCTTCTGTGTACTCACGGTGCCAGGCACTCCTCCTCTTCCCTTTGGAGCTCACCTGGGTTAGCGGTGGAGCTTGAGGTGTGTAACAGGCAGTGGGAAAATGTTGGGTTAGTCTATAATATCCACAAATCGATTTTTCTTGATGGAGTGGAGAGTCAGGAATTATCTGCATCAAATCAGCAAGGATCTTTATGCAAATGGATGCAGAATTAGAATAGCAGAGTGCGACTTGATGACATCGGCCTTATTTTTTTGTATATTAGTCAATAGTTGCTAAGTTTACAATTTTCCCTTTCCTTTGGCTTGTTTATTTATAATTGAGTTATTTATACATGCACACAAGTACAAACTCACCCATTGGACACTTGAATTAAATTCCAGCGAGGCTTTATTTTTATTTACTGCTTTCTCCAATAAAAGCACATCTTTCAAATCTCTGCAGAGCTGCATCGATTCCTGAAGCATCATCTCCCAGTTTATTGAGTACAAGTGGTGACTGATTGTCCCCTGGCACTTCAGGAAGAACTTAAATATACAAGAAACTAGTTTTAAATAGGCTACGACTTTATTAAGATACCTCCACATTTGGGAAATTATTTGAGATGGTTGGGAATTTCTTGATAATTTTTTTTCCCACCACCTCACTGGAAAAAAAAATGCTGATTTGGCCAAATCCAAGCTGTTTGCTAAGCAGAATTTGATTCGATGTAGCCAATTAAGAGGGAAAAGAAGCCAGTGGAATAGCAGGTTGACACTGTTAACTGGAGATTGTGCTTTTCCTTGTGATGGCAATTTTTCAAAATTTTAATGAACTTCCACTTGGAAAAAAAAAAAAAGAAAAGAAGTTGAAACCAATTAATTTGAGTGACCTGACAAAGAAAAAGAGGGGGAGTGTTGGTGGGTGGCAATGTGAGATCACAGCTTTACACCCTGTCTCGTACAGAACCTCCCTGCAAACTGTTGAAAACCTGTGGGATAACGGAGCTCGATCCACACTCGGCGGGGAACTTCCTTGCTGCTGCACTGCTGATACTCTCCAAACTCCTGCTCAGAGAAAACTCGGGAATGTGAGGGGGAAATCAGCACGAACAGCCTGGTTTTCATCTTTTGGGTGTCTTCTGCTTTGCTGAGAGCAGCTTGTTTCCTTCACCACAGTCGAGCTTGGGGTCCTGCTTGTCTCTCATTTCTTAGCATATTCCAGCCCGTCCCTGATCCTGCTTAGCTCTGCTGGGATCTTCCTGAGAATCCCCTTTTTGCCTCAATCCTACTGCACGCCACATTTTTGTGATAGACAATATTGATCCCTTTCTAATCATGGCTTTGCTCAAAATTGGCATTACTGCAACATCAGGATCCTGGCAAGTTAATTTGAAATCAGCCTGGTTTAGAGAAAACACTTGAATTTATGTAAATTTCGAACCTATCTTCCATTTAAAATAATGTTTTAAAAAATTAATTTGCACCTGTGCTCACTAGGGCACAGGAAGGACAGCAAAGCTTTTCACCAGGATTTGGAAACCCACAGCAAATAACTCCTTCAATCAAAGAAAAATAACCCAATATTAGCTTTCTGTGGAAACTCACAGCGTTTCCCTGTTCAACGGAGCAGGAAAATACATGTGCTTTGTATGAATATAGAAATGAAGAAAGAATTTATCAAGCAAATATATAAGTATTTCTTCAGGAATTTCTATTGCCTTGGAAATATTTTTCTTTTTTGACACAGTTTTCCTGGTCTGTTGTCTGATGGATTGATCCGAGATGGGAGAGGAAGCACTTTCCTTCCTTTTATGAGAAAGAAAAGGGAAGAAAGAAAAACGAAGCATTAAGATGCCAACATGTGTTTCATCTACTTCAATTCTGCCCGAGAGAACTGTTCAGCAGAACAGTTTCCCCCCTTCACAGAAGTTATTGTTTTGACTTCTCTGCCTCTTCTCACAAATTTTCCTATTTCTTCCTTAGTTTCCTATTTTTTTTTTCCTTTGTGTTTTACCATTCACAAAGCACCTGCTCTCTAAGGTTAGAGAGAAATCAATGCCAGCAAGTCCTGAAGAGAAACTGTGGCTGCCCCATCCCTGGAAGTGTCCAAGGCCAGGTTGGATGGCGCTTGGAGCAACCTGGGATAGTGGAAGGTGTTCCAGCCCATGGCAGGGGTGGAATGGGATTATTTGGGACATGAGCTAGCTCTGACAGAATTATTGTGACATCCAGGCCAGCATCTCATTGTGACAGTGCCTTTACACTTCTCAGTAAAACCACAGTGTTAAAAACAGACTGAGGATCCTGCACTACTCTTTTTCCCATTTATATTGTTGCTGTGCTCCACAGGAAAACGCTCCAAGACTTTTGTGACTATAATTATTGTACAATCTGTATTTCTACCACAGGGATTGCATTTAGGTTAGATTGAGTAGTGGCTGTAGGAAATTGGACAGAAAGAGACTTAGAGTTTAGGGACAAGATAGGATTATTCATTTTTCTTTAGCAAAAGCTAAGAATCGTAGATCCTTCAAAATTTTGACGTGGAGCCAAAGGCTGAAGCTGTCTTTTAGAAAAAAATAATATACAGTGCCTGATGGGAATGATTTTACTTTGAACTCCGTGGTCAGCGGATATCCTTCACCCAACAGATGAAAAGTCATCGTTAAATTACAGAGCAGCTACTCTTTTAAAAAGCAAACACAAAAGACATTTAGCTCAGCAAAATATTATTTCTAAGCTTTGCACACTGACCAGAAATCCATGAGTTTCCTGTAACCTCTTTGTCGCTGAGAATGCAAACATCTTTCCTCCGATGCAAATAGCAGGGGTATTTTTAGTGCCCGTCATATGGCGTGGTATTGCTGAGACTTTACTTATTATTTTATAAATCTAGGCTCTAAAAAAGAAAGCACACACAGCGAGCCCGCTGTCAGCAGGCTCTTGGAGTGCTCCAGGTCCTGTTCAGCATCACCAACATCCATGGTTTTGTGGGGCTGGACACACGACACTTTGTGGGATGTGCAGCCCCCAGACCGTCCCTGGTGGGGCTGTCACCTCAGCATCCCCTGGACAGCCCATTGGAATATCCTGCCAAGCAGCTGGAAGCTTCCAGAAGGTTCTTCAGGGGAAGGTGGTGGGTTTGGGGAGGCTCTGGCACAGGTTGCCCAGAGAAGCTGTGGCTGCCCCATCCCTGGAAGTGTCCAAGGCCAGGCTGGACGGGGTTTGGAGCAGCCTGGGATTGTGGAAGGTGTCCCTGCCCATGGCAGGGGTGGGATGGGATGGGCTTTAGGGTCTCTGCCCTCTTGTATTTAAAACAGAGCAGAAGAGATTTTCAGGACTGTGGGATCCTCACTGAAACGAGGAATTCCTGTCTGTTATGGAGGCAGAGTGGAGTGCAGGAACATATCCCACCCTGGCACGTGGGTGAGCACAAAGCTTCTGCTTTGCTATCGAGACTTTCATCATCAGAAGTTTTAATTGAATTACTGCACTTAACCAGTCTACTTTGAGGGGGATATTGATCAGTTCTCTATCCCCAATATTAGTCTTATTTCTCTGAGACCTTTTAATAGAAAAGACAGTGCCTTTCTCTAAATGCAAAGTTTTATTTATTTGAATCTCCTTTCCAATTATTTAAGTTTGTGCAAAGATATCAGCTGGAGACAGAGTGGAGGAGCAGGGGTATTTCTCCTTGATTGAGTTTCTACTTGTACATCTCCCAAAGCAAATAAAACCAGCTTGGAATTGAATTAAGGGTGTTCACACCATGTTTTGTATTGGTTAATTTAATAGGTATAAAATGCACCTAATTAGTTAATTCCACACAAGGTATGTCAGTTTGAAACTTGTTTATGTATTCAACAAGAAATGGATCTTTTATGGGAGTTGTTGTTTTCTGAAACATGATGAATTTTTAAAAATTGTGAGCAACAATGTCCATGGTTTTTTTAAAAAAAGTCTTTACCCACAGGGAAGTTTTTGAGAAGAAAAGGTTTTGGATGACTTGATAGACACCTGTCAATGGAGACATCCCAAATCACTTAAAATATTTAATATTTTTTTGCAGCTGGACTCTTCAGGCACCTACAGAAATCAGGGCACCAGCTCCTGCTGGACTTCAGTTTGAGGAGGTTCTCCAAAGCCTATGGGAACCTCAGATTGCCAGTAGGATTAGGAAAATGATAAGATTTCATTAATTTTAGGATTAAGGAAACACGTGTTTACTGAATTCTGATAGCCTCTCTGTGATTAAGTGTAATTTTCTTGCTGCAGTTCTGGCAAAAAAAAACTAAACAAAACACAATCATACAAAAAAAAATCAAAGCCCTGAGTGTAACAAGGTGTGATGTGAAACACTCAAAGAAAACCGGGATGGGTTTTGCTCCAGTGGAATTCCCCAGGTAAGCGAAAATGATCTCTTTTTCTCCCTGTTATTCCAAGATCCATCGCGGTTTCTGGGTGGAATTCTCCCGCTGCACAACACCACACCAAGAAATCCCAGTGAGTCTCCATCTCCAGCACTGTTTTAGAGCTTTTTTTTCCCCCCTCTTTTCATTTCTTTCTGGGGGAAGGGAGATGGTTGAAATATTTCGTTGTTGAAATAAAACCTGTTCATTTGGGGCGAATTTCTGAGCTTTGCTGGAAGTTTCGAAGCCCAGCTCTCTGATCCACGATTCCGTGGGTTCTGCTTAAGAGATAACATCCTCCAAACGGGATTATTTTCCTGGATAAGGCAGGAAAGATCTGGTTTTGAACACTTGCTGTGAATCAGGCAGAAGAAAGACCTGAAACCATCAAGTGCAGGTGCAAGCTGCACTCACAGCCGGCACCACCCTCGGGCTGGGAACATTGCAAAGATAATCACAGCCAGGTAGCTTTGGGTTCATTTTTTTACCAATATTGATCAGCTGACGCCGCAAAAACTTTGCAAATGTGGCGGGAGAAAAAGCTTTGCCTTGTTCATGAACTGCAGGGTGCTGGGGTCAGGGAGCACCACGAGCCAAGGGTGCCCAGCACGCACTTTAATGAAGTCTGACATTTAACTTCAGCACGACCTTGCGTTGTGCAAGGGCAGGGACATCGTGAGTACATCAATAAATCCTGAACAAGGTCTTCTTGCAACTGGAAAGGGTCTCTGCCACCTGAGCTGCTGTAAATATTCACTGGGAAAACAGAGCAAGTGGCATTAAGATTTATTTTTGGTAGGACTGGGGGCTGTGTTTGGGTTTGTGCCACAAGAAATGAAACAATTTGGGATTTTATTCATGAAAATATAATATTAGAAGGAGTGGTTTAAATTGGAGTCACAAATGTGGGTATAGGAGTGTTTCCACTTGCGTTCTTAAGAGTTCCCCAATCAAAATTCTTTCTTAAGAAGTGTTCCCTGATCGGGGGACAGCAGTCAAAATATGATAACACAGCTCTTGAACACTCTTGTATTTGGGTTTTGTTAGTTGCTATTTTATTTTCTTTTTCTCTGGAATGTAAAGATCAGGATCAAAGTTTAATTAACTTCAGTTTCACCCCATCTCAGTTGTAGGAAACTTCTCCTCCCACCAGTGCAGAACGAGTCTGCTGGAGGAATCTCTGGGGAAATAGCCCCAGCTGCCCAGGTAAGGTGATAGATTAGAGATAAATCTTCCACAAACTGAAGATTTGATGGGGCCAACATTTCTAACTCCAAGATCAGTCCCTGTGCAAGGAATAACAAAATCATCAGAGACACGAAGAGAGACAATTTACAAGGGTCTGGAGGGACAGGACACAGGGAATGGCTTCCCACTGCCAGAGGACAGGGTTAGATGGGATATTGGGAAGAAATTTTTCCTTGTGAGGGTGGGGAGGCCCTGTCACAGATTCCCAGAGAAGCTGTGGCTGCCCCATCCCTGGAAGTGTCCAAGGCCAGGTTGGATGAGGCTTGGAACACTCTGGGATAGTGGAAGGTGTCCCTGCCCATGGCAGGGGATTGGAATGAGATGATCTTTCAAGTCCCTTCCAACCCAGGCCATTCTGGGATTCTGTGCTTCTCTCAGTTATCCATTTAAATACATCTGCATATGTGGATAATTACATCTGGATAATTACAGCAATCAACCGTCCTGCCCAGAGCCCAGCACACAAACCCTGCCTCAAACCCTCTTGTGCTTGAAGGCAGAGGCAGCTGCTCCCCGTTGGGGGAGATGGAAGCGGCGCATCCCAACTCCAGCAGCGGATCCACTCCAGCCAAATGTAGGCCAAGCTCCGCTCTCCTGCTTATTAAACCCCATTCATCATGGCACACTTCATGGGCCACAGCTGCGTGTGGCATTTGTGCAGCAAAGATACAGCCTTAAACTACTTTTTCAACATTATTTTTAGCCTTTATCTATGGCTCAAACCTAAAGCAGAGGCGTTGTTGCTTTAGAGCATTTTTAAGATGTGTTCTGGACACTGTATAAATATACACATATATAAGTTAACAGAATCAGGATTTTGCTTTTGTGTTTTTTCTAATTCTTCAGTCAGAGGTGGTTTTGGCCCCTCATGTGCTGATTTATCTTTACAAAAGCCATGGAGTGTTTTTATGTCACTCAGCTGCCCGTGTTGGTGCCAGGAGGGGCAGAGCAAGGTTGGTATGGGTAGAAATGGGAGGAATTATATTATATTTTGTTTTCTTTCAACCCACACTTGGAATTCTGATCTCACTGCCCATGGGTTATTAAGTCACTGTAGAAATATGAAAAATCCCAGGTAAAATTAATATAATTTCCAGGTTTTCCCAAGCATATGCCTTTGTTTTAAGGAGAACAGATTTTTTCCTTGGTGTGATAGAATTACAGGTTGGTATTTTATCAGTACATCCCCCAAACCCTGCTGTGGTGGAGGGGTAAATCTGCAGCACAGGATGATGGGTGATTTGAGGAGAAGCTGGGCTGTCCCTCTTGCAGGCATCTTCCTGTTTGGGGAGGTCTAGATAAGGTCTCAGGAAAAATTCCTTCGTGGAAAAGGTTGTCAAGCGTTGGAAAGGCCATCCAGGGCAGTGGTGGAGTCCCCATGTCTGGAAGTGTTCAAAAAATGTGTGGATGTGGCACTTGAGGACTTGGTTTAGGGTGCTGGGCTCATGGTTGAGTTTGATGAGTTTAATGATTCTGATTCTATTCAAGGCTAAAGAATTAAGAATTTAAAGGGCTCCAATCCTTGATGATGCCCTTATGTGCCTGTAGAATAGGATCTAATTTACTCATCAGACACAATGAAGAACAGAATTTCTAGAGAGACAAAAAGAGGAAATTTAGCCCTGAAAATGGATGGAGAATAGAAGGGAAAATTAGTAAAGATACAGGAGATGCAAGCTAAGTTGAAATAAAATATCCCTGCTCGTCTCACTGCTGGTGCTCCTGGTTTTTGACAGGCTCTGCTGATCCTGTGTAGCCCTCACCATAAAAAGTCGCCCAGTGATGCTTCTAGAAGGTGAGTAAATGTATGTCGGGAGAAAAAACAACACCAACACCCCAGGATGATTTAAGATTATTCTCCCACACTTCGGTGTGAGATTGGATCTATTGTAACCTTCCCAAACCTTTGTTACCTTTGTAATTTAAACTGACAGGTTAAATGCTAATGCAATTGATAGGGGTGAACAACTGGTCAAGGAACAACCTGATCTGACTGCATAATGCATCAGAGAATTGCAAAAATATGCAGGTCAGATATAATTTTGACAGAAAATGGCTCGCTGCAAGGGTTTATGTTTCCCTCGATGGTCTTAAAAAGAGTTGGACTATGGTAAGTACCACAGTGCTGGAAAAAACTCACCAAGTTAAACTTAATGGAAAAAATCCAAGTTCTCCATATCCTCAGATTTCATTATCAGTTTTTATTGGAGCTGGGATAATAAGATTATAGAATTAAGAGAAAAGTTATACCCATTTTCTTCAGCTCAGCAGCCCTAATGTGCAAAAAGAAAGTGGCACTCATTTCTTACCCTAAATACAGCAAAAAATGCCTGGAAAAAGAAGTGGTCTCTGACCATGTAGAGGCCCTTACTGAAGTGGAAATTCTGTTGCTTCAACAGGCACTGGGGTATGGCAAGAACTCCTAAGAGCAGGAAAAAAAGGTGATACCTCATAGATTAATCCCAGAGCTGATGGTTTTCCACTTGGCCTAACGTGACTGTGGAGTGGCACCAGGATGTGGATCCTGGAGCAGCTTCCCACAGGAGGAACCTCCCTGTTCCAGGTGTAAATTCTATTGAAGTGAAACAGCAGTTCCTGGGAAGGCCTAGAGCTTCTTATTTTCAGTTTAGGGACCTTCCTGAAAAATAAGAGGGACATTTAAATCCCTCTCTGACTGGTTGAAATGTTCTGAAGCAGAGGGAAAAGGACCCCGGGAGAGAAAGTTGGGCAGCTTTCATCATGTCCAACCACACTCCGTGAATCCCACCTTTATTTCCTTGTATTGATTTGTGTTTAAAAAAGCAGGGGCTTAGAATACAGATTATTTTCCATTTTGGGGCATTATAACAAATTGTTTACTCCAGTCTGAGGATTACCAAGGAAAATGCCCTTCTACCAAGGACACTGGAAGTACCAGTTCTTCCCTGGACCCTTTCTGAGCAAGAAGAGTTACTGACTCCACAATTTTTCAGCGTTGACATCATGCCAGTGGATTTTGGTATCATATTCCTTAAAAGAGTGTCAGGTTCTTTTGCCTTTAAACTCTGAAATGCCAGGAATGCCTCAGACTGTTTCCACTTCCTAGCACTCCCCAGCTCCCCACCAGCAGGTGGTAAATGGAGCAGAACAAAGAAAGCAAATAAAGATACAATCCCTCCCTTCAAGAATTTGACTTATTTTTAATATTTTACTGATTTGTTTACTATTTCAGTGTTTGGGGTTTTTTTTCCTCAGAGGAAATTTCAGGGTTGAATTTGTCCTCCTGCCCGCACAAGCGCTCGCCGCGTTCTTCATCTATATAAATGTTTAGAAAGGAAAATTGAAATGTAAATTGACTCAGTGCTTTTAAAACCTTAAAAAATAATAATTCAGTGACTACTCCATGAAATGGAACTCTCCTGGCTGCTTTAACCCACCGAGCAGGTTAGCATAACATGAAATCAGTTATTGTACTCACCATATAAAAGCTGTCAGGTTTAATACTTAACTGCACTATCTCCCCTGAATGTTTGATTTCCAATCATCAGCCCCGGGAAGCTCCAGAAATATGGGAACATGAGAAAGATTCCGGGGTAAGAAATTTATTGGACTATCCTGAGTTATAAAAGCGAAATCTGGAAAGAATAATGCACCTTGCAAACGCGTCTCCCTTTTTAATCAAACACTTCCCAGTCCCATAAAACAAAGCAGAGCACAAACTACAGAACAAATATTGAATTTCTATTCTGTATTGTAATAATTGTGATACCACTTCACTTATTTTTCAGCTTGTCTGGAACCAGCTTTTGCTGGAATATTATTCTCGTCCTTTTCTGTCCTTTTCCTTGTATTTCCTGGTAGTTTTGGGGTTTTTGGTTTTGTTTTGAGGGGTTTTCCTGGTTTGTTTGTTCGTGAGGTTTTTTTTTTGGGAGGGGAGTATCTTTCTCTACAGATGGAGAATTTAATAGAAAAATGCTTTGACTTTCACAGCTCTTCTACTACTCCACTTTATTATATTCTTATTACACACAATGCAAATAATTATTGATCTTTTTTCTGATCTGTGCTTTGTTGTCTGACCTTGCTGTGGCTGAAACTGCAATCTCAGAGTTTGCACCTGTAGTGGTGACCACGCAAGGCAAGTTCTCCATTGGAGAGTCCTGAAAATGATGGATTAAGGAATCAGTAAGGATTGTGAAGTGCTGATGTTATGAGAATAATGGGAATTGCTTGCAGCAGAGCTGGGACAAATGCTTGGTGTGGTGGGAAAGGAGTGAAAATTGTGACTCTGAATCCTTTCTCCTGCTTTCTGTAGGAAAAGGGAAGGCTGGAACTTCTGAGAAGGCAGGAACTGGAGTGGGTTGCTTCTAACAGCAGAAACATTGCCTGCCCACGGTCCATAACAGCTTGGAACAAAGAGCCATAAAAGCAGGGAGCAGGAGACAGATTTATCTCGGTGCATTTCAAGAAACGATGATCCGGAATTGATTCCTTCTCTGAAATACAAACTCCGTGTTTAGCTCTTCTTAAAAAAAAATAAAAAGAAAAAACATAAAATAAACCAGGATTTATCCTCGAGATCAACTCTCATTCTCTTTCAGAAATTACATTTCAGACAGTAAGTGATCATTATGTGCCAACAGAGCTGAGAATCTGATTTTAACTTTCAGGTAACATATTAGGGCTATAACCAAATCTGAGAACTACTATCATAGCCAAATGACTGTAATGCTTCAAGGCTGTAATAGTCATCACCTTTTTATCATTCAGATTACCACCCGGCCCTGAAACAATGAATTTCTTTAACATTATTCTACCATCACCTTTAACTGTTTGCATTATTTCAAACATCTGAAATAATCCTTTATATGACACAGTAGAATAATATGTTTGCCACTCACTGCACACTAGAATTTGTTAGGACCAGAATGGTGCAAAAACTCCGGTCTGTTCTGTCTGTCATGGAAATCTATTTATTCCAGTTGTGCTGTGGAACGGTGTTTAAGTGATAAATAATTTGGAGGAACACTGATAGGAAACATAAGGTTCATAAAAGCCCAGGAATGCTCCCGTAGTTTTATCACCCTTATAAAAGTGTCCTGCTTGCCTTGTTTTGGGAGGGCTTTACTTGGCCAGCTCTCCCATATTTCACGTGGAATGTACGGCATAAATATTCCATAGGTTCATTATAGAGCTGTGTCTGTGATATACCTTCCCAGTGTCCTTTCAGGAAATGTTTATTCCTGTTCTATCAAGCAGGTGCTAACGCCCCACACCAGCACTACCCACGGACCATCCTGATAAATAATCATGTGTAAGCTCGGGTGATTCTGTGCATAAACACTCCTATATCTGAGTTACTGCAGCTGCAGGCCCTGCACGGATCAGATTTATAAACACAACACTCCATTCCTTACCTGTGTTGAGGATGCATCCTGCATTAGGATGACAGAACTGGCATTTATCTGCACTCTTGATATAAAGGTTTCCAGCCACACAAGCAATGCAAAAATACACAAGCAACAAGGATCAGCACCTTGGAGAGCACATCCTCTAAAATAACAAGTTCGAAGGATTAAATTGTGGCTTCTTCCACGTCCTCGTGTCACTCTGTAAACTGGATGCTTTAGAAAGGTTTCAGCAACACAGAGAAACTTTTTGATAAAGCTTAAGTATTTTGAAGAGCTTGAAAATGTACTCTGAAAAACCTAAATTTATTGAAATATGTCTAAATTGCAATAAGGAAAAAAATACACAAGACTCAGGCACTGGATAAGGGACAGTTATTCTTGTGCTGAAAAAGCAAAAATGTGTTGGACTTCAGGTCTCATTTTTCCGTGATTTCTCGTGTGACCTTTCACAAGCCACACATGGTCTGCCCAAGGAAACCACAAAATTATTTCCACTGGCTTCAGTGGAGGAGAGAATAAGGTACTAATTTCTCTTTGAATCAGTTTCCTCATTAGGAAATTACCGACCTCACAGCTTAATGTTTCCAACGCTCTTCTGCATCCTTGAAGGGAAAGTGATATTGGAATGTTCACCGTCCTTGCTGCCAGCAGCCAGGGAGCAGAAAATCCAGATTAATTGGAGCACTGTGGTGGCCATGACCACCACATGTACCCATGCTCCCTCCACCCCACAAGAACAAGGCAAGAGTCAAAAGGATTAAACATCACAGCTAAAGGGAAAGCTGATTTCTCAGCAGGTACCTGGAATTTCCTGCAGGTTTTGCTGTATTTTAGGACAAATTTTCATTTGCTGTCGCCTTAGCGCTCTACTAAAGCACTTATTTCATTCACAGAGTTAATCAGCGAGTTCACTTCACCTGGATTGGAAATTTCTGGAGCTGAATATTCCCCTCGTTCCAGGACTGAAGGCCTGCCAATGTTCAAACAGAGCTCAAGGAGAGGTAAAAGTTGTTCTTGCTGGCAGTGCCCATCCTCACACAGCCACGCCTGGCAGGAAAAGGTGACCATTTTCCAGTGGAGAAGAAACAAAAAACCGACGGCAAATTTGCTGACAGGTATTTCAAAAAAAAAGCTCAGTCCTGAACATTAAAGAGGCCCAGCAGGAAATCATTAAATCTGAGTGATAACATGAGTTTATTTTAATTTGCTCGCCTGGATTTTCATTAGCAATGAACGGATTGTGGAAAATAGTTGTCTGTAGCTTGCAGCAGGAGTCAGAAAATAACTGTATCAACCCAGGCAGATTTCTCCACCCCTTTCCTTTGGATTGTTTTTAATCTGTATTATTTGCATCACCAAAAGGGGAACTTTAAGTACAGTGTAAGTGCCATGGGCTAGACCCACTGGGGTATTTCAGCCTCTCCAACTGTGGGGTTTGATGCAAACATTTCAATTAAGGCCCTCAGAGCCTCGGCTCGGATGTCACCAAGCCCTGGAGTCACTGCACTGGCCATGCAGATGAGCCTGAGCCAGAGCAGGATCCCCCAGCTGGGATGCCTGAGGGACCCAACCCAACAGTCCATGGCCTGGACTTCCTGGGAGGGTGGAATTCCTGCCTCTGGATGTCCTTCACGGACTAGGTCACCATCAGGAGTTCTTTTGAGTTTATTCAACTTCCATAAATTCAACTGCTACAAAATCTTCCTAAACTCATTGGAGTGGAGATGAAAAAGGATTTTTTTCTTTCCCAAGGTTTCTGCTTTAAGCTGCAGTCACCATGGGCACAGTCACCATGAGCACCAAACTTGCTTTGTGCCTTCCTCATGTACAAATCCAAGATTAGGTAAATCCAGCTATAGTACAATCCATGTTTTGGAATAAATTCTCATCTCCCTCATCCCCACACTCTACTCCAAAAACAACCTCATTTTGCCATCACCAATTCCAAGCCCATCCTTGCTCTGTCTCACAGATGCTCATTGATTCCCACCCTTTCAAACCAGCCCCGTGACTCCAGAACACCCTTCTTAGCCCTCCATGCATGTGATTAACCCAGCCCTTGACTCCCTGGGTATAGAAAATTCCCCAGTGGCAGATCCAATTGTATCCTGGGTGAGCAGGTGACTGGTGCTACGCATAAACTCCACACCAAATGACTCCATCCCTTTACTGGGGATAACTGGAGCAGTAATTCCCAGACTGTGACAGATGGCGCAGTTATTTTGGAAGTCTTAGATGTCCAAGAGTTTAGGCAGCAGATGAACAACAGTTTTAAAGACATTAGTGATGGTTAAAGGGAAGATTTAAATTGTGTGGAAGTCAGGAAGGGCTTCAAAACTTCAGATACAGATCCACACGTCTAGAAAGATCCAAAGCATGTCTGGAATGCTCACACCACTGTCATTACTGGGATTATGGATTCCCAAATACATCACTGGTTTATTTTTTTTTTTTTTGTGGTCAAAATACAGCTGGGGGCACAACCCTGAGCTGGATGGTGCTATTCCCATAGGAAAAATGTACAGATTTCAGTGAATTCCCCCCTTTCCAATGGCATCATGACATGATATAAATCACAGCTCTTCTTCTTACTATTACTTGGTACCACCAGCGATGGAATATTAACACTTTCAAAAACCATTCACCTACTCGCTGCCCAGCCCGAAAATCCCAGCTGGAAAAGCACAGGTTAAAGCCTCAGATCAATCCTTCCTGTTAACAGCCTGGGGAGCAGGGAAGAACCTTTCTGAAGGAAGATACAGAGGAGAACTCTGACCAGCAAAAAGGATCAAAAGGTACAGACCCAATACTCTGTCTCCTTTATTCCGTTGCTGGCATTTGTGATTTTATTGATGCTGCACAATTGGCACTTGTTTTAGCCCTAAATTGAACTGTGCAGCCTCACACACTGCACACCTTTTCCAAAAAAATATCTTCATGCAGGTCTTTGTCCTGCAAACACACAAAGTCTTCTGGGTGAGGGATGGAGGTGTGTATCCAGCAGCATTTCTTGGCAAAGAGCCCTGCAGCTTCATCCCTGGGAGAATCAGAAAAGTTGAGCTTGCAAAGACCTTCAAGATCCCCTAGTCCCGGCGAGGAGGTTGTGCCTTTTCAGGAGATTAAAAAAGAAACATCCATCTTTGCTGCAGAGGATCACCCGGCACGCTTGCTGATTTATTTAACTAATTTTTCATCCCATAATTCTTCCAGTGTGTGTTCCAATGATCTCATCCTGCATTTCTGTGATGAAGGTTACCAGGCTGGAGCAGCCGTGTCCTTCCACCTTCATTCCCATGACGGATCTTTCTGATGCTCAGTTTACCTGCCTTTAATCTACTCCAAGGTTAAGAGAGGGGTTTTTTTCTTCTCATCCATAAGGAATTCAGGGATACCCTTCCCTGCTATCCCCCACCCAAATAGGGGGACTTTTGCATGGCAATAAATCCTTTCCCTTATGTTATTTTAACTCCTGGTCTGGTGTGCACGTGGTGTTGTCAGAACAGCTCTAACTGAGTAATTGGTCAGGAATCATCCCAAATTGGTGCCAGTGGTCATCAGCATCTGCTCAGCCTCACTCTTTGTTGTCCCAACAATGGTGCTGGATTCATTCCCGGTCCCAGAGGCCAGCAGGCACTGTGAGGAGGGCAGAAACATTCCCAAGTTATTTTAAAAGCCATCAATTTTCCAAAGTTTGCTGTGCTGAATTAAAGCCTGTCCAAACTGTTCACCCTGCCCATATTTCTTCCCCATCCCGTTGGATGTGTCAGCTGTTGTTTCACCACCTGTTAATCCGTCTGTGCTCAGGTTGTACATTGGATTTATAAAGATTCCTGTACCTTACTTATAAAGATTCCTGTATCCTTATCTTGTTGCCTACATGGGACCACTGGAGCTCTTTTTCCTGTCATTGTTGGTTTTTTCCCGCTGCATCCACCTATTATTCTAAATTTTAAGGCAGGGAAATGCGGAAATGTTTATTTCCCCAACAACCACAGAAGTTTTGCTGCCTTTTTATCAGGAGATATTGAAGTTGTATTGACACAACAGCTGGAGTAGGTATTTTAATTTACAATTTTCACCGCCCTCGTTCACTGCTATCAAAAGTGAATTTTAACCGTGAGTGATACGTAAATGAACCTGATGATTTGTAATCATCATCAGCTCGAGCTATGGGGAATCTCCTGCTGGGGTTACACATCAATGCAGACAGGAGCAAAATTGCTTTGCTCATAACCTGTGATAGTTTTAATAATTTTATTTCTATTTCTTTCAGAATTCTGGGGAACATTAGCCACATAATGATGCTTGTTGATTACCAGGCTTGTTCCCTCTTTCAGAAATCAGCTTTGGACTGCAAGCATCACCTCAAAGAGGGGTTTCTTTTGTGGGCTGGGTTTTGGGGTGGTTTTTTTCCTATCTTAGCTTTGTGCCTGAGTAATCCTGTTTCTCAGTCCTACTGAAATGCTCCAATATGCTCCCAGTATTTTTCCTTTTACTGGCTCATTTGCCCTATGCAATAAAGATGCTTGTCATGTCATAAGGTAAGTATTTTCCCTAGAAATTGCTGTAGAAGTTCGTATCAAACTGGACACTTCTATTGATTTTTGAATTGATATTTGCAGGTCTCTTTCTGCTTTCTTTTTAACAATTGACTTTTAGACCCCCACACTTCTCCAAAGAAATATTGCTGTAAATTGCAGTGACCTAACGTAATCTTGACCCGTTCTTTTTCTTCTCCCATCCCTCAGAGCTTTGCTATTCTAATGGCTTTTCTTATGCTCCTTGCAATTAGCTCACAGAAAATTAGAAGAGATAATGGTTAATGAACAACTGCCACTCACTGTCAGTGAAGTGCTGCAGAAGAAAAGGCACTTTCAGAAGTCAGAGGAATGAGATGATATTGCAGGGACAATGAGCCATCCAGAGCTGGGGAAAAAACTGTGAGGAAACTGAAGTTTTCCTTGATCAAGACCCTTTTGATACCTTGAGAATATTCACCTCAGATCAAACCCTGGAGGACTTTTCCAACCCTTCAGGCATGCAGTGAAATGACCCCAGAGATATATTTAGAATAATATTTCTTGGACTCTTTAAAAGATACGTGAAAAAAACAGTTAAGATTGTTAAACCTGTGTCATATTAAAGTACCAATATTTACACCCTCACCGAGGAGTGCCTGCATTGATGTTGTGCTGAGCATGCTGAGAAGGCCAATTTATTCTGACTTTCTCCAGCAGAGAAATCCACAGTGTCCACCTCATTAGGATAACGATTTTCCATGTAGGATTGTGGCCTTCATTTCTCCAAGGTGAGAGAGAAGAATCCCAGAATGGTTTGGGTTGGAAGGACCTTAAAGCCCATCCCATTCCAACCCCTGCCACGGGCCTAAACCTCTACAGTACCCAGTGAAACATGGAGAATCTTTTATTCTACTTTTCTTTTGGATCTAAACCCAGTCACATCAAGTTTAAAGTGATCACTTTCAGAATAAGATCCCATACAGGATAAAACTCTCCAGCAGGAGGTTTCCATTCCTTATTTCCCTAACCAAGCTTAGTCAGAAACATCCCCAGATATGGTTCAGAATGTTGTTTGTCTTCAGCCAGGAAAAAGATCAATTCTGTTGTGGAAACACAGTGCACAGCCTGGGATCACTCGGATCAATCTAAAATGATCTGCTAGTCTGCAATCCAGCAGCATCAAAGCTAATTAATACTTTTGTCAGCTTAATGAATGTATTAGTGGTTCATATTTGTGTATAAGCTTCTCATAACTCAATAATCCTATCCCATTTGCATTATTAATAGGACAGGTATGTGCCTTTGAGCTGATTGACCACAAACCCCATTAACCCAGATTTGTGCTGTGCCTCCAGTTCCCTCCGAGGAGGAGCAGGAATCACCGAGGGCACCATTGCAGGGAGCAGACTCAAGGGTATAAAGGCCATTTCAGATCCCAGGTGACTGGGACTGAAGAATTGCAATGAAAAATGCATTTTAAACCATGTGTGAGCTGATCTAGGGGGTTATGGATGTCTAAACCCAAGGACTAAGTGCCCTCGTTCATGAGATGCCCAAACTCCTTCAGGTCAAACAAGGCAAGAGAAACAGGAAGAAAGATAAGGGAGAATGAGGGAGATGCATAATCCACTCCACAAAAGAATTTCCCTTCATTTCCCTGCCTCTCTTTACCCCACTCCACACATAAAGACTTCCCTTGGAGTGGGAGTTTATTTATTGAAATGAAGCTGGAGGTTGGCTCAGGTGGGAGACGAGCGAATAAACCAAGTGCTTCTCCTGCGCCTCTTAGAGAAGAACAATATTTTGCAATTTCCCTCCTACAGGCTTTGTGTTCTACAAAGAGAAATAAAAACCTGCTTCATCCTCTTCAGCAGCCTTGAAAGCTTCTGCTTATTCACAGCCCCTCACAACAGAGGGCAGATAATCCTCTGGAAGGGGAAAGCAGCGCTCAGACACTGCGGAGAGAATGTGCAGGAGCATGGATTCCACGAGAACAACAATAAAGGAGAGAGATGGGGAAAAAGCAGCTCATTCCTTTGGAGACTCATCTCTTTAATGCACCATTTCCACAGGATCTTCTAATTGCTTCTTGTGGGATTGAAGTGTTTTCTCTTGCAGCCTCGCTTTGGAAATTTGTTACATTGCTCGGTACGATGTTCTCCTGCTTTTTTATTTTTAGGCTGGAAGAACTGTTTTCTTAGGCTTTTCCTTTTTTTTTTTTTTTTTTCTCCCTGAGATATTTTCCCCATCTCTCCCATTTTCATGTTCACCTTGTTATTATCGGTGAAATTTAAGCTTGTGTGATGCTGTGAAGCTGAATCCTCTTTTATTGCCACGCTTCCTTATGTGGTGGGACAGCAGTGAGAGCCGCTGGTTAATCACTTCTGAAGTCCTACATGTGGCAGGAAGATGAGCTATGAATTATCCAGCGAGCTGTACCTGCATGAGTAACGAGAATTCATTCTCCACTCTGCACTCCAGTGCTCCTCCAGCTGCAATTTCTTTGTTAGAACTGTGTATGGAGGGAATGAAAGAGAAAAAGAGACAGTAAAACCTCAAGGAAAGGAGTTTGTGGCTCAAAAAAGGGGACAAGATCAAGCAGCAGAGCAGCTATTCCCAGGGCTGGCCAGATGTTTGCTCATCTGCTCAGGCACAGCTCTTCATTGGCAGCTGCCACATCACAAGTGGCAAAGTTAAGGCTTAATAAGTAATTAAGACAGTGCCGAGAAACTGAGAAAAATGAGGCAAACAATGCCTTTCACCTCTTCTCATGCGATTTAAGTGGTTAAAAATGTTCCTCTCTTTTGCATAGAGCTGAGCAAATCACTCATCATAAATAATGTATTAACCTAATTTCGTCACTTTTACTCTGTGAAATGTTCCTGGCTGGATTTAAAAGTATTCCTTCTTGAAAAGTATTGGTACCTGGAAGCAAATCATCAGATATTTCATCTGCTCGTGGTAATTCCATACAAACAGGTAATGCTGTAAATTGAGGAAGTCTAATATTAATTTTCCATGTAGTATTTAAGAGATATTTAGGAAATAGCTTCAGAGAAAGCATTTATAGCTAAAATCACTGTGTTGGGAATACTCTGTGCATCTGAAGCTCCCCGATGTGCTTGAGGAGAGTCATTGTGAAGGACTCGGGGCCAAATAAAAATTAATTATTTCTTAATATGCCAGTAAAAGGATTGCTAGCACTAGATCTGTTTAAATTAACAGAGTCACAGCTTTGTGAGATAGACAATATCACCTCAAGTATACAAAATATCCAGATATCACTCTGCTCCAAGAGAAATTACCTACCTTCAGTTAAACTTGTCTCGGGATTACAGCAAATCTTTTATTTCCCTTGCTGCAATTCCATTTTTTTCCCCTTGAAGATCTCCATGCAGAAGGTTCAAATAGCAGGGAAAATATCTCCTGAGGTAATGCACAAAGACAAAATAGGCAAAAAAAATGGCATTTCTGGTAAGCAGCAGAGATCAAATAGGGCAGCAAGAGCCTGGCTGCCCCCCAGCCTAAGGGCAATGAGGGTCAATGGAGGATCAATAAGTTTTGGGTAAGGCCTTGAAAGAGGCTTTAAATGTGCATAATTAGCCAGTCTTGAAAGTGTCAAAACAGCTCAAACCAAAACACTCTCTGGGTGTGAAAAGGTGTGAGAGAGCAGCTTCTACCCCCTGAAATCCGGGCTGGCCACCAAGTGTCACCATGAAAACCAGCAGAGCAACAAGGAAAACATTGAATTTATGGTATCAGTCATTGCTGCTTTAGACTGGGGAGAGGAGGAGCTCAAGCTCTCGTGTGAGTGGCTGAAAAGCAACTGGCCTGGCCTTTGGGATGGGAAATGTCCCTCAGGGGCAGCAGAGCCGTGTCCTGCCGCAGCCACCCAGCAGGAATCACATCAGCCTCCACTGCTGCTGAACAACCTGGCACTACAGCTGAGTTTTTAGGATAATATTATCCTGTAAATAAGGACAGGCTGCCACCCAGCAGGGCTGTGCAGTCTGTGAAGGTGCAATCCAAGCAGGTTTTTATCACTGATTCCTTTCTAAACCAATATCTCGAGAGTTTTCCCCGCCAGGTTCTTTGCGAAAGTTTGGGGTGCAGAAGTCTGGGATGTGTTGAGCTTGGATCCCTGCTCCAGTCCATTGGAACTGGGATTCTGCTTTCAGCACCTGCCACCAAGAGCAATTCTGGTTTGCAGTTCATGTATAGAGGACAAAACCCTGTTGGTTCAAGAAGTGTGACTAAAACTCCATTAATTCCATGCAAAAATCAGGTCTACAAAAGAAATCTGGTAGTCTATTTATGATCCTCTTAGTGTTAGTCCATAACTCTCAGGAATTCTAAATAAAGCAGGATGGAGGGATGGTTTTTACCAGTGTTTGTAGCTGTGGCTGCAGCCGCTCCAAACACTCCAATGCAAAAAGCAGATATTGTTCTCTCATTGCAAAATTAGCTTTTATTTTTCAATTAATAATCCACAAACAGATTTGTTCTCTGACTACTTAGCAATCCTCAAACCAGCAATTTTTTTCGTGTTTTAATGACTGAAGGAACCAAACTATATGAATGGATTTCCTTCTTTTTCCTCTCTCGTGACATTGGACTGGCATTTGAGAATTATCATTAGAAGTCTCTGGTGGTTTTAGAGCTAAACCCCAGGAAATGCAGCAAACTGAAAGATATAAAATACATCTTCAGGATGTGCATATACTCTGCCATAATGTTTATACCATAACACAGAGCCTCTGTTTGTTCTGACTGCTACAGGATACACTCCAGCTCTCAGTCTGTTTATTAAAGATCAATTTTTGTGATATCATTGATCCCCTGAACACTGGGATTGTCATCCTGGCTCAGGAGTGGCTGCAGGAGCAGCTGAAATACAATCCTTTCTTCTCCATCCCCCTGTGGATTAAACCTTGGTGCACACATAATAGGCACTGTCTGGGAAGATAATGTGCCACTGGTATGAGACAAAAAAATAACAATAATGAAGTAATATGTTTTTAAAAACGGGGAAGAATAACGGCCCAGTCATTTCCTGCTCTGTGCCCAGAAAGATTCCAGGATAAATAGTCAGCCAATCTATTTAAGCACTCAGAAGATAAAGGATGATAAGAAAAGAAGCAGCACGGATGTTGTGAGAACAAATCGTATCAAGCTACCCTAATGCCTTCCCCAGATAAGGTGGATAGGGAAGGAGGGAAGTTTCCACAGCCTTGTGTGAGTTCTTTTGAAGTTCTGCACAGTTTGCCACCATCTTGCTTATACATACGTATTAAAAATGGTGAACAACTGGAAATATGTCAGTTATCCATGGGAACTAAGTGAAATTCCATGAGATAGAGAAGATCAAAATTTTTTTCCAGTTGTCCCAATGCCCTTTCCATTTCTAAAAGCCAAGAAAATTTGCTTGTAGAGTGATGGAATCTCCTCTTCCTCCTGCAGCTCATTCCTTGCACCCATACCCAGCTTCCCTGCAGAACCCACCAGCTGAGGACACCTCCCACACTTAATTCTGACACCAAATCCCCAAATTATTTCCAGAAGTTTTGCTGCAATGCTCCATTATTATTTCCTTTTAATACACCAAGCTTTAGGAGAAACTCAAGAGACATCATATGCATTGTTAGGTGTAAGGATTCCCCCAAAACCAACCTCAGTTAAAGGCATTGATCTTAATTTTTTGATCCCAGTTCCTATTTTTCAGAGCAATGAGGGCTCAAATGTGAACTTGCACTGTTAATTCCATTCTAAGTCAAACATCTGCAGAGTCAGAGCCAAAGGTTTCTTTGCATTAGATGCCCAGTAGCCAAATATTTGTTTCTGTTGTTTATGAAGTTCTGTTCTCATGAGATCAGAGGCAACTTTTATATTTCACTTTGCTGAATTAATTTTATGAGATCTTCAGGCTTGGTGTTGCTTCCTCGCTTATTGTGTGTTTTTCTTTTTTAAGATTGTTTTCCTCCAATTGTCCTTCCGTAGATTTACAGTGAAAACAACTGAGGACCCTTTGTACATAACCCTTTCATCCAAAGTGATTGAAAAGTTCAGCTGAATACGCTCAGTGCATTTTTTTTTCCCCTTGTCATCCTTCACAGCTTTCCTCCTTTACATCCCACCTAAAAATATTGTTGTGTTTAAGAAGGAAAAAAAACCAAAAACATCCCGGTGACAATTTGCATAATATGTTAATGCTGCTATGCATCCAGACATCTGGATGGCATTTTAATATCTCATTCTCATTCAAACAAGTAGGAACCACACAGATGGGAGAGACAATTTGAAGAGCATTGTTGTAAACAAATAAGGCAGCCAGGAAATCAAACACGCTCCACGCTGGGGTTCGTGTGTGAGGATGTGCACATGACGTGTGGTGGCTGCAGCAGAGAGCTGCCTTCTCCCCTTCCAGCTAAACCAGGAGGCAAAAAAAAATGCAGGATTTGAAATGGAGAGTGGGGATCATTTCATGGGAAGCTCCTTTCCTTTCCCAGCCCAACACAAGACATGGAGTTATTGAGGCTCTGCTGTGGGCAGGCTGTGGGGTTTGTTTTATCTTCTTTTCAATTAGCAACAGAAATATGAACAATCCTGATTCCTCCAGGAAGGAGCCGGGTAAATTCTGTTCTCATGCTTCACGTATAACGCACCTTCCTGGAGCCATTTGCTCCTGTCGTTGAAAATCCATCTCCACGGAGTGGCGGAGGACTCGGTCATTCCCTGCAGTCCTCTTTAATCTGCTTCTTGTTTGTAGCTCTTTAGAGGTTTGTGATGGCTCTGAACTCCAGCAAACTCCAGCAAGTGCTGACGTTTTGGGTTGGTGCGAGAGCCATGAACAGCCTTGGCTGTAGGTGGAGCTGAGGGTTCAGCAGATGCTGCAAATTGGTGTTTTCATCTGGAATGTACTAAAGAGTATTCCCAGTATTCTGATCCCCCCATAGATCACAAAGTCCAGCTCCTGGCCCTGCACAGCACAGCCCCAAGAATTGCTCCTGCCTTTTCCAAATAACACCATAAACTGATTATTTTTCCCCTCACCACTTAGCAGTTACGGCTGCAGATCCCGCACAATTCATCTCCCAGAAGTTTTCAGGAATTTGGGTGTACTCAGTGAAATACATGATAAAAGAGTCCAGGACCTCTTCCTTCATCTCCTGGAACACAGGTGAAAATTATCATTTAAATTCTATCCCTTCCCTATGGAACTGGACAGGGCTCTAAGCAGCCTGGTCTAGTGGAAGGTGCCTCTGCTCAGGGTCCCTTCCAACCCAAACTATTCTACGATTTTAATTACAAATAAATGAAAATATTAGAAAAAACTATTAAATTTCACATTACCAAAATAGATATCTAAGCCTTTACTGGTAACCCAAGGAATATTTCAGGCAGTGAACATCAATGAGCTGTTTAGAAAACCACTTAAAAATTTGGTTCAGTCTGGTTTAACTGAAGACCACGGGACTCTGTTGAACACAAGAAAATGATGAGGAGCTCGTGGGACATGGGTGGGTGAAAGCAGTTTATCAAGTTCATCGAGGGAACTCGTGAAAACAGCAATTCCTAAAATAATTCTGCTTTTCCTCTCACCTCAAATCTGCGGATTTGCATGTGGCAAATGCTAAGAAGGGGTGGAAGACAACTCATAGAAATGAGAGAAAGAGGTAATGGAAACACAGGAAAAGGCCTTAATTCATGTCTCAAACCTGGGAATAAAAACAAGACTGCAGCATAAAATAACCTGACAGGGGCTTTTCATAATGAATGGCGAATAAACCAACTTTCCTTCCCTGTGCTGTAGTTGTGTTCCCTGGGGATCATTCCCATGAACCTGTGGGTGATGCCCACCACAGGGGGATTTTCCTCTTTCCCACAGATGTTTCTCTTGTGCTCCACCTCTCACATTTTTCCTGTTTTATGCCCCTCCCTGCACCCAAATTTGGGTGTCATGTCCAAGCTGTGAGCCAGGTCGCTGCAGTGGATTGAAAACTGTCACCAGGACTGGGATCAGGAGCCCCTGGCAGCAGAACTGGAGGCAGCAGAAGTTGGAATGTGGGCCAGGAAGTCCTTTAATGCAGCCATGAAAACTTCATGTGCCAGATTTGAAGTTTGCCTTAAAAAAAAAAAGAAAAAGTCGATAAAACTTTAATCCTAAGCATGCTAACGTTGACAAATATAGTTAATGTCTGGCAGAAAAGGGAGGATAAAAATAGTCATTTAATTTTTAGTCTGCAAATTGTAAGATTGCAAACAGCATTTGCTCTCCAAGAGGATTCTGTACTTTGTTCACACAGCTGGATTTTTGTGATGGCTGGGACATTGCTTAAAGAAAATCAGGATCTGATTGTTCCTCCTTTGAGCCTGGTGGGGATGCAGCTATTGTGCCAACCAGGAAGGCTGGAAAAAAACATTCATAACAAATGATTCTCTGATCACAGAGTGCTGGGAAGCAGGAAAATGATTAAATTGTGATAGGAATAGTCAGAAAACAGGACACAGACACTTGTAAAGCAGAGAGTTGTTTGTTCTTAGGCAGATGAGGCTGATGCCTGGCTGGCAGATCATGCTCAGTGTCTCCACCTTCCCTTCCTTGGAATTTCCCCCCATCCCTGGTTTGACAGCAGCCTGCGTTAGGGAAGCAGCTCGGAAAATCCAAAGTTATTTTTGGAGTCGATCATCTTCCCAAATATCAATCTCCCTGCACCTCAGAAACCACAAGAAGTGGGCGTTTTTATAGGATTGCAAGAGCTTTTGGTGAAAGGTTTTCATAAAATATGTATGAATTCATTGTATAGGCACAGTAAAAGAAGAACAGATATATCACAGCAGATCACATTTTTGTGTCATCTTTGGTGAGAAAATATAGATCAATCGATTCTAAACTCCTGTTTTGCTGGGACTGAAACAGCACAAAAAGCATTGGGGTAACTGATGTTGACACCACAGGAAAAATTATTGGCTAATGAGGTTTCTCTGTTTGGATCTGTAACACACAATTCCACCTGGAATGGAATTAAATGTGTTGTCTGCTACTCTTTATCAACATATGAAAAACAGAAAAGGAGCTCCAGCTCAATCATTTAAAGCACAGCCACATTAAAGCCCCTCAGCTGAAAATTTACAAGAATTTTTATGTAAAGAATGTGATGTCTTGTTCCTCAACCCTCTTTCCAACATGAATGTCTTTTTTCAAAACATTGAAATGTCTCCCCAAACAAGGCAGCTGATTGTTCAGGCTGCATGATTAAATTTGAGGATTTGAAAGCAACTGAACCCAGAGTATTAAAGCAGCCAGTATTGATCTGCATTATGAGCATAATCCCCACTGCTGGAATAGGTGGAGAGGAGCAATCCCAGTGCCTGGAGATCGCTTAAAGCTGCTCTTAATTTGTGCAGGCCTGGTTTGGAAACAGAAGATCAGCTGGTAAATGGAGGGATCATGATGGTTAATCTTTTAAAGGATTTTTAAAGACATTGTCAGGCACTGGGATACCTGAATTTCTGTGAAGAAGCTGCCAGTGCAGGTATGTTCCACAACAGCTTCGGGGGGAGATAGTGAAATATCTATCAGTGATGGTGATTTCAGAAGCTACATTGTTAAAAAAAGGCTTAATTAAAAGGGAAGGGGCTTCTTTCAAGTTGTTCCAGGCTTTAGCTATTCACCTTAATCAATTTAAAAAAAATAATAAATAAAAAAGTGGGATTGTCTCCTCCACTTACATGCCTAGAATAGATCTTTTGGAATTGCTCCAATACTCTGTGTAATTTTAGACTTAGGACTGCGACTCACTCTAACCAAGACCATAAAATTTCACAGAGGAAAATGCATCCCTTCGTGGGCAGAGCTGGATGAAGGCAAAGAAGTGTCAAAATGCTTCGTTTCTCTCCCTGCTCTCACAAATACCGGGGTGTAAAACCAGGAAAGGCTTTGTAGCAAAGGGTTGAGGGAAAAATGGAAATGAAAGGGAAGAGCTGAACTTCCCTGATGGGTTTAGCCTAAGGGAGGGGTTATTTAAGCTCTGACTCAGGTTTATTTGGGAAATGGCTTCTTTTTAGCATCGTATCCATGGAAAAGTCGTTTTCATGATCCTGCTCCCACCAGCTGGGCTCCTGTTGGTTTTCAGACATCCCTGGAAGTCCGTGTGCCATGGAGCAGCCACCTGCAGCACATCCACAGCTCCATGGACTGTCAGGAGCCCTGGAGGGATTCTGGGCTCTCAGGTCCAGATGGAGCCGCCCTGAGCAGCCGAATCCCAGCGCCTCTTCCATGGGATTGTGTAAATGAAGCCATTTCAGAGGTTTTCCATTTCGACACTGGCAAGTGCTGCTGTACCCGATGTGGTTTGGATCGGGATCTGCTCCCTGAGGCAGATGGGGCTGCAGAGGTGTCTGGAGCACAGCCTGGCTCTGGGAAAAGCTGGGCCAGGGGCATTCCCGAGTCACCCCTTCAAACCAGGACCAGCTCAGGTGGACCAGACTCACCCCACCAGTGCTTCTGATGGTGCTGAGCCTCTTTGTACCTCTCTCAAAATTGTTTGGGGTTTTTTTGTTAAAGCCAAAGATCACAACACTTCCCCACCAATGTGCTGTCCATAGGTTCCAGTGCTGGAAAATCCTTCCTTTTTACAGAGAAGCTGACCAACCCTCAGGCTTCTGGAGAGGAAGAACAGACAGGCAAAGCCCTTGAACTCCAGGGAAAGGGAATCTGATCCTGCTGATCCTCAGTAATTCCTTTACTTTGTTTTGTGGCGCATGTGGCAAAAGCCCTGCTGCTTCTCTCTCCTCTATCACCTCTCGTTATCAAAATTCCCTTCCACCCTTGATCTCCAAGCAAAACAGGTGTCCCAAAATGGCACAAACTCAGCAAACTCATCCTGAAAGAACACAGAACATTCCTCAGCAATTTGCATCAAAACTGTGGATAAAAATTGGGGATTCATCCTCTGTGTGAATGAAACTTCAGCTGGCAGGAGTGAGGAAAGGCTTGGTTTTTATCTGTGTATTATGCACAGTAATCATAATAGAACTGGTATTTTTTAATGTTCTTTGCTGATTTTTGTTCAGCAAGATCCGTTTCGCCCTCCTGCCTTGGGAGGGGGATATATGAATCATATTTATAGTGTTTATAAAAGTCATTCAGACCTTATATTTTATGAGATCTGAGGCATGCAGTGAATTTCTACTGAGAAACATCTTCCTGCCCCCCCCAACAGAAGATAGGCCTGCACTAAATTATATGAAATTTAAATGCATTAGCTGTTAGCCAAAGTGAATTTTCATATAAATTAATATTGTTATTGTATTTTAATAAAGCAGCAGCATTTATGGAATTACGTAGACATCAATTACTTGGAGATGTCTTGGAACAATTACTGACTTCATGCATCGTCTCTCCCACTTCCAAACCAGTTGCATTCTCCAGGAACACCATTATCAGCCAGCCATAAACCACATTTTAAACACCTTCCAGCCCACCACAGCCACAAAAAGCCCCCCGAGCCCGTGACACCCTGACACGTGGCCGTGTAATTAAAATTTTGACAGATGCGAGGAGTTGTAAGAGAGATAAAAGAGTCTGGATTGTAAATGGAAGCTGAAAGGCTCCCAGCAGATGGGAGAGGCCAAGGGCCAAGGAATGACAGGAGGATGGTTTAGGTGTGAGGGACGGGCAGGGAGAGCTGGGGGAGTTGGGGGTGGAGTGGATGAGTCTGGGTCTGGCACACACAGAGTGAATCACGAGGCTTGGGGAGGAGGTTGAACATTCATTCCACAGGTTTCTGTTTGCATTTATAGGGATGTGCCGGTGGAAAATGTCCAACAGTACAGCCCAATAATAATAATAATAATAATAATAATAATAATANATAATAATAATAATAATAATGTCATTCTAGACAGGCTTTGGGGATGTAAAATCCATTCAAGTTGCAGCTCTCACTCAAGTGAGAACACAGGCACTTCTACCCCAAGTCCTGTGTGTGAGCTGAGTTGTCTTAATTCAAACAGAAATAGTCAAAATTGTGGCAAAATCAGATTGCCAACATTTACAGGTGCCTGCAAACCGGTTCTAGGAATGTTCTCAATGAGCTGGTGCTCCCCCCTTGTCTCCGAGTGTTGTGTTAGCTGCGTGCTGAGGGAATTCAGGTCAAATTTAGGCGATTTCACACCAAAATCTTGACCTAAAAGGAGTCTCAGCTGGGCAGAAAGATCAGATCAAATATTATTTGTATTTTTTTTAGCAATGGCAAGTCTGAAATCACAACCAAATTAAAATTACAATGCTGTTAAACCTGTCCTTGAGTTTAGTTCCCTGTTGTGTTTTGACTGTCTCCTATTTGTCAGGCAAGCTTGAAAACTGCATCAGCATCTACAAAATAGAAGCATTTTTGCACAATAATGGGCAAAAGAGGCTTTTTAGTAACCAAAATCAGATTTCCTAAGAATGATAAAGGTGCGGGGATTTTGAGAGGGCTCTTTGATCAGATTCCATGCAAAAATTTGATCAATGTAGTAAAAGGGGGACGTTTATGGAAAATATTCAATCAATATTTATTCTTTTCTCTTACTACAAAAGGCTATTTACATTTGAAACAGCATTTATGTTTATGAAAAGTGAATTTCTGCAAAGCAGTAGTGACGCAGGAACACTTTTTTTTAGGTTTACCTAAGTTTGAACTTGCAAAACCCCAACATAATTATGAGTTTGGCACAGGTTTTGTGCAATATTAATAAAAAATGGAATTAGTGGCTGTGTGCAGTGTAGGTTCTGTGGTAGTAGGAAGTGCTGATAAACCCAGTCTTGCTGCCCACTGCTGCATCCTAGAAAGGCTTGGAATTTTTTATCCCAACTCTTGGAAAGATGAGCACAATCTGCTGTTCTAAGAATCAAACCAAAGTGTCCTGCGATAAATATCACTGAAAGCAACCCCTGCTTGTCTTTGAGGAGTCCCCATAATTCGGTTAAAGACAATTCATAAAGATAATTTCAATTTTTCTGCCTTACCAAGCCCCAGGAGTTATTCCAAGCCTGACCTGGGAACAAAGTGCCTTGGGAGGTGCAGGTTTAAATATATTTAGATATCTCTGGTTTAACTCAGCCATAAACATTTGCTCTAAAAATCTGTGTAGGTTTTTTGCTAAGGAGATTATGTCTATAAATCTGGATGATATTTATAGAAATAGTTATTAATAATGTGCAAATAAAATATATTGATATACTCTCCATGCCTAACAAAAACCACAGAAGCATAAATGTGTAATAGAAATAATAGAAGCACATAATAAATACACATATGAGTACAGATTGTTCTCATGTAAAAATGATATTTGAATATCAAACAGCAGACCTATTTGGGGATATGTATTTTTCAATAAATTTAAAGCATTAAAATTATATTTAGATTTAATATATATATATATATTATTATCGCTATATATTTAGATATAACTGGTCCTCAAAACTAAAACAAAAGCTCACCTCTGCCTCTGCTTCTAAACTTCCAAAAATGCCTTAAAACGATCCCTACAGCAATCCCTGCTCTCTGGGTGAAGCATGGAGGTGCTAAAGGGATTCCTCAAGTCAGACCTAATTTTTTTCTCTGCTTCCATCAGGACTGTGGCAGAATCATGGTTAATTTTGGTTTGCTCTGTTCTCCTCCGTGAGGAGAAAAACGTGGAGCTCATTCCAGGGAGGGCTGTGCCCTCATTTCCACTGGAGTCAGGGATTTCTCCAGATGGCTTCAGATTTACAGTGTCCTGAGTGTGAGAAGAATTTGACCCATAATTCATTTTTTTTAAGTTATGGGGTTTTTTTCCAGAATCATCCATGTGAAGACTCCCTTTACCCACCCATCAATATTCACACTTTAAAGGCTGATTTCCATCAAGTCCTGTCAATGACCTTTAGAAACTGGGCCCTTCAAATAATAAAAAAGACCCCAATTACAGCAACATCTGCCTCCATCCAGCACTTTATTTCCCTTAGAGAAGGGCTGGAATGATGAGGAAGTTAATGGAGAGGTCATTTTCATTTTTCACATTTCAATGGAAGTGGCTCCATGAATCACCATTTATGGGGAGCCCAGTCATGGAAGCAGTGGCAAAACATCCACTGGCTCTTTTCCTGCACACTTCAGAGTGGGGGAGTGGACTACTGGCACTTATCAACCTTTACAACCTGTATAATTATATATTGGTCTTTTCTTAGGCCTGGAAAATAAACCTGACTGTCCTTGGGCTCCAAAATCCCCACTGGCTGCCTCAGCTTTTCCTACGGGCATTCCTTAAGGAGCATCACAGCCCTGTTGGTCACCTGCAAGCAAAAAGTGACAATTTTCCTGCCTTAGCTGGGATAAATGACAGGAGAAAATAATAATTTCTCTGCCAACTCATATTTTTCTACTCATCTGACGCAAATATAAAAGCAAAGGGGTGTGGCCAGTGATGGAGTGAGATGCTGCAGTGTCCCAGCCCGTGGAGATGAGCTGGAGAGCTTTGCTGGAAGGGACAGAAAATTGTCTGCTGTGTGTGGAGTGCTGCTGGTGACCGTGGCAGTGACATCCCAGAGCAGAGAGGATGTGGAAAATACAGGGAATGTAAAATATGGGATGAGTTTAATGTAGGAGAAGATGTGTATCAGATATAGAGCTGAAAAGTTTGGGATTTGGGGATTTGTCCAGCTTCATTTGGGAGAGAAAGCCATGAAGTTGGAGGCTGAGCCCCAGCTCATGGCCCCTGCAGCACCTCACCTCCTCCTGGGTCTTCAGGAAAACCGGAATGCAAAACCATCCCCTCATCCAAAGGTCCAATTCCATCTGGATCTTGGCACAGCTGCCTCAAAGGGCTCGATTTTCTGACCTTGCTCAGCTTTTCTGGTCTGTTCTTGGCCTTCCCCACAACTGTGCTGGGAAATCCCCTGTGTGTACACGAACATATGTACAGGTCATTGTGTGTATAAATATATATAATATATTATATGTATATTATATACATGTTGAGATTAAAAATACAGAAGGAATCAAACCCAGTACATTTTAAAAGAGAACAGAAGCTTTTAGCAAATGAAGGTTGAAGACATCAGGTTGTCCAATGAAATAGGAAAGACTCTTACCAGGATGTTAAAAAGCAAATAAAACACCACTAACTACAACCATTGTGATCTGGTTTCTGATAGATCATTGAAAAATATTAAAAATTATTAAAAATATTAAGAATTATTTAAAAAGAGGCAGGAAGCAGAACAACTTGCAGTGCTGGAGGTGACACTGAAAAAAAATGGAACCAACTGAAAGCAAACACCACAAAGCACAGCTCCCCTAGGAGCAGAAACACATCTTGGTTGTGTGACCACTCCATTTGTTGACAAAGTTATAAAGATCAAGATCATTAGACTGAGTAAGTAGAGGAGATTTACAAGAGAAAGGAACAGTAACACGGAAAAATAGAGGGGAAGGGCTTTATTTGCACTGGCAAATTGCATTTATTATTTAAACACTATAATCACCAATTGGCTGGACACCAGAAGTAGCCTGGGAAGATGAGATATAAAAAGAAGTTAAACATGAAGCTGGAGGGAACAACCTGATCAGCACAAGGGCAATGAAAACCAGCCCAGAAAGTTGTAAATTTAAAGGGCAGGTTCAGATTGGATGTTAGGAAGAAACTCTGCCCTGTGAGGGTGGGGAGGCCCCGGCACAGGTTGCCCAGAGAATCTGTGGCTGCTGGAAGTGGCCTAACATCCAAGGGCAGGTTGGAGCACCCTGGGATAGTGGAAGCTGTTTTAAGGTCCTGGATGCATTTTAAGGTCCCTTCCAGCCCAAACCATTCTGGGATTCCAAGTTTGTGAGCCCTTGCCTGCTGAGAAAGAACCCACACATTCCTATTCCAGCTGGATGGCAAAAGACTCAGGACTTTTGAGTGCTGACACCCACAGATGCTCACACAGGGGGATATAAATGCATTTTTCCTAATGGCAGAAGTTTTCCCTGTGTCCTCTGTTAGCACGGAAAGCCAAAATAATTCAGGATCAGGTTGGAATAGATCTGTTGTGAGAAGCAATTCACCTGGGGCTGTGATAACGTCAACAATCCCAAACAAAACTTTATTTCTCCAGAGGATCCCCTTGTTTAAGCTGCTTTTCCTTATCCTTAAGGATATGGCCTGTATTCATCTGGGGATAACTCCCATCCACTCTGAAGCACATTTATGAACTTCATTCAAAAGCCAGGACTCCTCTGAGTTATGAAACCATTAAAGGCCTCTGTCACTGCTCATATCAGGGTTACTCATCAAGTGATTAAACCAGTTAAATTTACAAGTGCAGCACTAAAAATGCAACATTGGCACCCATTTTACGAGATCAAGAGCAATCCTAGGTGGGTTTTCTACTTGAGAACTGTGTTGGAGTGTTGTTAATTAAAAGGTAGTTGATGGAAAAGGAACTTAAAATATTCTTCATAATGCTATCAAAAGAAAGTTGGTTGAGTCTTCATTCCACTAAGGATATTTATCTTTTATTCATTTAAATATATTAAAAATCCTCTATTGCTTTAATTTATCCTGGTTTCTTTAGGAGTCTGGATGTGCTTCCAACATGGGAAGTGCCTAATCAGAAACAAGGGTTCATTTGCTCTGAGCAATCAGCAGCTGCTTTGATCCTGAAGAACTCTGAAGCCAGGGAGCACAAAGCCCCTGAGCAAAACATTCCATACACATTCCATGGCTTTTTGACTCCTGGTTTGGCCAGCACACAAGGAGAGAGCTGGAAGGACAATCCTCGTGCGGAACTGTGCCTTAAAGTGAATTTATCTCCTGTGTTGGACTCCCCTTTTGGGAAACCCTCGGTCTGGTGGAACATTTTACCTGCCAAGACAGACAATTCCAGGATGGAGCATCCCAATATCATGGCAAAGTGAGAAGATAGAAATTTGCCTTCCCTCTAACAGCAGTTTCAGGGTTGGTTTGGGTTTTTTCTCAGCTACTCCTGGCCTCAAGTGCACCCAAGAGCTCAGACTTAGCAAATGTTGTTTCTAGGGCCGGTGTAGAAAAGAATTCCTCATTTTGGGTTCATCCCCACCTGGAATTTTCTGCCTCCCTTCACGTTTCACGGAAGGTGACCCCTCAGTTATTTGTAACTCCATCAAGCAATGCTAATTCAGAAATGATCACTCCTGCTCCAGCTTGTTGCATTCTGGAGCTGGGCATCCTTAATTAGTTTCCTTATGGAAGCCAACAGAATTATTCATGTGCTTATATGTGTGTCTGGGCATTTTGCAGTTCAGAAACTTATTTTTAAAAAGCAAACCAACAGCTGGAGTTAATGTTATGTGAAAAATATAAATTCAACCCATATTTTCAGTAACTCTTCACCTCCTGAATTTGTGCATTTGGATTTGGATCATCCAGACTTGGCTTTTTAAGTGCAAGTTGCTCCAGCAAAAAGACAAAAAGTGGATTATTGACCAATTACATGTAACTCTATGAGTGTATATATATAAATATATATATTTGCAAGCTGGTTTTAATAGGCAGTGGAAAGTTGAAATTTGCTGTAGGAACGTTTGCTATAGAAACCTTTTCCTGGAGGAGAGATGTGTTAAAATTCATTCAAGAAATCTTGCTGACAACTTCAGAGAATTCTACTGCTGCTTCTATTTTGGGCTGGTTTGTGAAGGATTTATCAGGTTTGTGAAAAGCTAAGAGATGGTGTTGTGCATTGTGTGATGACACAATGAATTCAGCCTTCGTGTTACCACTCAGACTTGTGCACTGCAGCAATATTTCAGCCGCAGGATGGGATGCTGCTTATCAGACATCACCTGAATTTTGTTTAGAGAAAAATATGAAAAAAATGAAAAAAAAATATGTCTTTGAATGAAGAATAGGCATCGGGGAGCACCAAAGTAAAATTAGAATTAATGTTAAAAGTATCTCTAATACGCCATGGTGAAAAATGTCATGTATTAAAAAACCCCTACTTTAAGGAAGGTTCAGAAAACAGGAAAGAAACAGAATCATAGAATCCCAGAATGGTCTGGGTTGGGAGAGACCTTAAAGCTCATCCAGTGCCACCCCTGCCATGGGCAGGGACACCTTCCACTATCCCAGGCTGCTCCAAGCCCCGTCCAACCTGGCCTTGGACACTTCCAGGGAAGAATTTTTTCCTAATATCCAATTTAAATCTAACTCTACTCCTCATGGAACAGACCTGGGCTGGAGCCCAGGATGGAGCTCAGGCTGGAGATCCAACATCCCCAACCTGCACCTGCAGGAGCCTGAGTGCCACAAAGAGTCAGCCTGGCTTTGTGTGAGGAAGAAAAAATGATCCAAGTTATTTCAGTGTCTTCAACAAAGCCCTCTCCGAGAAAGAAATAACCCCAAACAGAACAAAACCAACTCTTCCTCCCCAAACCTCAAAATAAAGCAACTGTAGGGATAAAATCTTTGTGTTGTCTGTTATAACTCACAATAATTGCATTTATTATTGGCTTATTTTAATCATCTTTAGACACACTAGAAAAATATTTTGCTTTCAAATTGAAGGAAACGTAAGAGTTTTAGATTACTTATATTTATGAAAGGAATTATGTGATGTGATGTGCCAGCAGGAGACAGGATATGCCAACCCAGGAGATCTTTTCCCTCTTCTATTTCCCTTTCAGTGTTCCTGTGTTCCTACTTAGGAAGCTGATATAATAAAAGTAGTGCTCATAATGTGCAATATACTTTTCCAGATTACTTTAATAGTGCCAAAAAGATAACCAATGAATAATCATAATAAAATATATGTAAAGGGGATCACAAATCTCACTGATGCGGAACAGGAAGAATTTATTATCAAAGTCTTGCTAATGACTTTCTGCCTGCCCCTTTGAAAATCGCTCTGAGCTTAGCACTACCCCTTGGAAATCCAACTCATAAATTCACAGGCAGCATGAAATTCCAGTAGGGAATAAAACACTTTTATTCCAATGCATTGCAGCATGTTCATGCTGCTGGTGAGAACACAAAGTGCGGGAAATGCCGCTCTGGAACGCAAACAAGGAGCGACCTTAGAGCGGGGGTTTGGAAAGTTTTGGGATTAAAAGCCAAAGCTCAGCACACACAGAGCTCAGGTTAGGGAAAAAAGGGGTCCTGATGATATCCAATGGCTAATGCACTCTGAGAGGAGAGGAGCATCCTTTCCCTGCACCAGGAATCACTGCCTGGGAGCTGCAGGGCGGGAGTGACTCTGCCAGGCACAGCCCCCTGCAGGGAGCAGCTGTTGGGGCTCTGGCAGCAGGGCTGTGCCACTCAGCAGCTGCTGAGAAGTGGGAATTTTCCACGGGATCTATCTCGGAAGCCTTTCTCCAAGTGCCTGCTCCTCGTCACCGCCTCTGCTCTCATCTTCCTCTGAGTGCTCCTCTCCAGCACACTCAAGTGATCTGCTCTGCCTGGAGGGGGAGAGAAAGCTGCTGAATTTCTGAATATTGCCACTAAACACACGCTGGCTGGTACAAGGACTCTGGAAATCGCTGGAAGTCTCCTTGTTTCACGTTCCCATGGCTCTGCTGAATGATTTTGCTCGGTGCAGCTGGAAAAGGTTTCTTGTGCTACCCTGCCTTGCCAGGACGGGTTTGGCTGCCTCATGTCAGGAGCTGCTCATTCCTTTTTCCTCTTCTCTTTTTTAAAGGAAACCAATCCATATTCTCAGAGAGCCATAAGAGGAAACAAGAGAGGTTTATGGGTGAGAAAAAAATGGGGAGCTCAGAACTCCACAGAATCCTGGAATGGTTTGGGTTGAAAGAATCTTAAGGCTGATCCCATTCCACCCCTGCCATGGGCAGGGACACCTTCCGCTATCCTGGCTTGCTCCAAGCCCTGTCCAGCCTGGCCTTGGACACTTCCAGGGATGGGGCAGCCACAGCTTCTCTGGGCAACCTGTGCCAGGGCCTCCCCACCCTCACAGGGAAGGATTTCTTCCCAATATCCAAGGCAAACCATCTGTCAGGTTGAAGCCACGCCCCTCATCCTTCCCATGCTGGAGACCCCAGGATGAAACGGTGCCTCTTTGGAAAAAAAAAAAAAGAATTGAAAAAATCCTTAATTGCAAATCAGAGCAATTACCTTTGAAAAAAGAGAAGATTAATTAACTGCAGCTCCTGTAGGTCCCGGGGAATGGGAGGTTGTCAAGCCCAGTCCAGTTCCTGAGACGAGAAGTGAAGGATCAGCCACCTGGAACGGCACCACCGGGAAGGCTCCGGAGCTGCGGGCGCGGCTTCCGCGGGAAACCTCACGTCCCTCCCATCTGCAGCTCCCTCAAAATACTGAAAGGCAAATGAAAGTGACCCCTGCTGAACACAAACTTCTTCAGTAACCAAGGAATCCCCCTCCACACGGTTCACTTTTAATTGCAATGTAATGGTTTTTTAATAATTAAGTTCCTATAAAAGAAGAAAGAGCAGCTCCACCATGTAGGATGGCTGAATCAGTGGAATGACAGAAAGAGGAAAAGAAAGGAGGAAATATCAAGAAGTGGCTGATTTGGATCAGTGCTCAAAAATCTGTATGGATCCATAAATGCTATCTTGATATCTCCACAGCTGAGATATGATTTATCCCCATTATCAGGGTGCTGATCTATAACAAAGGTGGTTAAAGCTGCCTGTGTCCCTAAACAAACATTTTCATCCCATCCTCAGCTCTGGACATCTTCCCCCTTTCCTTTTGAGCTCCAAGATTCCAGACTGGGTAAAACATCATTGTGAGTCAGGAGACAAAGAAGCAAAATCTGCACCATGAAGTGCCCAGAGAAGCTGTGGCTGCTCCTGGATCCATGGAAGTGTCCAAGGCCAGGCTGGATGGGGCTTGGAGCAACCTGGGATAGTGGAAGGTGTCCCTGCCCATGGCAGGGGTGGGACTGGATGGGCTTTAGGGTCCCTTCCAACCTAAAACAGTCTGTGATTCCAAGTTCACAAGCTGAGAAAGAACCCAGACATTCCTACTCCAGTTCGATGGCAAAAGACAAATTTTTGTGTTTTCCACTTTCCTCTTTCTTCCATCTCCAGGAATGCAGTGATGAGGATGAAGGACAAACACTCTGCTGCAGTGACTGATGGCCTCTCTTACTGATTGTTACATTTGGTATTCCTGCACTGTAGCCTGGGAAGAGTTGAGTACATTATTATCCATAATTCCAGCTCTGTCACGTCAGGCTTAAAGCAGCTGAGGCTGTCTTTGAAAGTCAGGGCCCGAGACAACCACATGAATGTCTCATTGCTTAAAATCAGACAGCTAAATCCACCTTACACATCCAAATCAGCCAGATGAGCTCTCCAAATGCTGAGAATCTGTAACATTCACAGCCCCAGCGAGACCAGGTGATACCCAGCACCCTCAGAAATAAAGAACTCTGGTTTGTACCACCATGAACGGGCTCAGTTGTGAAATTTCCAGTACCCACACTTGAATATCTTCTTTGGAGAACTCTGTATTTCATACCCTGAAATGTTTTCATTTCCTGGAATAGCTGTGTTTATTACTTTAATAAACTGACTTAGGAAATATGGTTATTGGTTTCCTAACTAGGCTGAATTAAGTTTCATTAAAAAATAAAATCCAGGGTTCTGTTTATACTCAGTATAAATGCATTTAAATGTTAAAATAACCATATTCCTTTTCCTTTTTCTTTTAATATGTAGGTAAAAAAACCCTTCCTGCATTAAACCTGGAGCTATTCTCAACACTTCAAATGGACTAAAATATAATAAATAAAAATTTTAATTAAAACACCTAGTATATAATATTTCTGGACTTATTATGCATATTGTTTTTTTCTGCTTGCTGTAGATGACAGAATAAAAACTGTAAAACGTCCTTTTTAAACCAGCAGGGTGATGTTACCTGGCCTGGTGGTGGTGGCCACCATCCCTTCTCTGGGATTAGGGCGGTGACATGTGCTGGAACATCACAGCACAGTAAAATCCAGGAAGGACCAGGATCAAGGCAGTCCCGAGTCCTGAGCAGGAATAAACCAGCCTGACACATCCAAACCCACCACCCCTCCCTGGGACCATCCCACCTCACCTGTAGCGCTGCAAACCTGATGTAGCAAAGTCTTTTTTGTGGAAAATCTCCCAATAAGTGAGGGTTTCTCCATGGAGTGCAGCCCTCCTATGTCGTGGCTTTGCTCCTGCTGCACTTGGAAAGGCAAAGGCTTTTCCTGCTCCGGGAAGAGCTCTCAGCACTTTGCCTCTCACATCCCTGGAAGGCCAATTCCAGCTGCATTTATGAATGAAGAATCACTGAAGCACGAGCTAAGTCTTTGATCTACACTTTTGCCCCATCGAATTGGTGTTTAATTGTCTGAATGAAAAAAAAAGTGGGTGGACACCGCCCCAAAGATAAAACCTCATCAATTCCCACCACAGAAATATTTAAAACTCTGTTTATTCCCACACAGGAGCCTGCCCAGGGTATTTTAAGAAGCCACAGAGCTGCTTTGGACCGTGGGTGGGTTATTGTGGACTAATTTCCACTTGCAAGGTTTTCAAATGACAGATTATCTCCCACAAAAATGATTGTGGAGCCGAGCTGAAAAGGTTGCCTGAGCTGAAAAAAGGTTTGGTTACTTCTAAATATAATGGCAGATTCACTATTGCTTGACTTGTGTCATGAAAATTACTGTCTGCGTGCCACAAGGAAGTTCTGCAAACTTTTTTTTTTCCCATATTCATAATTAAATCACTGCACTTCCCACAGCTAATTTGAATATTGCAGGGCTATAGAACGGGAAGAGAGAGAAAGCATTAAATACACTTTTTGTGACAGAAGTTAACAAAAGAAGAGATACTGGAAAAGCTTTGAGGGCTTTAATACGTCACTAAACGACCGAAAGCAAACAAAGTGCTCAGCCCTTGGAAGTCAAGCTGTGCCAAAGCTCTCTTTGCAAATGTCGAGGGCTTAATGACACAACCCTTTAATTCTTTGTCTTCTGGCAGGCTCGCCTCTGCTAAGCTCTGCTGAAGGGGACACACAATGCAGCTTAGGATAAGCCACCTTCCTGAGAGCCGGGAGAGTCATCCCGCTGGAATCAGGCACGGGATTCCTGCCATCCTGAGGTTTCAGGCAGCAGGATGTAGGAAAATTGTAGCTTGTATTTTGTAACAAATCTTATGACCTTCCTGCATCCCAATCCAGCCCGAAGCACAGTATTTCCTCTGGTGGTTTATCAATAGTTTAAAAAGGTAATTCACCTATCCAAAGTTAATAATCTGTCAGAGGAGTGCAGTTCAGAAATCAGTGTCTTAAAAAGGAAGAGTTTGCAGATTTCCCTGAGTCTTTGAGCGTCTCAAAGCTGCACTTGTGCAGGCAACAGCTCAGCCCACATTGCCAGGTCATGTGTGGCACGAACAGAAACGCAGCAAAAGCCAAGGAAATCAGAAGACACTTGAGAACAAAAGGCTTTTTTGAGGGATGTTCCATATGCTCACCATGGACTGGGATGAGGGGTTGTTTCCTCCTCCTGGAGGAGGGGAGGACAAAAGCCCTGCTCCTGGATCGGGGACAGGCATTGCTGCCCCTTGGCTGCTGCTGGCACTGCTCTGTGCCTTGCCAGGCCTCATTCCTGGAAGGGCAATAACTGAAGTGATCAATAATGCTGAGAGGAGCAGCACTGAAGGCTCCAATTCCACTCTCAGGTTTTGGTTTCACGTTGGTTTTTCACTGAAGGAACAAGAGAACAGAGCAGGACATTCAGCAGCACCAGGCAAGAAAGGAACAGTAAATTACGAATTAAACCAGAAATAAACCAGGATTGCAGTATTGTCTTTAGCCTCAAAGCACCATTAATCTTCATGGAGACAAGAATTCCATGGAACATGGAATATTGACCACTGTGGCTCTGTTTTAGAAACAACTCAAGCTCTCTGAGAGACAATTCAGCTACAACCTCCCCACATACTCACTGCAGACCTTCCCTACAGAAAGTATATCCTCAGCTCATTTATGGGAAAATCCTGCTCAAAGTAACAGGAATTTGGCGTAAGAAAATATTAAAGCATCTCACATGGTAATGTTTAGATGAGATATTGGGAAGGAATTCTTCCCTGTGAGGGTGGGGAGGCCCTGGCACAGGATTCCCAGAGAAGCTGTGGCTGCCCCATCCCTGGAAGTGTCCAAGGCCAGGTTGGATAGGGCTTGGAGCAACCTGGGATAGTGGAAGGTGTCCCTGCCCATGGCAGGGGGTGGGACTGGATGAATTTGAATTTTCCAACCCAAACCATTCCATACAGAACTGGGGTGAAACATCAGTTGTAATAAATACTTTGAGTACAGCTAATTATCAGCTCCAGAAAGGTAATTAAATGGGCCAAGATGCAGCTCCCATAAGCCAAGTGGAGATCCCAGGTGTCAGAAAGCAAACTGAGAGAGAATTGCCAGGTTCCATGTTTCCCATGGCTTGGAGAAGCAGGAGTGCTGATGATCTGATGTGTCTCACAAACGGCACAGAGAGCCAGGCAAACGTTGTAACGAGAAGATGTGGGATGTAAAAATAATTAGTCAAGGTTTATGGAGCCTACCAGCTAAACACAGGGAACTGTGGAGTTCTCCAAGGCTCTGTGCAGGGTGTGATAATAGGGAAATGCGGCGTGGCAGATTCAGGGAGAGAAGTGCAGCCCCTCACAGCACAACTAACACGACTTCATTGCAGTGACTCTTGGGATTACTCCTTGTAAGCACAGCAAAACGTGGATAAAACAGCTTATTTGCACTCCACCAGCTATTGCTTTATTGATCCTATGAACTACTTCCTCCATTTCTGTTCTTAACACGTTTTGAGACAAAGAATCCTTGAAAGCCATCGACGGCACCCAGGCACTGCCTTCCCTCCAAACAAGGGGGCTCTGAACACTGAAATCACAGAGGCAGCTTTCAAAGTTCCCACCTTCATTTTTCCCTGCCCTCATCATTAAAAAATATCCTTTCCACATCGCCAGTGATCCTCATCAGCCGAGATCAGAGGGTTCTGCGCGCTGGGGAGGACTTTGGGAGTCACCCAAAAAGCAACAAGCACCAGGGGCTCGTGTTTTGTGTCACCTGCAGGCGATGCAGGGAGTCACAGAGCACAGAACGGCACCTGCAGCAAGCTTGGGAGCAAACAGCCATCCCAGGGGAAGGGGAAAGTCTGATTAAAAGCAGTGCTACAGAAAGATGCTGCTGTTCCAACACGTGTTAACGCGAGCTGGTGCACGGAAGAGCAATCAAAGAAACGTCAAAGGAAGCGAGAAACCGCGGAGGAGCCTGAAGTGAGGAATGCAAGGCACAGAGTGTGGGAAACGGAGCTCTCTGAAAATGTGAACATGGGGAAGGAAGGTGCAGATGTCTCTGCCATGGGGACAACAGCTGATCGGTGCTCTGGGAGGCAGATGCTCGTATCAGCGTGGGTGACACTGCCCAGCGTGGCAGCGATTCACACGGAATCAGAGTTTAGGACGTGCACTCGCCTGTGTGCACCCACAGTCCAAGATAACTTCTCCAAGATCCTTGTAGCTGTGCTGGAATAGTAAAGAGGAGACTTAGATTTCCAGCTCCTTCTGCAATCCCCAAATCCCTCCCTGGTGTTGCTGGTCAGCTCTGTGCCCACCTACATCAGAGAGGTGCCCTGGAAAGCACCATGGAGCCCCTGGTCAGCTTGGGAGGCGGGATTTGTCCCCTTGTGTCTGTTCTTTATGGCTCTGAGGTCTCCAGGACTTCATTCCCAGTTCAGATCCATGATGGCAGAGAGCAGACCTGGATCTCTGGCGAGGCACAAAGTCACCCATGTTCCCATCAGCATCCTGCAAACCGAAGCCTAAGGAGAATCCAACCCTTCTCCCAAAGGAAGAAAGGATTGGGAATCCACCTTCCCCTCCTGTGTTCAACCTCCTGGAAAAAGGGAAAAATTAAAAATCCCAAGTGCTTGAAACTGGGCAACACTCAGTGCCTGTGAACGCCCTGTGCTAAACCCTTCCCCATCTGATTGCTCTGCAGCTAATTAACTGACATGGCTGCAAACCAGCAGCAGCTAATTGGAGCTCTCTGTTCTGCCTGGCCCTGGCAGGAATGACACGGATTCCAGATGACCAGTGGCTCGACGTTTTCCAAGTAATCCCCATTCAGCGCTGGGCCAGCCTCCCGGCAACTTGTCCACATCCTCACCTTGGACTGTGAATCCAAAGAGCATCGTTGGAATCGGGAAGTTGTCGTGGGGAAGCATCGGGCAGACGTGTGCAGGCTCCAATTCCGGTGGTATCCCAGAAAACAAGGCACCTGCAGGCAGCCAGAGGCCAGCTGAGTCCCAGCCATGCCTTCCCTCTGCAGCCAAGGGAACACTCCAAGCCAGCCCATGGAAGCTGGAGGCATCCAGGCCATGCTTGGTGCACTCTGCAGGAAAATTGCAACGTTAAAGGGGTGTTCCTGTGGGTCTCCTGCAGCTGAGGGGTGCCACATCTCCAAACCTGAGCTCCTAAAAAGGAAAAAAAGCACCCTCTTTTCCTGCTCCAGCCTCTGGTAGCGTTCCTTCCCCCTGAGCTCCCAGTCGCTTTTCCAGTGACATTATTCACTCCCAAACACAGGGAATAGTTTCGTAACAGCAAGAAATCCCTTGAATACTCTCCATATCCGAGAATTCCAGAATGGTTTGGGTTGGAAGGGACCTTAAAGATCATCTAATTCCAGTGCCCTGCCAGGGACAGAGACACCTTCCACTAGACCAGGCCCAACTCTGAACTCTTGAAATAAGAGCACATCCAGTGACGAATGTCAAACCCAGTTGTTTTCACGTCTTTTGCTCTTAATTGCCACGTGCTAAAGCAGGGTTAAGCCCACTGAGATCATCAACTGGGCTGCAATGAACACAAAATCTATGATAAGACTCATGTCTAATGAAGGTTTTCCCCATTTCTCTGCAATATCACATTTTAAAAATTCTCCCGGCCTTTCCAGTTGCCTGGTCTTTAGTGGATCCTAAAAAAACCTCACAGTCTCTCAGTCCCAGACTATGGTAAGTTCAAGGAGTTGGGGTTTTTTTCCCCCTATTTTCATCTTAAATTTTTAACTTCTAGCAAAATTGCTTTCAAAGCTGTATTAACTAAGAGGAGTTCTATGTTCCTGACTTTGGTGTCTGTGTTTATCAGGTTTGGAAATAAGAAAGCATAAATAAAATATCTTCATGTGATGCAAATTCACTTCTCTGCCTTGGAATACAAGAAATGCAGCTGTGGAATACAAATCATCTCCTGGCAAGAAACATAATTTAATATTTATTGCTGAACATTTGGCTCTGTGGATTCAAGGAGGGTGTCCCCCACTGCTCCTGTGACCTTTTGGGGTCCTGACCTCACAATGTGCCACCATTAAACGCTGCTGGAGAAATATTTATTTTTATAAATATTGGTCACCTCTGTCCTTACTTTAAAAAAATGACAGCTCAGAAGAGGTAACAACAAATTTTCTGGCAGAACTCATCCTGGAGTCCCTGTGTGCTCCCAATCTCCATGTGGGAATGATGGTTTTTGGTTGGAGGTTGGACTGGAAGATCTTGGAGGTCTTTTCCAACCTTAATGATTCTGTGATTTGAACGCATTTTGAGTCCTGGTAATCAACTTAACACCATTAAGGGCCTGCTGGATGTCCCCAGTGGATATGACACAAGCTCCAGGATAGTCAAAGGAAAAAACATTGGATTTCAGCAGCTTTTCAAAAAAATATTTAGAAAACAGGGGGAGCTCTTGTTAAGGGAAGACTTTTGACAATCAGGTCCTTTTGAAAAGGAGGAAGAACCATTTTGTACCTGTGCCTTTACCCTCCCCTTCACCTGATAACCCTTCCAGCATGAGAAATGGGTGCTAATAGGAAGATATTTTAAAAAAGAAAATTAAGCATTAAAAGAAAAAGTGCATTTCTATGGTAAAAGGGTTAAAAAGGTCTAATTCTGAATTTTTACCTCTGCACCCCAAGGTGGTTCTTTTCTGAAAGTCAAAAGGAAATTTATGTGCCACACTGCTCATTTACAGACTGAGGGAACAGAAGCAATCCTTTACCTGCTTCCCATAAAAATATTCCAAAAAATTAACTTTTTCCTCATTATTGTGTACTGGCAAAGCAGAAATTAGCCAATTATCCTATGAAAAATATCAGCACCTTGCCCCAAACGGAGGCAGCCCTACATTGGCAGGTGACAGGAACACTGAGCCCACTGTGCCCAGGGGTCTCTGCAGCCAACACACCACGGGGCATCTCTGTCCAGCATCCAGCATCCCACTGCACTCCTTCCCTTGGATTCTCATATCCTGATGGAGCTATTTGGTCAGAAGCAGCAGCAAGGATGGCAGGTTTGAGATCTGCAAGGAAATGGAATAACCAGAACTGGAGCAAAATGTGCCAAAGCCACTGAAATGGAGGTTAATTCAGGGACTGCCTTCAACCAGAGCTGACCCCGAGCCTGCAGAGGGTCCTGCTGGCACCCATTTATCAGTGCTAAAACAGACCTCCCAGAGCACTAAATATCCCTAAAATACAGCCACTGCCAGGGCAGAGCTGCTGGCCATAAAACACTGGTGCTGCACTGCACAAAATTTAGGAAGTGAACACGGAAGGTGAGGACACTCCAGTAAACCTGACTTGCTGAAGGAACACCAGGGGACATTTACAGCCAGCACTGGCAGAAGAGCTTTTTCTAACCAAGTGTAACAAATTTCCAGGTGTTTACCATTTCCAGAGGTGTGACCACCCTTCTGTTACCTGCACCAGAAACCAGCTCCTGGTTCCTGTTCACCTTTAGCTCCTGCTTGTCAAAATTACACACCTGAAAATGACTTTTTACTGCTTTAACACAAATCGCTTTGTATCAGCTCTTGGACCACTGATGCTGTAGCTGGTGAGGTGAATCCCACAAGGGTTTGGGTTGGAAGGGACCTTAAAGCTCATCCCATTCCACCCCTGCCATGGGCAGGGACACCTTCCACTATCCCAGGTTGCTCCAAGCCCCGTCCAGCCCGGCCTTGGACACATCCCTGGAAGTCCTTTAGATTATTTTCCTGTAGATATAAAGGTTTCTTTTTGTAGTCCTTGTCCAACTGTCATTTTCCACTTTTTATGGTCAAATTCCGCAGAAAAAGAGAATTCTGGGACAAGGCCACGTGCATCTCCAAACCTCACTTTTCCTGTGCAATGTTCCCTCACAGGTGCTGCTCGCTCCCAAGCAGGTCAGGATCAGTGCAAAATGCCTGAATCCCTCAGGAGCTCTTCCATTCACACTGTTCCATAATTAACTCTCCTTACCACCTGCATTTGTCTAATTCCAGCAAAAAACAACTTCCGTGCCAGTGCCCTCACTTTTGGAAGAGTAAAGAGCACCGTGGCTCAGCCTGGGGGTGGGTGAGAACAGCCACTGCAGCCCCAAACTGCTCTGCTTTGTGCTCAGGATATTTATTAGGAACTGGATTGCCTCGGAGATTATCACAACAGTGGATAATCTACCCCCTAAAAAACCTGGATGTTGTTGGCTTGCTCCTTTATAATTGGAGGGAAGGTAATTATTCCACGTGCCAAATGCCTCGTCCCCACCATGTGCGTGTTCAAAGCTCTCCGTGTGCCATATATTTCTTTTTATGGGTGTTTGGAGAAGGAGCATCCTTTGGAAAGTCTGCAGAGGAGGCAGGGAACAAATCCTTATCTCGCTCACCCTCAAAAAATTCTCAACTTGTTTTAATTGAGCTGAGCAGAGGGTGGCAATCTGGGAAGCACCGGGAAAATAGACTGGGAAAAGGCAAAATAAGTGATCAGATTCCCTGTTTTCCACCAGCACAGCCCACACACAACCCAAGGGTCAGGGCTCCGTTGGGCAGTGGATGGAATAAGCTCCAAATGTTGAATTTGGCCCAGATTTCATTGAGAAAGTCTCTACTTTGTGTTCATATCTTTTCTTTTTATGTTTATCTTTTGGCAGAGGTGCCACAGCTCGTGTGGCACAGCTGAGGAGATTTTCTGGAAGGATATTTGAAGCTCCCAGGTATGGAAGTTGCTCAAAATCTTCCATTATTGTTGCCCTTCAGGAAAAACATCTGTGAGAACGCTGATTGCCTTCCCTTTAAGGCTTGCTGTTATATTGATAAACAGAACTGCCGGGGATTTGGGGTTCTCAAAAGCCAATTTTGCTGTTTATCTGCAGGAAAAAAAATAGACAGAAAAAGTACATTTCATAGGGATGTCTTAAACAGTACAACTGGAAGAAGTTTCCCATCTGCTACAAGTCCATGAAAATGCAAAAATGTGGAATTTTCGAGCTTGTGATTTGGGTGGTAAAGGTTGAAGTTCTGTTCGCATTCACAGTTTGCAGCCATTCAGGCAGATGGGGATTGTTTACGGATGCCTGGGAAAAGCCTCCACTTGTACACACAGACAAGCTAATTTTTATTAATAAATCATATTGACACATCAACCTCCACTCGTGTGTCACAGGCTTTGAGTACACAAACCCTTCTGAGAGGGGAATATGCCATTATTAACCAGAAATTCGTTCTGAAAGATATTTTAAAAGCAGACACTGTGTTTCACGGCTATAAATCACAGATTTTCAGCCTTTGCCTGTCTTTCATAATAATGTTTAATTAATATATTTCTTCATGAATTAGCTCAGTATAAAAACTGAAAAAAAATCCTTTAAGAAATATGCTCTCTTTCGGTTTCAGTTACATAATGGAATAGTCTGGAATGGTTAGTTGCTCTTTTTATTAATGAATAACGTGTTTTAAGCTCACTCCTACTTAGCACATCTCCACCCTGCTTCTTTGTAGTACTAACTACACAACATGAACTGTGGAGAGGATAATTATGTTCAAATTTCATGCCAATAATTACTTTTCAGCACAAAAATAAACTGTTTCACACCCTCACAGTCCAAAGAGATGAACTCAGGCAGGGATGCATGGAGTAGATACACCTGGAGTGTTGAATTTGAAGTGCAACTTGCATCTGGCCATGATTTTTCGGTCATCTCAGCTTTGCTTCATATGATTTTTAAATGACAAATAAAATGCCATATTCTATATAACAGGGAGAAAAAATCCCAGCTCAAAACAATCCTGGCTCAGGTTCTGAAGAAGAGTCACGGTTTAGTGATGAATGATAGAAACAACTCAATGAACTTCTAATGATCAAACAAAATGAGTTTCAATCATAATATAAATCCCTTCAGGTCGTCCTGGTAATCAAACACAAAAATTACCATCTTAATCCCCCCCCTCTTTTTAAAATATTCTTAAATTTTAGTAGTTGCTTTTCCTAAGTTTTGGTAGTCTGACAGTTCTGCAGGTCTCCTTTACATAAAAATTGCTTAATCTTTGTTAGCATCAAGCTCTGTTCTTGCTTTTCCCTGTGAAAAATCCTAATTGTATTAATTACCTAATGTTTATTCCATGAGTTGGTTATTTGGGGTGGTGTTGGCAACAACGTGGGAATGCTCACAACAGAGTTTTGTTTTGATTTTACTGCTGCATAAAATTTGTGAAATCTGAGACACAGCAGTGTGGACACTGAGTCACTGCTGAACGTAGAAAACCAGAACAAAAAGCCTTTTTATAAAAATATCTTAGCGTATAAAAACACATAAACTTTGTGATGTTCCTCCCTTTGACGAACACATTTCAATTACAAACCCTGTCATTTTAGTGAATATCAGTGTTCAATGCCACAGCAACCACTGGAAGACATTCCTACCTCCCTGCTCACTGTGTTTTTCTGGAAAATGGCATTCCACACTCTGCTGTCCATCAGATACACCGGAGGATGTGCTGGAGAGCTGTGACACCCACGTATGGATTCACTAAGCCCTTAAGAAGAAGAAGGTCTTAGGGTTATCCAGTTATCTCAAATTAGAATCCAATCCCAGCGAAGGGAAAGGGGAGATAGAGCTGTTTGTAACATCAAAAATAGACCACATGGTAACAAATGACATTGGAGAATGAAGAATTGAAAAACTACTTTATCTCTGCTAAGGCCACCTTGGAAAGGCATATCCTGCATTTAACTTGCAGTAAAGAGGAAACCTCCTCCTCCTCTGGGTAACAACATTTCCTTCTTCTGCAAAACACACAAGATGTCAACATCTGATACCGAAACACCAACGACACCAACATTTGTCTCCTGTTGGTTCTTGGGGGAAAGCAGCACCTGCAGCATGAACAGGTTTGGGGCAAGGGCTGTTCCATGTCCTACAGCACGCACTGGAACACATCCAAAGAGCCTTTTAAAGTTATAATTGAGGTTTTATATATGTAATAGCCTGAGTACTGAAATGCAGATTAAAAATCATTACTATTGCTGTCATATAGATCTACCTTCTATAGGCATGAACATTAAAAACTGGGGAGCTGGGGGGTCATTTCAGCTTTGATGCCTTGTTTTCACAGGAGAGGGGAGTGGGGGGAAAGCAGCTGGAGGAACATTTAGCCCCTATTTCCATTGAGCCATTCAAGCTTCAAATCTTATTCCTGGCTTTGCAGGAGCCCTCAAACGCACGAGCACAGATTCTCCCAGGACTGAGTGTAGCAGTTCTTGTTTCCTCTCAAACTGCCAGGCAGTCGAGTGTATTTCACTGTTTATGTTTCCTGTCCAGTTTATTATTCTGTTGTTGCTGCCATGAGCCTGAGGAGGGATTCCCAAATAGAAAAATCACCTCAGAGCTCTATGCAGAGCCTAATTAAACAGCTCAGTTTCTCCTCAGCCTTGTGCACGGAGCTGGGGCTGCAGAGACCACGAGCAAATTACACCTGGGGATCCACAAGTGTCGGAGGAAGGGTGAAGATGATAAACTTGGGGGTGGTTGTGCACAGACTCCCCCTAAAGAAGAGGCAAATCTCGTTCTGGAGTGCATTTATCCAACCTGCTGCCACCTAATCCTCCAGAATCCTTCAGCACTCGAGGAACAGAGGCCCTGGTATTTTGGCTGATTGCTTAAAGCACTTCCATCTTTCCCAAGTTCAGCCCGTGCCAGCTGTTCCTAACCCACCAGCCCCTCTCCTCCAGGCTCCATAAACCTGATGGAGAGCGTGAGAAGTTTGCAGGGTTGATGGGCAAACTCTGCCTTTCCAAGAAAACGCCATCTGGATTCCAGGCTAAAATTAACCCAGGCTAATTGGCTGCCACGCATGGAGCAGGATATGCTCTGCTTGATGAAGGAACACGTGTATTAGTGGATTTAAGCTGTCCCATTATTCTCTGTTAGGGAAAATGCGCTCTCCCTGCTAAAACCTGGGATTGGAGCTGGCTGTGCTGCACAGTGGGAAACCAGGAGCCTGCTCCCACATCCTGGATCAGGGGACCCACGCCGGCCCCGGGAATCACAGCTCAGAATGAAGCAGAAGGAAATGAACCTATTTGAAATACAAATGCTGACCTTCCACATCTCTGGGAAGTTATCTGCAAACAGAGCTTCGTTTCTCCAGGTCTCACAGAAAACCACAGAGTACAACTTTGGTATTGATTTGTGCTTCCTATGACAACATTCCTATTTTTCCCCAAATCCTTCACATAGAATGATCCTGTTCACCATCAGAGCTGCAGAATGAGGATGCTGCAATCAGTTATTTTCCCCTTTTTTAGATAAAAGAGGTAGCAAAGGAGAGGCAATGTCAAGAACGGGAGTGAGCACTTGGTGTGATCACTCCTCTGCATCCTCACAGGAATTGGAGCTGCTGGATCATCCCTAATCCCTTCAGCAGCCCATGGAGCAATCAAAGTAAACATCTGCTTTTCCTAAAAGCCCATTTCTCACAGAATCACACACCAGCATCTTCTGTATACAGCAAGAGCTGAGATGTGCATCTGTTACAGCAAAAAAATACAGCAGAACTTTAAAATATATCAAATTAGGCTATATTGGATGAAATTCCATTTTAATTTGAAACTCGTTGGATATTAAAGGCAAGTTTAAAAAGTTATTATCTAAGGTTTAATTGCATACATTATGTTTGTAGCCTTAAGTGCTGCAGGTAGTTCTTTAACATTCCTTGCAATATACTGAGGACACGGAGCAGCCATTTAATTCTGCTCCAAGAATGTTCCAGACACAACTATGGGAAAGCAACTTGGAACACTCAAAACTTTTGGCTGCTGAGTGGAACACCAATGGATTTGGGCCTGTTGACAGGGAACTTCCAAAGTTTTAGCTGTACACTGAAAGCATATGGGCTGTCATTGAAACATGATTGAGTCCAGCCCTGACAGCCAGACAAGTTAAAAATAGGATTGTCAAGCTGCAATATGGGTGCTTGGAACAACATCAGATATTTCCCTTCAAATAGATCAATGCATGGAAAATATCAAATGTGTCCAAACATTGGAATGGGGCAGCACCTCCCCTCTATCTCACGTGGTGGAGGAGGTTGGTTGTGTGAGCACCTCCAGCCTTCGGCAGGATTAAGCAGAAAAGCTGCAAGAGTAGGCTAAAAATAATCAGAATTCCAGTCCTGTGCCAAAAGAGCTGGAAATTCAATGGGAAGTAATGACATCCCTTAGTTTCCTGTGCACCTGCCTTTCTACAAACAGCAAGGTATTCAAAACCCCATGGTTTCAAGAGACCAAAATTCCCTAGTGCCTGAGGAACTGGGTAAAGTCAGGACCATCTTCCCTACAACTCAGAAATCCTGTCACGTCCCTCAATTGGAATCTGAGGACTGTGGTCCCCTTGGTTTCCCCTGTAAATGCATTTTTGGGTCTCACTCAAGCAGGTGAACTCTTTTGTACCATCCTAACCCTGCCCACAGAGGACAAGAGAGGTCAGGGAGCTGAAGAGGGAAAATGAGAAGTCAAGGATGCTGCCGGAAAGTGCAAACCACTCCACCCTCCCACTGACACACACAGAGGTTTTCTGGTGCCATTTCTCCAGCCCAAAAGCTTCTCACACCAATTGCTGTTCAAGTGCCACATAAGTGGACCTTGCCACACATAATTTCACCTTTCCACCTTCACCAGGTTGCCCAGAACCAGGAGTGTTTGACTCTCAGTGAGAGCTCTCCTCCTAAAACCACTTTTCTGAATTTAGTGCTTAATGACACAATTAATTTGCTAAATTGCATAGGAACTTTTGAAAACACTTGCTTTTTTTAAATATGAATTCCTTTAAAGCAATAATAATAATAATAAAAAAAAACTCAACTGAACTTCCAGGTATTTTTTAAATTAGCCAGAATTTCTACCCTGATTCAAATGTTGCTATCTATGCTTTTCTTTCATCTTTTAACAGGCAAATCCAGAGAAGCACTCCAAGCATCCTCCACACCTCCCTTTGATACCCTCTGTACTACAGAACTTGTCCAAACCCAGCCCTGCTCGCCACTAAAGCTGAATAAACCCCCCACCAACACACAAACGATTCAAATTCATGGAAACATCTCCCAGGAAAGGATCAGATACAACAACAGGGAATACAAACACTTATTTCCTTCAGTATCTACGGAAGGACTTCTGACCCAGGACTTCTGATGATGCCAAAGGAGAGGCCAGGATGGCAGCTGGAATCCAAGGCTGGGGAGGGTGAGCAGGGTGTCTTTGACTCCTCATTCTCAATCCCTCTGATTATCCCAGAGTGCTGCGTCCACCAAATGTTTGTTTAACCGGGAGTGTTTGCTTATTTAAGAGCAATCCTTGCAGTGGGATCGTGCAGCCTGCTGGCTGGGTGGTTCCTGCTGGGTGGAGAGCAGGGGATGGGGAGGGAGCCACGCTCAGCTATTCCAGAAACACAAACAAAGAGACACAGAGTTTTCATCTTTTGTTCAATCATTTCCAATGAATGCAAACTTTTTCTTTCTCCCCCCCTCCCCTTGTCATTTAATTTTAAATTAGTCTAATCAGACATCTGCTAGGATGTGTCTGAATGAACAGAGCTGAGCACAAATCTTGTCTGACCGCTCGAGCGCTGCTTCCCTCCAATGGCATTAACTCACACGGACACTCCGTGGAGCTAATTGAACATCCCCAGCACAATATTCCAGGCTTTCTGATTTCACTTTATTACAGTCAGAAGAAATAAGAGTACAGAAGGAAACATGTTGTTAAGGGCTCCGTTCTGAAGCGGTTCAATAAAAGCAGGCTGCTTATCCTGCTTTATTATCTTTATTATTGCTGCTTGAAGATGAAAAGAGAATTTCCTCTCAAGACAGAAAAGCAGAGTTTGTCCCAAAGCTCTTTGTTTTCTTTTGAATAGCAAGGTGCAGTTTACTTCTTAGGATGCGTGGGAATTTTATTCTCGCCTGTACAGGGAATTTTGATATTGTGGAATTCTCCTGCTCCTGTGACAAATTATGGTTGCATTTGTCAGCATTTGCTAAAGGTTTTGACATTACTCAACGACGTTGAGGTGGATTCTGCTGACTCTGGGCATGTTCTGAGCTAAACGTCTTTTGCCAAGGTCCTGAAATGATCCAGGAGCTGCACCGAGGAGCAAAGGTGATCTGTTCAGCTCTGGAGTCCTGGCCATTCCAGGGGGTAGGACTTTTAAAATCAGATTGATTAAAACTGAGGACTTTTTTTAGCCTGTGTTTGTGGTGTTGGTATTTGTACCAACACGACCACCTGAAAATCCCACTAATTTTGGGAGTCAGTTTAGATTTGCTTCAAGTAATACTTTAGTATTGATTAAAATTAAAGCTCTGATTAAAAAGACAAGGCTCTTTACATATTTTTAACCAAAATTCTTGGGTTTTTTAACCAAGATTTTAAAGGTATCTAAGATTTCAACCTGCAAATTCTAGAGGTAGAATAACTGCAAAATTCTGGGATATGCGGTAAAAGAAGCATTTCCCTAAGAGTTTTAAGCTCTTGCCACGTTTATGTGTGTTCATGGATTTTAGAGGATGACCTAAGAGAGAAGTTTCCATTCTTGGGCCAGTCCTGCCCCTCCAGGTCTCTGCCAAAGCTCTGCAAGGAACAACAGTGAAGTTTCCATGAATTTTCCAGGTACCTGTGCCTCTGTCATCTCTTAAATACAAATAAAATCGAGCCCAAATGTCCCTTTTTTTTATGAGTAATGGGAAATGAGACAGAATCAATCGCTGGCAAAGTAAAAGATGCTTAATATTGATTGTTCTTCTGAAGGATGAGGAAGCTTTTCTAATGCTCGTTGGGGGACACGGGGAGGGGAGAGCTTATGGATTTGTTTTCCTTTCTGTATTCCCGAGGGAGCAAGGAAAAGATGAGGCCATGATAGATTATAATTCTGCAAGGAATGACTAATGAGGAGCTGAGCTGCCTGTGTAGCAGCAGTGAAGGCAGTAATAACCAGAGTAATTGGGTTTATTGGGTTTCTGCTTAGCACACATCCAGTCCTCTCCAACATCCTGTCCCTCCAAAGCATTTTGTGCTCGATGTCTTCCCTTTTTATTATGCCTGACTTGAGTTATTTCATGCAATTTGACCTTGTATTCTTAATCTCATCTACTTGTTCTGAACAGTTCATCTTCTTTATTTTCCTTCAATGGCTGTTCTGTCAAAGAGCCCACGTCAACACAACGTCCCAGGCTGCAATGCCAGCCCCTGCCTCGGAGTGGATTTACATCAGTGCAACCCAAACAGCTCCATTTCATCTTCCCAGAGAAACTGGCTCAGGAAATAACACTCCAGGATGAATCTGGTAGAAGTGCACGACCCTCTTTTACAAATCACAATGGTAACTCTGTGTTGGAATTAATTACAACTTCCATTTTCAACTAAATGCTTTTTTTTTTTTTTGAGAGGGTGGAAACAGCAAGAGTTATACACACGTCAAAAAAGAAAAGTTATTGTTTGGTATGTTGTTTTTTTTTTCTAATAGGCTTTTACACTCCTCTTGGGAAAACATCTCTGCAGAACTCTATTCTTGCAGGAGAAAGACAAGCTCCAGTCCCATCATTCCCTCTGGAAGGAAAACAGATCATGCAGATGATGTTTGGTGTCACTATTATTGTGTCCCCCTAACAAAAATTTCACTGCCTTTTATATCAGATTTTTTAGGGGTGAGAGACCCAGCTGTAGAGTCAGAGTCTTCCACAGTATAAAAGGGAAAGGGATTGCTCACCTCCTTTGGAAAGGCTGAGAGACGAACTGATGAAAAATAGAAGAGCTAAGCGGCCTTTTGATACTCTGCTTCCTTCAGGGATTTATTTTCCCCACATCTTTGCACAAAGGAAAACAGATTATTATGAAATCTCCCCTAGACCTGACGACTGCCACTTGACTTTCTAGTTACAGACTATGCACTTAAAATACACAACCTGTGATTTGGGGAAGGGAGACAAAGAGAGCAGAGGATTGCAGAATGTTTGTAGAGGTCACATTTGCTCTTCACCCTTTTAAAGTCTCTTGGGACGAGCTCTGTTTCCATGGAACAAGCACCACAAAGCAAACAGTCCTACAGTTTCTGTGTAGTGCTTGTGGAAATCTTATTTAAAGAGTTAGATTTCTTCAGTTCAACTCCAAAGCACCTGGTTTCCAGTCAGGCATAGGAATACACATTTGTATTTCCTACATGAAGGCAGTTGAGGTGGTTCATCCTCACTGAAACCGTACAATAAACACATCACCAGGTCACTCAGCTATGGAAACGCCGAGGTTTTGGGGATTAGCACTGCTCTGGCTGTGCCTCCACGGTGATGACAATGACACGGTGACCCCGTGCCAGGTCTGGTGCACACCTTGCACAACAGGCTATGCACGGTTCCCTGCAAATTCAGAATAATAATGAACAGATAATACAGAGAAAACTTCCAAGATACAGGGGTTCTTAGGAGGCTCAGCTCATTCTAGAATATCAATTTGAAGCCAGTAGGTGCAAGGCAGGGCTCTGAACAGGGGCTGGCTGAGCCAGGAAGTCTCCGAGGGGCCTCATTAACAGCAATTTCCCCATTAGAGGCTCCTCAGATGGGGCACGGATTAGCTCTGCTTCTGCAGGGTTTCAGATGGTTTGTGTTACATTTCAGCAGTTACATGCACATCATTAGGCAAGGAGCAGGGAAAGAAAGTATTGCTAACAGAGGAAAATTATGTACACTAAAAGAGATTAATTAAGCCTCAGATAACAGAGAGATTATTCAGGTTTTGGTACCTCCTAGACTCACTGAAGTTACCCAATGAGTGTAGCCTTACTGTGGCCTTTCTCGTTGATCCACTAAATCTCGAGCTGATCCCTTTGTTTTGTGCACTAACATCCCCCAGCTCTGTTAACAAAGAGTTCCTGGCACTTTTCAAATCCATGGAATGTGGCTGCAGCACAAATAATACCTGCAAGAGCTTGTGCCTTCAATTACGGAGCATCACCAGCGAAGGGAGGCAAAGGGGCTGATGATAATAAGTATAATAGTAACTGCATTAGGCCAGCAGGGTCAACAGCTAATCTTGCTGCAGTCTGAAAAAGGTTATTTTAATTCCAGTAATTGGCCCCAACCAGCAGCAGCAATTGATGTTGCTGCCACTTTTATCTGTTTGCTGCTCGCCATGTTCAGCTGCAGCAGCGCCGCGAGATGAACACAAATTACCTGCTGGAGTCAATGAAAGTGATTGCTTTGCTCCCATTATTGATCAGTTGTGGTGCTTACACAAAGCCTCAGCCGCTGTCCCGTCCCCAGCTTATTGAAGATGAGTTGTCCGTGGGCAGCACAGCAGCCAGGGAGCCAGGGAACAGCTAATTGTTATTATACTGCTGATCAGTATTATGATTCTTCTCCTTAATGACCAACATTTATATGATGCTGATCATGCAGTTACCCTACAGCACTTTGCAAGCTTCACAAAAAGTTTTACAAATTATGCTTCTGAGCCTAAAAGCGTTATCATGACTCGGCCACTCTGTGTAATGGGTGAAAGAAAGATCAGGATTGTCCTTAATAAGTGTTGTAGCAAAACATTTTGCCTATCTAAATAATCAGATTATCCAGTGGGACCTGCAGCTGTACTGGATATTGGAGGCTCCCAGCTGCTGAGGGACACACAGGTCTCAGGTTTATCAGCACCACGACTGAAAACCTACAAAGTCACCCAAAAAAATGTCAGGGTCGCCCTCTCAGGAGGCTCCTTCTCACTCCCAGCTTTTCAGGGAGTACAAAGCTCCTTCACACATTCAGGAACTTTGTTAAATGGGGTGGACATAACACAGAATTAAGCTTTGGTGTGAGTGCTTGAGCTTTGTGTCAGAGCTACTGTTGTAATTAATATTTTATATTGAATTACAGTTGCTCTGCAGAAAGGATTGGACCCAGAGCCTTGCACACCTTGGGTTTGGTCCCTGAGTTGGCTCAGTGTCTTCACAGCCCCAGCCCTGCCACCACAGATGTGTCCTCAGGTACCCACATCTTCCACTGGGATCCAAATTTTAGCTCCTGCTCCAGGGAACGCTTGGCTGTTACTTCACTTTTCTACTGTTCAGCACTGAAGGGGAAAAAAAAACCCACACAAATTTAAGTGCTTTTAAATTTGAGGCATGACCTCAAGAAATGCAGATTAATAAACAGGGCCAGGAGTTGGACTCGATGATCCTGGTGGGTCACTTCCAACTCGGGATATTCTATGACCTTCTGTGACTTTCTAAATAACCATATTCAGCTCTGTCTTAATTGGATAAAATTCCCAGAGCTGTAATACCCAAGGGAAAAAGCCATGATCTATAATCCTATGTCATAATAGAATAAGAGCCTGGAAAGAGGATGTCTTAAAATTTGGGAAGCTTCCCTGGGCAGGGGTTTGGCAGCCCTGAGTCTCCAGTTCAGTCACGGGTTAGGTGTTGCCACAAATAATTTGAAAATTATTGTCCTTTTGTCCCGCAGACAGGGGCACAGCGAGGCAGCAGCAGCCTGTTGGAGACTCCTGCCTTTCCCACAAGTTCAGGACACCTCCAAATGTCTTTTCTTCCCACTGCTTGAACTTCACATTTGTGTGCTGAGGTGGAAGGAATTAATTAGAGAGATTCCAGCAGAGCTGAGAGCTCTTCACAGGAAAGCACCTTAATATCAGGTGCAAATAAAACAATCCAGGAGCCTTGGACCCACTCCAGGAGCAACACTTGTCTCCTTTCTTTATGGATACTCAGAGAGCAGCCCCCATTCCCAAAAAAAAAAAAATATTTGAGGAAATTAGTTTTTCCACCTGATTCTTTGGCCAATTTCCCATAGCAGAGATAAGACCCACAGCGTGTGCATTTACAGATTACTGCTCTCTGTTCTCCTTGTCCTTGGAAAAAGGGACTTGTTTCCTCCAGGAGCATTTCAGCCTGAACAGCTGGAATACTTTTTTAACAACAGAAAGATAAATTAAACTAGAAAGTTGTGTTCAGCAAGGAGAAATGCAGCTGTCTAGATCCAAACCACACATGAGATGATAAAAGTTTCTAATTTTACTTGTTAAACTCCTTCTCATTGACTTAGCTAGAGAAAAAAAATAAACAAATAAACCACAAAGTGTGGTTTGGGGTAATTTTGTTGGATTTTAAGAGAAACAAGCAAACATAAGTAGCAACTGGCAAAGAACTCTGCCCTGAACCCCTGCAACTTAATGGAAGTAAGATATTAATAACTTAGAGGGAAAATGGTAGATTTGTGGTGTTTTATGCAATTTTCTAAGCTGTTTTGTTTGAAAAGTTGGGGGAATGGGTAAGATTTTCACCAAACTTAAAAATATTGACTTCTGTGCTTAGGAGATGGGTCTGACCTGGAAGGAAACCTGACTGATCAACTCCAGTGATTCTGTATAAACCCCAGGACCTGCAACTACTCCCCCAGAGCAAAGGGAATAGAAGTTATTTCCGAGAGTGGTGTTTATCCAGTCCCTGGTGTTTCAAAATTAATATGTCTGCATATTAATTTTGAAGCTGGTTTCATCCTGGATCTGTTGCCTGGCCCAAAAATCCCACGTTTCTGCAATTCTGCACTGGCAGAAGTTTTAGTTGTGGTTGCCCCATCCCTGGAAGTGTTCAAGGCCACGTTGGATGGAGCTTGGAGCAGCCTGGGATAGTGGAAGGTGTCCCTGCCCATGGCAGGGGGTGGCACTGGATGAGCTTTAAGGGCTCTTCCACCCCAAATCATTCTGTCATTCTACAATCTCAACTTTACAATGAATTTCAGAATGATTTGGATGAATCTGGCACAAACAAGTAGAAAAAATCGAGGTAAAATCCCAAACTCTTGCACATTCTGCAGGATAGACGGGAAATTGGAAAGGAAAAGGTAACTTAGTACCTTTCTTCCATATTTAGCTGTGGGTTTATATGTTGTTTTCTGTCTAATTGGATGCAGATTAAAAAGCAAAGTATGTTAGAAGCACTCACACCAATCAGTTGGGTAAATAAAAGTAACTAAATTACATGTATTTTTGCTAATTACTACCATAACTACATGGGGATTTGTCAGCAATCCTGTTCTTTATTCAGATAAAGGGAAGTACATTCCAAACAGCAGTGACTGTATTTCTGTATTTCAGTCACATAAGCTGTGGTTTGAACATGGTTGTTTTATAGAACAAAAGCCTAATTTATAAATAAAATTAAATGGCTTGTATGTTAGAGGGTGTGCTCAGCCTTGCCGTTCTCTGTAAATGGACTGTGACTACAGTGGCTGTTACAGGTTTTAGACAGAAATGTTTTGGGGCCTGTTTGCTGAGCTCCAAAAGAGGACAGGGGAAGGAGGTGCAATTCTGAAAAGTAAAGAAATAAAAACCAGTACAGTATTCAAAAAAGAAAGAAAAAAGAACTTACAATAGCCCAGTCCATTTTCATGTCCTTTTCCAGAGGATTTTTCTTCCCAAAGGATTGAAGAATCACAGAGTGGTTTGATTTGGAAGGGACATCAAAGATCATCCCATTCCACTCCCTGCCATAGGCAGGGACACCTTCTGCTAGAAAGGAAGATATTTTATAATTCCCTTCAATTTCCCAATTTTCACTCTTTATGGACCACATCCTCAGCTCTCACAAACTGGAATAGCTCTGATTTTACAAGCTGAACTATAATTTCTATTACCAGAAGCTTTTGACAATTGGTTTGTTCTGGGGAGAAACACCAAACTCCTCATTGCTGCCCATGCATTTGACATAAAATCAGAGAATTTTGGGGGTTGGAAGGGACCTTAAAACCCATCCAGTGTCACCCCCTGCCAGGGACAGGGACACCTTCCACTGTCCCAGGTTGCTCCAAGCCTCGTCCAACCTGGCCCTGGACACTTCCAGGGTTGGGGCAGCCACAGCTTCTCTGGGAAATTATGCATTTTGTAATTAATTATTTGCTTTTTTGTTGATTATTTGCAGTGGGAGCCCTCCCTTCCAGCAGATAAGGAGGGTCACAGTAGCTGGTGACATTAAAGCTGGGCAAAGGATGGGCTCAAGGGCTACTGTTCCACCTGGAACACCCTTCCCAATCCCAGGCACGATGGAGGGAAGGACACAGCAAGGACATGCCTTGTACCAGCACCAGGAGGCGACTGACAGCTGGCAAAACATGGAAGAGTTGCTCCAAGGGCTGGATTAGTTGTGGAATTTGCCCCTAGTCTCTCGTGGAATCGGAGTCTTATGAAAAACTAGACATGAAACAGTCTTTGTCATTCCAAAGGGTAAATTGTCTGATGGATTGGGAAGATGATGGACAGTTATCTCCTCAGAGAAAGCTGATGGCTGCCAAAGTGATGGACATGGTGATGAGTGCCACGAGGAGGATGGCAGGTTAATGAAGGAGGGCCGGCTCGCTACACCAGCAAAATTCATTAGCACTCGTTAGGCAGACGAATCACAGCTCTCCTCACAGGCTGCCTTCACAGGGCTTATTTTTGCAAGTGAAAACACCCTTGAAAATGATTACAAGTTTCATCTGGCTACTCTCATATTCCTGCAAATCATCCCCAAGCTTTCCTCTTGGTCCTTAATTTAACGGATCGAAAGCTTCCACTTTTGATCACGGAACCACCACCTTTAAGTCTCTCCTCAAAACAGCCCCCAGCACCAAGGAATGCTTTGTCCGTGTCCATCTCACTGCCACGACAACAAAAGCATGTCCTGACTGCAGGAAAAACTCCGATCAAAAAGCAGGGGAAGCAGCCCAAGGACTCACAATACAGCCATTCCGGAAACCAGGAATGTGCCTGTGGGATTTATAATTCCTTGCAGAAAGAATTATAACTTATTTGGAAGAAATTAAGCCCATTTGATTGTGATGTCATTTCAAAGAGTGTACTGAAGCTTATTAAGAGCAGGAGGTTTTGGTTTTTCAATTGAATCAATGGTAAATCTTATGAGAAATAATGAAAAGGTTTTGTTGCTGTTATTTAAAAAAAAAATAACACAAGCCACTATGAATTTAACTGGAATTTAATAAATCCAATCAGTGTGCTCCTAAAACACCCATGTTTGTAGGACATGGCCTCAAGGCCAGGCTGGACAGGGCTTGGAGCAATGTGGGATAGTGGAAGGTGTCCGTGCCTGTGGCAGGGGGTGGCACTGGATGGGCTTTAAGGTCCCTTCCAACCCAAACCATTCCATAACTCTACAATTCCATGAGCTAAAAAACAAATAACCCCTTAAACCACAATCTAGAAACATTCCTGTTAAGGTTAATATGCCTTTCCATTTTCCATTAGCTATTTATTTTTGTCTGAAATCATTCAGAACTTTGGGGAAAAAAAAAATCTGAACCATAATTTTAACATAAAGCACATCAAACATCCGAATGCAGCTTTGCACGGAAGTCGAATTCCTTCCACGTATTCCAACAAGCTTGATTCTGTCACCTCTATTCAAAGTAATCATCTGAGCCTAATCTTCCAAGGAATCCTGGCACCAGAAATGCAAAAAGGACTTTCAAAGGAGCTGCCTGACTAACTCATTTTAGCATCAGGGCTTTTATTTAAGTAATAAAACTTAAATAATTAAAGATACACAGGCAACTACATATGCAAATAAATGTCATTTCAGGGCTCCAGACAGGTGTCATGCACCAAAGCTCCTTTGAAATTTCCAGCTGACAGCTCTTTATATTTAGGTCGATGATTATTTCGAAAATGTAGCTCTCAGGTGTTTTCATGGACTTATCTGCAAAATAAAGATAATCCCTGACTATTGTAAAAATTAATACATGAACAGACTGTGCTATCCTCAGACAGCAGAGTAAAAGGTGTGTTCTGACAAGATCAGGAACAAGACACCAGAAATGGAAACTGAACTGTGTTGGGGTTTATGTGTTTTTAGGAAATTAAGAATTGATACATCACAGACTTCAGAAAACTGGGAAGAACTGGAAGTTTTTTCTGAATGGGAAGGGAATAGTTCTGTTTTTCCAAAGCTGGTATATTCCAAGGTAATATATTTAAGTCTAAAAAAGATTTTTTTTTCCAATAAAATGGATTCCAGTCAGGCCTTTTCTTTTCCAAATATCAGTAAAATCATTTTTTTGACCAGTTGTGTCCGTCCTCCACGGCATCACTGACACAGCTCCAGCTGATGGAGCAGCTTTGCCCCCTTATATTTTCCAAGTGAGCCAGCGAACACTTTCTCCCAGGTGTCCTCTTGGCCACAAGAGCATGAACTGGAGATGCCAAGGTCTTCGGAACTAGGGCAAACCTCGGATCCCCCCAGATGTCCCACAGACCTTGCTTTGAGAGGGAAAGTGAGAGATTAGGGATAACACAAATGATGGTTATGAAGGATTAATCCCTCTGGACGTTTGCCTTCCCGAAGCTTAAATCCCCCTCTGCCTCCCCCTCCAGCCTCAGGGCTGGTTCAGCATCAGCTCCTGGAAATAAATAAACGTTGTAGGGTGGCAGGAGCAAATCCTTCATTACCTTTTGGGAATAACTCATTTGGTGACCTTGAAGTGGTTACACAACCTTGTTTTGCAACGCGGGGGTGAAACGAGGACCACGCTCGGAGCCATCTGCTGCAATTCCTCTCGCCCTGCTCTGCTGGAATGATTGCAAGACATGTTGCAAATAGATTAGTTTGCCCGGGAGCAATCTATTTTTGGGTCCCAACTTGTAATCCCAAATTACAAAGCCACCATTGTTGGAGGGGAATGGGAAACGGCCAGGGCGGGCTGCTGGAGCGTGACGGGAACATCACCCAGGTCCCAGTCCATTTTACACAGTGAGGTATCTCCCAGGCTTTGGAGAAATGATCCATGGGAAGGAGGGAAGGGCAAACTCAGTGCTTTGGAAGCTGACTCCGTGCTTGCTGTAGGGCAGGAGGGGTGGATATGGATTTATGGGGTCTCTCTAGAGCTTCCCAGTCTGTCAGACTGGTCAAAACCTCGTGTGAATGGCCTGGGATTCCCCATCCTTCCCACCAAAGTCCAGCTGCCATCACTTCCCAGGAGGAGCTCAAAGCCTCAAATGCCTGACCACCCTTTCAGTGAAGAAATTTTTTTCCTAGATTAGATATTAAGAAAGATTTTTTCACTGGAACAGGCCGCACAGGGAAGTGGTGGAGTCACCATCTCTGGATGTGCATGGGAATGTGGCATTGGGGACATCTTAGTGGTGAACATGGTGGTGTTGGGTAAATGGTTGGACTCGATGATCTCAGAGGTCTTTTCCAACTTTAATGGTTTTATGATCCCATGAAACTAAAGCACCTTGTCATAACCAGGGTGCAGCGATGTGTGAATGTGATCATTGCCAAAATAAAATACCTGAATATTTTGAATAGAGGGAATTCAATCCAATCATAGGTACTGTCTGTCACCTGAATTTGCATTTCTTCTGGCATTCTCAAGCACTAAGAAAAGTCAAATCTGAGCTATTATCTCCATTTTGCTGCTATTTTAATTTGGGGTGTTTTGTGCTGCAGTGAATACTGAGACATCACAATATTTTTAGACTGAAAAATAACATAACTCCGAGGCAATGGCAGGAGCATTTGCATATGGAAAATAGGACAGGTGCAGCTAAAGCACCAGCTGCAGGCAGAAAAAACTGTGACATCAATACCTTGAGAAATGCTTTAAACTATTTTGCTAGACCTGGCTCATTTTAACTTTTCTTTGTTGAGTAGTCTCATAAAAGTCTTTCAAGGTACTAATTTTCCAAAGTACTCTGCTTAATCCAAACCTTACTGTGGTTTAAATCCTGTGGTTTAAACTAAATTCACAAAATCTCCTATGATAACTTTGCCAAATACTCATCATTCAAAGCCCCCCTTGCCTCGCCAGAAGGACGTGAGGAGCTGCCATTTAAGTCCCACTACTCAGTAATATTACTTAAAAATCAAAAAGAGTGAGACAACAAACAGCTGAGGCTTTTCAGCTTTTTTTTGTTTTTCCTCTGCTTTGCTTGACCTTTTCATAGCTGGTTGAACATTCCGAGAAAACTCCACACGGTATCAGACATGAGGATACAAGTGATGAAAGATCCATGGCCTGAAGCCTTTCCCCACTGGATGCATTCTTTGCTGTCAATATACTTCCCTCTGCTTTTGTATCTATTCATTAGAAACACTTCCCTGAAGTCCCCAAGTTTTAAATATCATGTGTTTTCACTTCAAAACCCGGAATAAATCTCAATTTATCCTTGAGCATGGAGCTTTTAGCCTCCCAGTTTTTGCCCTAAGTGAATAAATCAATTTCTATTTAAGTAGTAGTGTCTCTCTCTCGCTGTTTGAAACTGCAAGAATAGTTACACTTATTCTACACAGAAAAAAAATCACCTCATTGGGTACTTTATAGACTTTGGTACCAACTGAATCGCTAATTTACTCTGTCAAATCAAATTAATCTTGTCTCAAAGTTCACTCTGTTATGGTCAATGGATCAGAGCTGAACTGCAAGTAACTCAATGGCAGGCCAGGCTCAGATTAAACAGTGTATTACAGAAAAACACTTGAAGAAATTAACAGAATTCGTTTGGCTACAGGAAAAAAATTCCCATTCAAAATTTACCTCCAGAGAAAGGCCTGGAGTTTTTCTGCTTTACTACACAAAGTTTAGAAACCTTCAGCCAAGAAGTTCAGTTTTAATTATAAAACAGAACTGAGACATCACAATACAAATGGTTCAAAAGTTGTCTTAATTGTACAGAAATCAAGATGCGCTCTGGAAATGCCAAAATTAGCTAAGCCAAAGCTAAATCCTTTGTACAAATCCTCTTCTCCAAACACTTGGGATGCAGCACAGCTCTTTCCATTCCAAGCAGCTTCAGTGCTCTCTGATTGTTTTCTCTTTAGCTCAGGAAAAGGTAACAGAACAAACAGAGGAGGTAAAGGAGAGCAGCCCAGGTGGGTACTGCAAAAAAAGATCTTTGCATTATTTTAACACAATGTCCCAACCAAGCTGCACCTCTTAAAAATTCAAGTGAGAACTGGGGGGAAAAAATAAAAAGACACTGGGTTATCTAATTAAAAAGTTTACTTGTTCCTTTTTGAGGGAAGAGGCACAACCCCAACACGCACAATTAAAACCTGATCAATCCTGGTGAGCCCACGCTGTTACATAACGGGGCTGGCAGGATGCAGATAAATGGTAGAGCAACTCTGGCCACAACAGTCCTCATGTTCCTTTTATTAGTAACATTTAATGGCCTTTCCACTTTTTGCCACGAATTAGACGCGCTCGTGTCTGACACTTAAGGAATTAGCAGACACAAATCATCTGGAAAAGACTTTTTAGCGCGGTGACAGCTGATTTCAGCTTGCAGGGGAGAAAATTAGTCTTTTGTGAGCAGCCCTGAGAGCACTGAGCGGGAACCATCCCTTTTACAAGGGAGCTGGGAATTTAGCAGGAGCACTCAACCCTTCGCAGAATCAGACCTTTAATTTTTATTCTGCGAAAGGAGCTCGGAAGAATTTGCTTTAGAGGAATTTATAGAGATGTACTTTATACACACAGTCCATAATACAGATGAATAGCTCTGGATGTTTACGGTATATTTAAGTACACTCATGGGACCCATCCCAACTTGATTCTGTAATATCAATTTTGTTATATATTTGCTGTGGGGAAGATGTTAATAGGCTGTTAAAACAGTCACTAGGAAAAAAAAAGATTGAATCAACCTCATAAATCCTAAAGCATCTGATTTCAGTTTTATGTTTATTTCCTTCACTAGGATATCGAAAAGAAGAGTTAGATTCCCAGTAAATCTTTTATAGGTTACACTGTTTTACAGTCTTAAAATGATGGCACTTGGTAGTTAATTTTGCTGCTTGGGGAAAAAAAAAAAAGGCAACATTATCCCTATATCACATCTGCAGCTTAACTGCACATTCTGCACCCACTGCTCTTTAAGGAAACATAACTTAGAGCCAGGGTTTTCATTCCCCTCCCTCTTTTCGAGCTTCCTTGAGGAAAACGCTTCATCATGGTGAAGCAGGTTGTTATTTCTGAGAGGAGATCAGGCCTGGGGGTGGATTGCCCTGCCCAGGTCAGCAGCAGCACAGCACATGACACTACATCCACCGCACAGCTTAAATCACAGGTTTAGTAAGGGAAGGATCCCTTGAGGTGAGACCATCCTCTCCCCCCAAATCTACTGTGTCCTCCTCCCCTTTCTCTGCACGCTCCTCTAGGAATTCTGATGAATTTAATTTCTTAGTTGTGAGAGCACATCCTGCAAGGCAAACTGAAGTGAGCTCTGCAAAGCCTTCCAGGGCAGGGATGGCCAGGAGCCCTCACACCCCTCTGCTCCCTGTGGCTGACATAAATACAGCAATAAAAGGAAGAAAGCAAAGCAATTCCACAGCCAAGTGCCAATAAAAGTCACTGAAGCTGGAGTCAGTATTGGATAAGAAATAAGTGCTCCTAAAGGAGAAGGGAATTTGTAGTAAGACACCCTCCTTGTAGCCCGTGTCTCCCTGTCGGTGGAGAGGAACTGCCACCTTCCAAGGAAAAAAATGACTCCAACATCTTCCTTCCCTGTCCCCAAAGCATCTCAGAGCACATTGAGTAAGATGGTTTCGTTTCTGAGTGGTTTAAAGAATTGGTCTGCAAGGAGGCAGGTCCAGGTAAAGGGGATAAACAGCTAAAGGGGAAAGTGTCTTGTCTGTACTTCCTTCCAACACAGAGCTCTGCAAAGCTTCATTTTCTCCATTTCCCTGCACAGGCTCTCCCTCTTCTGCCTCATCCCAAAGTAGCAGCTCCAGTTCTTTGGCCAAAAGGATGCTGAGGGCACTGCTGCATTTTCTACATATTTTTAGCTCATTCTGCCTTGCACTGAGCCCCGGCCATAGCTGTCAGGGGATAACAAATTCAAATTTTGAGACACAATTTAGCTGGTTGGTTTTTGGGGGTTTCCTTTAACACCGTTTCAGTAGCTCTGTTTCCTTTCCCGGATCCACAGGAAGGTTGTAGCCCCTTCAGTCCAGAGGTAATCCCAGTGCTGCCTGGATGCTCCCTGTGTATCCAGCCAGGATCCCCGGGCTAGGCACTTGTGTTTTGCAAGTTCTTTCTCTCTTGGGAGGCTCCACTTGAAAGAAATCATTGGTGTTTTGGGATAACCTTCTCTCCTGAACACCAAAATGCTTGGCTACCGCTCTAAAGAGAGATTTAAATATTTTTGGACAAGTTCACTCCTTGAATAGATATTCTATTCCTACTTCTCTGAGTTTACATCGGGGAGAATCCTGAGTTAATTCCAATCCAAAGCAGCACAGTCTCTCCAAATTCAGACTGTGCCCTGTCTCCTATCACAGGAAAACACCCAATTTGGTTGAAATCAATGTTTATTTCTAAGGAAGGCAACAACAACTTCAGAGCCATCAAGGCCCTCATGCAGTATTCATTATTAATAAGTATTCAGGTCAGCAGTGACAGAAGAAAACACCACCTCCTTTGAAGCTACGAACTTCAGTCCCCCCAGCCAATATAAAAATCTCATTTAGCAGTGTTTGGCTGTGTGACGAACTGGGGGAACTTGTCTAAACATGATTTATGAATTCCATTGTGCTTTTATGAACTACCTATGCTCTTATATCTTGTGACTCTCTGCACTGTCTTATGACTCCCTTTTATTGTATTGGGCCTTATGGTTCTTATGCTAAGGACACAAGAGAATAGTTTTGGTACATCAGCTCTTACATAATTGATAGTTAAGGACTACAAGTTGCTGAATAGACCTGTCTGGGGAGAACAAACGACCTATGGCACTCTAGAAAAACCAGTTTTCTCCAATTTCCTTGCAGAGCCCTGGGATTTGAAAGGTTGTGCTTTAGCCAGGAGCAAAACAAACATGAGATATCAGTGATGGTTCTTTAAAACACAGTCTGAGTCACTCACTGGGGGGACTTGGAAAGCCAGCCCACTCAGCAGAGAGCATTTCTTGGTGCTAAACTCTGTTAACTTAGGGCAAAACTGGGCTTCATCCATAGGTGGACCAGCTCTGAACTGTCCCAATCCTGTGCAACCTCAGTTTCATCAGCAAAGTGAAAAAGCATTTTTAGAACAAAGGCAGAACAAAAACCCCACCCCACAATAATCAGAAACTCAACTGGACCCCCTGCAATCAAGAACATTTATCTGTTCATCTTCCCTTTCCAAACTTGTCAGAAATATCCCCAAAGCAAGGCCAGAAAGGTCCAGCCACTCCAACACACAGAGGGCAAAGGGCTGTAAAAGCTGCAGGAGGGTGATCCTGCTGGACTGGCTCTGTGAGAGGACTTTCATGGTTAAACAAACAAATAATATTTGCTTGTTGACAATTTATACCGGATTTTCTGTTCCTAACAAGATTTCCGAGCCCTCCAGTCAGCTCGTGGAGGAGGCTGAGCTGGCAGTACAAAGGCAGCAGAAAACAGAGCATAAATGATAAAACAGAGCTCGAAGCCAAGCAGCAGTGGATGGGTTTGGCACGAGCATCTCCTTGGTGAGGGGATATTCTTGTGTGTAAACTCAGCCAAGAGCCTTTTCATTTCAGCAAAAGGGGCCCATCTCTAACATCTTCATTTTCTCCTCTGTAACGCGATCGTTTTGCCTCTCAAAGCAACAACAAAAAAAAATCTCCCCTTGCAGTTTCACTGGTTTCACAAACAGAATTTTGTTTTCTAAACAGGAGGATTTGGCATTTTACAAGAAAATAAGGAGTCCTGAGGTTTAAGAGATAGCCCCACTGGGGGTTTGGTGTAATGCTTTGCAGGCACAAGAGAGACCCAAAGATGTGATCCCAAGAAAAATATTCCCAGTGGAGGAACTCCCACTGATCTCAACCCCAAACAGAGTCAATAAAGGGGTTTGTCACATCCCAACACCTAAACTTTTGCTTGATCAGAGAACAGAACAGTTGGGGTCCTGAAAAGGATACACCTGTCCACGGGGGAAATGTGTTCCCACTGCAGAGAACTTGGATTCATCACTGCCACCTTGGAGAATCTGGGAATCACAGAATGGTTTGGGTTGGAAGGGACCTTAAAACCCATCTAGTCCCACCCCTCCCATAGTCCCCTTCCACTATCCCAGGCTGCTCCAAGCCCCCTCCATCCTGGCCTTGGATACTTCCAGGGATGGGGCAGCCCCAGCTTCTCTGTTGGAAGTGTTGCAGTAGGACAAAATTTATCCACTTTCACAGACTTTCCACCCTGTTCTGTCTCAGCATTGCAAATATTCCAAGAAAAAGCCAGCAGGAGGTAAACAAACGGGGCTGGGCCTTGTTATCCCGGCTGATAACCTGAGCTAAATCAAACATTGGAAATACATAATTCTGGGAGGTTTTCTTAGATCTGCTGCAGCGCTGCACTCCCGTGGGAAGGCCGTAGGCAACACAGAATTACATTTGTATTTATAATTGTGGTGTGTGTGTAACAGGCAGACAAGAAAGGTTCACCTGAAAAATAAACCCTATTTTCCTATAACAGCCTGTTAACAACTAAAGCAGCCAGCACTTAGTGAGGAAGCAAGCCAAGAGCTGTTATTCAGATAATTTCAAAAGTAGAAGCTTTGGAGTGGGTTAAAACCCACAAGATTATTAAAAAAATAAATTCTATCACGACCAGAATCTAAAACGATTCCTGCAAACACCTTTTAGATCATTTTATGAGTTCCACAAACAGGATTAATTTAGGATGTTTATTTTTAACAGCTCCTTTGTGTAGCAAAATTCAGAAGATGAAGTGGTGGAAAACTAAATATGAATAGCAAATAAAGATTGGAAAAGGACATAAAGACACATTTAATAGTGAGGGAACATTTAAAAATAGCAAGTTAAGACAGACATCTGTACAAAACTGTGCACGGTGACATCAGCTGCCACTAGAAAGGGTGAGATAATCTGAGGTTATTTATACTCTATCAAATGATTGCTATTTTGAGACAATTTTAGGAGAAATAGATGCCAGTGTTATTTTCCAGTGACTTTGTTTTGCTTGTGTCAGATAACTCCTGCAGATATAACGACGTGTCTGCTGGAAACATTCCTGTTTCGGGGCTATTGCTGAGCACCTGAGTTCTGACTTAGCAAATGGGATCTGTCAGAACTAAAAAATAGTTATTCCCAAGAGAAGCAGGAATAGCTGAATATAATGATGAACTGCTGAAGAATTTGATCATTCTGTTTCAGGATCATTGGGATATGATTGACTCATGGACTCCTCGTCATTGCTCCTCCAGAATTTCTAACAGAGAACCCACGTCCTACTTAGAGCTGTGGGGGAGTTTAGCACTTGGTATTTACCACTAAGGGGTGGTTTTGCTGCTAAGCCCCAACCCCAGTTAGCCCAGCAGAGTAAGTTTCCCCTTTTAACCAAAATCCCATGACAGCAATTAGTAAACAACCCATTCTTTCACACCCAAACGTGAGCACAGACACCAAGGTCGCGGGCAAAGGTCTCTCCCGTTCCTCTCCATTTGAGCAATTATTAAAGTAAGCCCAGGCAGGAGTGTTCTGGCCTCTGGAAAGTCGATGGAGTTTTGATCCTATTACAAGTACGTCCTAAATCCGTTCGGAAGGGGCTGACAGATGGCATTAAAACACGTGCCCTGAAGCTCTGGGTGACGTGGCAGGTGACTTGTGATGCACGACACCGCCATCGACCTTCGAATTGGACGATTTGTGAGAGAAAAAAGGCTTTTCTGCCTCGCCTGTAAGCTGAACCAAAGGGGGCAAAGCTTCATGCTGACATCAAGAGGAAAGTTGGCTGCAAAGCTAAAAGTTTATATTGCGTGTGACTTCCCTGAGATTAATTTTTAAAGAAATTCTAACATTCTTTCGTTGCTTGCAGTTTTAATTTCTGTGTATTCCCTACGGATGAACTGCAGGGACCGATCCTGGTGCTGTAACGGTTTTCACATGGAAATACACCTCAGCTCCCACTGATTTTCCGGGAATCACAGAATATACATGGCAATGCCACAGGATTTTTCTCGTGGAGCGGCCAATGCTGGTTTGAAGGAATCCTCCAAAAGGAAATACTACCTGTGACATGTGAATTTAGTTTACCGTGGTGAATATTTAGTGTTAAGTGAAAGAAAGAAGAGTTAGGAATGAACCCTTGGAAAGTTCTTATCCTGCAAGTGAACTTCCTCATGGTGAACTTTTTAGTGCTGGGTTTATAGCTGAACTTGATCTTAAAGGCCTTTTCCAGCTGCAACAATTCTGTAATTCAAGTCCCTCACAGCTCCTTTGGGGGAATATTACACAGAAAAAACCAAACAATATTTTCCACAACAAACAATTTTATGCCTCTTCTCATTCTTTCCATTTATAATGCATCAAGGACTGTGTTTTAATTCACATTTCTCCACTAACTGAGGCAAACCATCTGCTTTGCAGAGCAGATGAGCCATTTGGAGATGGCCTTGGGTGAGGGCTGAGGTCTGTGGCTGTGGGGGGAACCTGGTGGCCTGACCACCTTCTCCAGGGGCCCAAGTGGCCGTCACCAGCCCTGCTCATCATCCACCTCTTCCTGGAGGAGAACACCAAAGAGGAGAGCCAGACCAGAGGACACACAGATGGCACATTCTCCGTGGCCCAGACCTGGAATTCCAACGCCAGGAGCAGGGGAAGAGACGTGGACCAGGTGCAGAGACATTCCAAGAGGCACCAGCAGGACCAGCAGCGTTAGCTGACAACTGGCCTTGGCATTAATCACTCCACAGAATTTAATTGTGGTCTTGTTATGAGTCCAAGCAAATAGAGAGGCACTTACTGAGAAATGCATTAGGACGAAGAGTTTGGCTTATTTTGAGCCTCAGAACAGCAAGCAGTGGGCAATTATCTGTGATCACATTGCAGACCCATGCCCAAAACCAGGATCCAAGTGATTACTGATGCTGGACTTGCTTCTGTTTCAGTTCTCGTTGATGTGAAGTGGGAACAGCACCATTGAGCCTCATCAGGGAAAGACTAATTAGGTATTATCAGAATGGAGTGGATGATTTAGGGTCTATTTTGAAGGCTGTGCACACTTATCCTGCTTGGTCCCATTTTCAGCAGCAGCAAACTGGGACATATCCACTGAAATCAGGGAAGCCACAATAATTCTGCCCAGCTGAGCCCGTGGCCTGTATTCTCAGAAAACACTGATTTGAGTCCAGAGTCTGAGAGTTAATCACACTTTGTTGTGGGGGGAAGCTCTGCTTCTGTCAAATTCCCTGTCTGCAGTGTTTTTACAGATCATTTTGAATTCTCTGTCTCGGTTTCCTGGTTTTTTTAAAACAGTTTGTGAGCCTCTTGCAGGTTTTTTTCTGACTGCAGAGCCAGAAAAAGAAAAGGATTGCGGAGAGACTTCTCTCAGATTGGTCTTCCCTGGATTTAAAAGCCTTCAGGAAACATTTGAGGTAATCCAGAAAGATTGAAGAGTGCAGATGTACCTCCCAGGATGCGAGGACTAATGCATGTAATAACTGTATTTCTTTAAAATGACTTTCTCAGGCAGAGTTAAAGGCGTAGATGTAACTAAGGGATTGGACTCAGGCCAGCTTGTAATGGCTCTGCTGTTTATCTTGGTTTTTTTTCTTCTTATCCCCCTCAGGAGAAAGAGCAGAACAAGCATTTTACTAAGAGATTTAAGGTTTGCTTTCACTCCCTCCCTTACTCAGCCCTCCTGCCCCAAACATTGCTGGGTCACACAAATCAAAACCTAAATTGCCTGAACCACAGCAAGACCAGAAAGCCTCCTGCTCCAGCTATTTTTACTTCCTCTGTCTGCTAGGAGGAAAGGGGAGATAGATAAGACAAAGTATTCATCAATATTTTAGTATTAATATATCAAAGGAGAAAGAGTAAAAAATTGTAGGTTACACAGAGTGCAATGTAGCAGCGGCCACTCTGTCACCGAGGTGACCGAGATTTGTCTTATCCAGAAGTTATTTTCTTAACATTTTTATCAAGAGATTGTGAAGCTGACCCTGAAAAGAGTGGGTTTGTTGGGTTTTTTCTCACTTTTCATATAAACACAGGTTTTCCTGCTTAGCCACCTCTGCTGCCCTTAGCTACACTCAAAATTATGTGATTAAAGGCTGCCCTACAACCTCTTTTCACATCCACATCCACTTGTTAAAGCCATAAGGATAACAGCTTTTCCTTAGATGGTTCATACAAACAAAGAAATACTTACACAGAGCTTAGGAGAAACTTTGGAACCCTGTTTTGTGTAGTTTAAATTGTTCAAGGATAACACCTCCTGCTTCTGCCCCTCTCCTGGAAAATGCTGTCCTAAGGGACAATCCTCATGCAAAGCACATCTTACATCCCAGAGAAAGGGGAAATGTCTCACTTGGCACATGGGACAGGGTGGGAAAAACAGGAGTGTGGCTGTCACGCCTCTGGATTTTATCCATTTCTAGTTTTTTAGGGCTTTTCCAGCCAGCAACCTGCTATACCAACATTTAGAACATTAATTTACCGAATATTTTACATAGATATTTCAGATATACGCCCAAAAAGCCTCAAATTCCAAGCACAGAAGTGATTCCCTGCTACTTTTCCTGCTATTCTTATTCCAGTTTCCCCTAAAGCAGCACGGCAGCAGCCCGAGCCCTGCCTGAGAGGACAGCCTGTTTTTCTCCTACTCTTTTTAGCCACATGATTCCATCTTATTTCCCAGTGCCTGCCCCTGAGTTAAGTTCTGCCTTTCAAAAGCCACACTGCAGAAAGCAAAATCTGGCCTCTTTCCATCATCTTACAAAGTAATTTTCAAGGTTAACCACAGGGAAGGCGGGTGAATTATGTGCAAACCATCACCTGCAAAGCCCTTTCCTCGGGTGCTCTCCCCCATCCTGGTCCTGTGCTGTGGCACTGGCCACACACAACACTCTCCTGGCCACAAAATTGCTCAGAGAATTCAGATTTATGCAGTGCAACAACCAGCCTCACAGCAAGGCTTGCACGGAGAAAATAGAGACGAAAAGTCTCCTTCCCTCCTGCCAAAATCTCTGGCAAACACAACAAGCCCGTAATAGAATCCTGCTTGTAAAAATGCTTCAGGGGGCCTGTGTTCCAGGGCTGGGAGCATAATAAATTAAGTAGTGGATGCCTGGGACAAAACCCTGTGGGATACCTGAGCCAACCCAACAGGTGGAGAAATTGAAAACAAATGGATAGCCTTGGGAGAGGAAATATTAGAAGCGAGCAATTATAGTGCCAGACTGTCTGGGGTGGAAGGCAGGGAGAGCCAGCAGTGATTTGCATCGATGCAGCACCAGGAGTGGAGCGTGTCAGGTGATATCCCAGAGCTTTGCACGGCAGTGGAACACCACAGCTGAAGGTAAAGAGGGGGAAAAAAACAACCGGCACAAAAATCCAGACCCGAACGACAAAAGCTGGAGTGTATTGGAAACCAAAGGAGAGCGGGGCAAAGAGGAGGCAGCTGATTTGGGAATCAAGCCTCCATGGTCCCTGTGCTCTGAGAACTCGGGTAAAAGCAGTTTTGTCTCACGTGGATCCCACAGCACCCCTGGAAACCCGACCTTGCCCAGTGGTTTTGTTCCCTGACACGATGAAGCAAAGGAAGGAGATCCCTTGTTACAGGTGCTGCCCCTTCTCCCCGTTTTCATCATTTCACCTCTGCAGTCTCCCGGGGCAGCAGAAGGGGATGGGAAACCACTCATTTTCATTCTGATCCTACATTTCCTGATGCAAACAGGCACTTGAGCCGCTCTGCCCGCCCCCTGCGAGCTCCACCTGATGTGTGGATTCTGCAGAACCCACCACTGAGAGCTTGAAATTGTGACCTTTGGCTGAATCCACCTTTCCTGGGACATATCTATAATTAACTGCAGCTCCAGCCCCACTGCCAGCTCCGTGCTGTTCTCTCTCACTTGTGAGTGCATCACCAGCATTAAGGTTCAGAAAATGCCACACTCCATAACTGGCTGCTCAAGGGTCTATTATAGGAGAGAAGAGTGAGCCCATGACAGATTTTCCACAAGTTTTACACTTTTCCCTGTGGCCTGGAGCAATCCCAGGGCCTAGGTGTGAAACACAGGAGGTGTCACCTCAGGTCTGAGCTCCTGCTATCCCAACACCTGGAAGGGAAGGGTGGCCTTGCGGTAGGACTGTGAGGAAATGGGGTCGGAATGCACCAGAGAATCACTAAAGCTGGAAAAGAACTCCGAGATCATCGAGTCCAACCCTCAACCATCTCTCCCAAGGAGTCAGGAGCTCAGCACAGGGAACAGGAAAGCCAAGTTTCCCCAGGAAAACCTCACAGATGTATTGGGAAGGCTTAATATTTCGAAAGCAGCTATCCAATGGAAAATGCCAGAGAAGCACTCTCTATAATTACAATTTTGCCACTCGAAAAGCTTGGCTGTGTCATAGCAGTGGCTCAATTAAGTTGAAATGCAGGACTGCTCCTGATGGTGCAACGGTTGTGAGTATCATCATAAAACATTTGCTAGGCTGCTGGAAACATGCTGATTATGGGCTCAAAGCACACTCTGTTTTCCTTCCGAGCACTGAGGCTCGGCACATTCACTTGGGTTGGCAATCAGGACAGCTCCTGCCTTTTTTAATACAACTTTATGTCATTTATGCTTCACATCAAAATAGCTTGGCTCCAGGCAGCGCAGGAATAGGTGCTTTTGGGAGCCTGCCTGCTTCCCAGGGAAAAAAAAAGTCTCAGGTAAAACTGCCACAGCTTTGTCCCACTTTGTGGGACAGCAGAGAATGGAAATGAAGGAGCCAGGAAGCTCCTGGAGTCCTGCTGATGAGGCTGCACTAATTAGAAAGGCTTGGGATTCCAATGATTCCGCAGGAAACGTGACTGCAGACGAGGTCTGGTGGAACAGGCGACTTCTGCAAGGCTTTCAGGACGTTTTATTCTGCAGCTCCGTGCAGGAGTGCAGGCGAGGGGCAGCTGAGCATTTCTGGATAAGAATCCAAATGCAAGAGCAGCCACCTCATCTGCTGAGACAGGTGAATCAGGGCGAGGGAGGGGTTTCAAAATCATTCCCCAGTCCTCAGAGCTCCTTTGAACAGGCTGTGGGAGGATCAGGTTCACCCTTGGCTAAAAGCACAAGCCAAAGACGACAGAAAGAAGGAAGCTTTCATCCACTTGCTTGCCCATGGAAGCAGAGGTTGCTTCTGAGCAGTAGAGAAAACATTGGCCGACTGCTTTTGTCAAATTTCAAATCCACAAAAAGAAATCCAATAGTGCATTTTACTGGATCTTTTTGCAGGACAGAGTAGCTACATACCCATGAAGGACTTAGAGGCTTTGACTGAAGGACGTTTCCACCAAAAATAAGGATGATTCCCTCATTGTAAAGAGAGTAAAAATAAGCAAATACAGAGATTTTTAGAGTAGGGCTTTAGGAAAACGTTGTCTCTGGCTGAATCCTTGAAGCACACTCATTTTAGCTGCATTATTTGCCATGCCATGCTGCTGTGATGCTCAGCTATTACCTCTGCACTCAGACTCAAGAATATTGTGAAATTATACTTGGCATAAAATAACAACAGCTACACGTCCTTACACTCAATGCCAACATTATTCCTTAAGTCAAATGCTCAGTGCTCTGTATCTGGGCTCCACACAAGGACACCTGAAGGTTTTACACTAAAGTCTTCCTAACCCTAAATGAGAAGAGCGAGTGCAGCTCAGTAATGCCCCCAGGCCAAAATTTGGCAGAGATCTGCTCCATTTTATACCCAAACGTTAACCCAGTGTCACCAAACCCCTTCACAGCAAAGCCACCCCTTCTGACAGCTCAGGGCAGCCTCTGGAATCAGAGTTTCTTGCAGGCAGGACCCTGCACAAGATTTGCTGGTGCAGCTCAGTTTGGCATTGGCGTTATCCTTGACAAGACAGATCAGATTAAAATGTGCAAGTAGCCACTGGGTCTGTAGTTTGCTGAGAGTGGGAGAGTTCTGAACGTGTTCATTTTGGCCATTCAGCTGGACAAGGGACCCTGGGGGAGCATCAGTCCACATTAAACTGTTGCAAGGAGATATAAATCTCCTCTGACTGGATGGCCACTGGCCATTAAGTGGCTCCATAATAAATGTTAATCATTTTTGGACCTGATGGAGGATTAAAAGAGTCAGACTTACTCTGGTGTTTGAAGTTGGGGGAGGCAGAGGATGCCCTGACATTGATCTGTGCAGGAGCCAAGCGGGCGCTGTGGTTTGAAGCAGGATTCACACAGCCCGGAGCAGCTGCACTGCTCCCAGAAACTGAGATTCCAAAGATGCCTAAATCCTTCCTAAAGCACATTCCACATTTCAGCATCATGGGTGATATTTTAGCTCCCTTCACAGTTTTTTTTTCCTGGTCATTCAGCACTGTAAAGTTGCCTTTAAGGCATGGTATGAGCTTTTTCAGGGACAATATGTAAGAGAAATATGAGGGGGGGGGGGGGTTTAATGCCCTTCAAGCATCAGATTCCATTCATTAGATTCCATCCATACTGCTTCCTTTTTCTGCCATAATTATCCCAAAGTTTTATGAAGCAGCAAATGGCTGAGTACCAAAAAAAAAAAAAAAAATCATTCTCCTGGTCTGTTATACTTGTAAAAATATGCAATTAAGGTGATGTTTTCATTCACTTCCTTATTTACCTTGTTTCTGGAATATAATTTCCTAGACCCCTCTTTGGGTAGGGTTTTGTATTTCTGCAGTGACAATCACCCAGTGTCTGGTACTCCCTAAAAAGTCCCTGCCTACCTGTGATCAGCAATCCTACTGTTCTTGGTTTCTCCATTTCAATTATTTTCAAGCCTTTGTGCACAGTGTACCCAAAAGGAAGTGGGATGTTGATGTGAGCCATGTATTTATAACCACTTTGCTTCAGCTTGGAAGTGACAAATACTCCTTGTTTCTAACATTCCCTCGAGCCTTCTGTGGAGTGTGATTTCTTATTTTATATGTAAAAACCTCAATCTCTGTTCTTCTACATCTACCAATGAATCTCTCTCTATTACACACAGACATGAACACGCATAAAATTGCCAGTCCAAAGCTGGAGGCAAAAAAATTAAATTTATTGGTAAATGATGCTAAGTAGATTTGACATTTGACCAAATTTGTTAAAATAATCAGAATATCTGATATCGTTAAACCTAATAAAGATGAAATATCCAGGATTACAATTATAGCATGCAGCCCAAGATTTATCTTCAGCATAATGATACTAAACTTGGCTGCCTTTATCAACTCTTAGCATGATCTTGTGTCCCGACTAACAACTACTGCAAACACATTTAAAGGCTAAAAATTAATTAAAGTTGCATGAACTCATATTTTTTACTAATTCTGGAATCTTGCAGCATTGAAAAAAAAAATAGGTTGGATTCATTCAAGAAGCCAGAGCCTTATTTTTTAGTGAGATACTGAAAAGGATCCATGAACAAACAGATTTCTGTTATACAGGATCACAAAGATATGAAGAGAATTCCCACTTCCTGCTAAAATTCAAGAGGAGTTTGTTTGTTTTATTAGGGGGGAAAAAAAAGTTTGTCCAGGAAAGAGAAAGCAACCCTTGAATTCTGGTTCTGCATCCCTAGAGATGCCTGCAGATAATCCAGGGAGTGATGAAGGGTTTTGCTGGTTAAACCCCTGAGGTGGCAGGCAGAGATCCCTGAAATCTGAACCATTTGATGACCAATTTCCCTGTGTGCCTCACAGAAAATTCCATACACCAATTCCTCTGAATTAGAGATGAAATCTCAGACTGAGAATAACAGGAATGGGATTTATTCCTAAAATTTGCCCGGGTCTGGATTAAAACCAGAAGGGCTGAGCTGGACACTGGAAGGGAGCCATGGAAGGGCACTGGGCGAGCCCACACCTCTGGACACAAACTTCCCAATGCAGGATGAGGCTGGAAGCAGGAAGTCTGGAAAAGCTGAGTGGGTGGCAAGGACCCACCAAGCAGCAGAGAGGTTTTTCCATGTTCAGCTCCGTTCTCTCTCCACAAGCTCTCAGTTCTGCTTTCCTTTCTCTCACCCCCTGTGTGAAATGTCCTATTACAGAACGGATTTTCATGGAAACAAGGCCTTTGTTTTATGGGAATCTCTCAGTTGCTGCTGCTCATCCCTTGCAGGAGTGATAATCCTTCCTTTGTCATCAGCACCATTTTGCCACAACCCCGTGCAATGTCACAAACGAGATTATGACTTCCCATAGAAAGCAAACATCTGGATCCAACGAATCCCTACGGAACAAAGGCCCTGTTTTCATGCAGATCAGTTCAGTAATAAAAATTAAGGAAAAGCCATAAATCCTCTGGAAATACACTGTAATGTATGAGCAGAATTCCCTCTGGATAAAGGGAATTGTCATTGTACATTCCCACGCTGCCTCAGCCAGGAGATTTCAAAAGAACAGCTCTATTTTCATTAAAAGGTATCCATTTTAAATGAATTTAAGCCTTTTATTTGTGACTGCTGCCAAAAGCTTTTTTGTCCTATGACAGCCATTTCCACTGAGCTTGACCAATTTGCATATAAAATTAATTGAAAAGAAAACATTTGGGGTTTTTTTTGTTAAAAAGTTATAATCATCATCTTAAAAAATTACCATGAAATAGAAACATTCAGATGAAGATCCAAAATGTGAATCTTTAGAATTTTTTTTGTGAATGTTTTGAATTTTTTTAGACAACCCTAAGGTAAACCATAGTTTTTATTTTTAAAAAGGATTAAGAAATGTTTCCTTGGTATTTTTAGGGTGATTATTATGAAAGGGAATGGAAAGAGTTCCAGGGCCTCATCACCCTCACAGGGAAGAATTTCTTCCTAATATTCCATCTGAATCTGCCCCTCATCTTCATCTTTAAGGAATGCACATCCCTATAGACTGGATTTACAGTCTGTGCACACTTTTCCGAAGTTTCCAATAGATCAGAGCCAAACACAGGACACAGGCCATGAAAATCCATGGCTTTTTGGGGGTGGGGTTTGCACTGAATTCCTTGCCATGAAAGAAACCTGAATTTTCCATATATTGGAACACTCCTCATGTTTCCTGTGACAGGGTTCTGGCTTAGGTGTCTTCATAGGAGCAGTGGGGATGTAAAGTGGTCTCCAGCAGGGATCCATCCAGGGGATCTCAGGGTGCTCCTGACTCATCCCAAGTATAAAAGTCCCTCAGCATCCCCTCCAAGATGTGCCTGTTCCCAGCCTGAACGTGCACATGGAATCACAGAACCATTTAGGTTGGGAAAAACCTTTAGAACCATAGACTCCAACCATTCTCCCAGCACTGCCAAGCCCCCATTAAACCACGTCCCCATTAAACCACATCCCCACATCCTTTAAACCCCCAGCTGAGGGTGGTGGAACAACACAAATCCACACATCCCGTGGAAAGTTGTGCCATTTATCCCCAGCAAAAAGGCTGAGTGTAAAACAATAATCAGTGCGGCGAGTTTACAAGCTTGTATTCAGCATTTACCAGCCTGCGAGCACATCCGGAGGAGCCAAGTCCTTTATAATCAGCTCGCCCCGGAATGTGCTCCCAACAAGGTTCTCTTTTCTCACTTTGACAATTCTCATTAAGGGCTGCCTTCCCTCTGTGCTCCGCGTGGGATGGACGTGCCCTGCATGCTGATCCGCGCGGGGAAGGAGCAGCGCAGGCTGCAGCATTGAAATGCAGCCCAAACCTTCGTGGAAAGAGAGGGGAGAGCATTCCAAGGAGCAAGGCAAGCAGAAGTGGGATGCATGATCCAACCTCTGCAGAGAGCACTGGGATGGACTCAGGAACATGGGAAGCGTCCTGCAGTCCCTACTTCCCTCTGTCTTAAAACTGGCCTTTTCCAAGCAAAAGTTTGAGCACGGAAAAGGAAGTTTGGAAGTATTTTTTCTTGATATCCGATATTACTGATCTCACTAATATTCAACATATTAATATCTAATTATGTATTAGCTCTTCTCTAAAGGTTCCATAAATCCCAAGGTTCTAAATCTGACCTCAAAGTCAGGAAAACCAGGCACAAAGCCTTTCAGCTTATACTTTATGCTGAGAGGGAATTTGGCCACAATCTAAAGTTTTCAGTAGCAAGTCTGAGTTTTGGTTATTTCTCAACAAAGAGCAGTTATTTGGCAGAGCAGAGCACTGATGAATGAAACCATAAAGGAAGAAAAATAGCTTTAAAAGACAAGGGGATAGTTCAACCAAACATGGAGGTTTCCATTGACTAAACATCTTTTTAATGAATAAGAGCAATTAAGTGTTACTCTGACCTGCCCTGCTTTTTTTTAAGCGACTAATGCATTTTATGAATAATTTAGTTTTCTTTGTAAATGCACGTGAAATCTGCATTTTCTATTTCAATGGAAGGCAGTACCCAGATCTGACAATCCTTGATTTGACAGAAAACACTGCTTTCTCAAGACCAACAAACATAGATTATGTTTGGGAAATCCCCCATCAAAACTGTTCCAAGCAACAACACATCTGTTCTTATTTACAGCCATAGAAAGATGCAGCTCCCAATCAACAAGCAGAGTCATTAATTCTGATTTACTCGTTGCAGGCTGTAGAAGTGTTTTAGAGGCCACCCCCACCCCACACATATATTTTATTTCAGAAAACCTTCAACTCTGCTCGAAGCAATGCTTATTCTGTCCTTGGCCAAAAGCTTCCTGCTGATATTTTCACCCCAATAACTCAAGATATTGTTTGCGCCTTTGAATTCGGTCCGGTTTGCATTTTAAAGTGGTTTTGTGCACACCATTAATTGAGGGGGTTCAAACCACAGAGTTAATGGCTCCTCCAATTATGTTACAGCTTTGTGCAACTTGAAAGCGTTCGCAGAAGAGCAGAGCAGATTTCACTGCCCAGAGCATTTGCAGAGGTTCAGCCCCAGCCTGGAATCCAAATGCCAAGTTTCAAAAACCCCTCTGGGTATGAAACATGTGAATACTTTGTCTTTTTAAACGGCTGAGGGAATTTATTTTAATGCTCGGGAGATAATCAGGACGTCCCTGGCTCAGAATTTGGATGAGCCATTGCTTGTGAAGAGCTTTACAGTGATTTTAATGATCACCAATGATCAGTGACTGTTCTGCTTCCAGGCACAGCTCTGAGGAACAGGCACAACCCCCTGCTGCCCATCCCTCACCTGATCCAGCACAATCCTGCACGGATGGCACGAGGGAGGAAAATGGGAAACTGGACAATGACAGAATCAGGAAGGTTGGAAAAGACGTCCAAGATTATCAGGTCCAACTGTCAACCCAGAACGTTCACCACTAAACCCTGTCCTCCAGTGACACAATCCCACGTTCTTTGAACACTTCCAGGGACGGGGACTCCACCGCTTCCCTGGGAAGCCTGTTCCAGAGCTTGACAACACTTTCCATGAAGAAATCTTTCCTGATATCCAATCTGAACCTTCCCTGGCACAACTTGAGGCACTTTCCTCTTGTCCTGTCACTTGGGAAAAGGGTCTGACCCCCACCTCACTCCAACCTCCTGTCAGGGAATTATGGAGGTCACACACTTTAGAGTGCCTCATTTTCCCACCAGTACAACCTGGTTTGCTTCCAGTGACACAAAGAATCCATGGTGAGGCAGTTAAAGGCGTTTTGGAGATGCAAATATTGAAGAATGAAAAGAAATGCAATTAATAATGGTCACAGAATAGATGTCACTGCTCTCTGTGTTCCAGTTTCTATTAGAAACGTTTGGAAAAGCAGGACACAGGCACCTGCCCCATCAGTTGGGCACCTGTTTAACTCTGAGTGCCAGCTTTAACCCCCAAACCCCTGCAGGGCTCCACATCAAACAGAAGCAGAGAGCTTTACGGTCCCAGTGGGAAGAGATGCTGAATTTTCCAAGTCTGGAGCCTGCAAAGCAGCTGAGCAAGTGTTTGGATTCAGGAGACAAATGCAGCCTCCCCAGAGACAGCCCTGCCTGGGTGTGCTTTGGGTCACAGCTCCACGTGAGACTGACAAGGGAATGACTCAAATGTACTCCAAAGGATGTAAATATTTGGGAGGCTGGCAGGTATAGGAGAAATATTTACCATAAACAGGAGGAGGAATGGAACAGCGCGCCTGGAATGGAACCACAGCTCGGCGAGCTGGGGAGAATGAGCTTAATATTGGTGAGACACCCCCCTGGAATTGCTTTGCTCCTCTCCTTAAGGTTCTGCAGAACCCAAGGGTTTTCCCATCATGTCAGTCCTCCTCGGCAGCCCTTTATCCCAGTCCAAGGTCGTGGCATTCCCAGCTAACACCTCGCTGTTTGTCCAAGTGGGAAACTTCTGGCTGGGAACGCATCCAGGCTTCCTGGCAGCCCATGACCTCCTCCCTCCTCTCCGAGGAACACCCCTCGGAACCAGGGCCTGACACAGCTCACGTGGTCCCTGGAGCTGTTGGAAAAGGCGCTTGGGCATTGTGGGGATTCATGCTCGATGCCTTCCTGATATTTGTGGGAATGTGCTCCCAATCTCCCCTGCATGCTAACGATGTGTTAGCAGAAGGGATGGATGGATGGATGGCATTAAGGAAAACATTTTGGGATGATGAAGAGGAAGGACGAGGAGCAGAAATGTAAGTAAAGGTCCTTTCACCCGGCTGTGATCACAAAAGGGTTAGTGAATGGTAATTCCAGTTTCTGCTCCAATACAGACCCCACAAAACTCTGCAGGGATGGCCCTAATTTCAAGGTTTTCTCATTTGTACGTCAGTGACAATGATGGGCAGTGTCCCCAGCATATCAAATACAAGAAATAGGACTTAAAGATCAAATTTACCTGATTTCTGTGACCTCTTACATTCCACCTAACATTTCCACCTCTATTTCTTCATCTAATCTAAAAAGACAAACAAACAATATTGGAAGAGATTTACCATTTTTGCCCTTTTTGGGAGATATGAAGCTGTAAGTGCTGCTGCTGGCCTTTAAGAAGAGGTGAAAAGGCTGTAAACAACATTCACTCCTCTGCAAGACAGAGATGAACTTAACTACCTGGCTCAGCTCTTCTGGAATAAAGAGTGATTTAACTAATCTGGCATATTGAGATAGAGATATATATATATATACAATATTTAGGTATTAGGCACATAGGAAGAAATCCTTCCCTGTGAGGGTGGGGAGGCCCTGGCACAGGTTGCCCAGAGAAGCTGTGGCTGCCCCATCCCTGGAAGTGTCCCAGGCCAGGTTGGACGGGGTTTGGAGCAACCTGGGATAGTGGAAGGTGTCTCTGCCCATGGCAGGGGGTGGGATTGGGTGATCTTTCATATCCCTTCCAACCCAAACCATTGTGGGATTCTATGATGATTTGGTTCTCAGGAAGGTGAGACAGACGTTGCATCCAAAGCTGCTGCTTTTGTCCTGCTGGGAAGCTGGAATGCTGTAGGTAGTGAACACTATAAGCTTTTATGAGAGGATAACCAGGAAACAGCTTTTATTATTCCAATAAATACCATTTGCATTCAGACAGCACTAAATACTGTCCACAAACACACCAAAATAGAGTCACTGGCTGAGAGAGCTCGCAGTGGAAAAGACAAGTTTTATTTACTTTTTAGAAACCTTTTAGTTCTTTAAGGCAGCAAAATATGATTTCATAATTATTACCTTATGCTGTCCTGACATTTACATTACCATACAGTGCTGAAAGCCAGAAAATACCAACTGTTCTGCAGAGGATTTTGTTCTCTGCAGGGTAAAAATCTATTAACTGCATTCAGACCTGTATATATATATAGATATTACAAAAAAAAAAAATACTCTCGTGGATTGCAGGATTGGGAGAGCCTGGAGTCTGAACTCTATGTGGAATTGCATATTATGGATCAATGAATGATAGTAGCTTGGGAAGGGTTAAAGGGGTGTTATGAAGTCTCCCTTTCAAAGGATAAATGACCTGTACTTAGGAACTGGGGCAAGAAAGGGATGGAAAAATGCAACAAAATTTAAGATATACTCCTGTTTTCCTGTATCTATAGGTGTAAAGATCTGAGCACTTCTGGAAACGTGTATATCTGTATACTGAGCAAAAAATTGCATTATTCTATATTAGTATAATTTCCAGAAATGTAGAGAATATGCCCATGAACACAGAAGGTAAGGTGGGAGTTAGAGACTGGGACCTAATCCAAACCCCTTTATATCTCAAGGAAAGTCTCACCTCCAAGGGTCACCCAGAGCCCTGTTTCTGTACAGAGTTAATCAATCCCCTCCCAAACTTTGCACTTCTCACAGCCCTCACTGCTCACAACAGTGACATTTAGCAGGGGCTGGGAAGGGCTTAGGGCAGCACTAATTTTTCCAATTCTCACTGGACTGATGAATGGTTCCTATAAAATATTAAATCCTCACTTCTCCTACCCCTCAGGACTGCAGCATTTCCTGACCCAAACTGTGCCCTGAGCACTCACAGGAGGAGCCTGTGAGCAACAACAGCTTTTCCCTCATGGCAAAGGGACGTTCCCCAAAGTCCAACCACCTTTAATCCACTCTGCCTTTGGCCTGGGGCTCTCTGCTTCCCTCTCATCCTGAGGAAGTGAGGATGGAAAGGGATGGAACAGAAGAGTCACACTCTGTGTCTCGGGTTTGCCCAGACCTTTGCTCATGGCACTGGGTGGGTGCCATCACCAATTAACTCATTCCTCAGCTCATGATGGGGGCCCCAAAACGCATCTGAGCTGGGGGCTTGTTCCCCACTGCCCTGACAGGCCAATGACCCTAAATGTGCCACTGCCTTGATCCTTGTCCTCCTGTCACTGAGAGGTGCAAGGTGGCACCTCCGTGTCACCAGGACCAAAAGCAGCCAGGCAATGTGTGCCAGGTACCTTTAAATGAGGAAAGAATTTAAAGCTGCAGTCCTGACACTCCATCAGGTATGGGGAGTCCAGCACAGACTCATTATAGATAAAAATCACAAATTAAGATGTGTCCTCTCCATTGAATGAGTGAGAGTTTCCTTCAGAAATAATTCAGAACAGAATTTTTCTGCTCGGAATTGTCTGTGAAGGAGCGCTGTCCCCCTTCCCATCACTGCCTGCTCTGGCAATAACGGGAAATTATCCATGTCATCCACATCATGCATCTCACGACATCAGATTTGTTTGTCCTCTTTGTTTCTTGATTAACAATTAGTTGGATGCTCAGAACAGTCAATTTGGATGCTCCACTGTTTCCACAGCATTTCAGTGTGAGAGAAATGGCTGTGTTTGTAATTTAGAAGCAATACAGAACTTTTTGAAAAGAGAGATAAATGGGATTTTCCTAAAAATTAAATCCCTAAGTTTACAGAGAAAACACCACTTAACAGGTAAAGATGATTTATGTAATTAAAAATACTCATGTACTATTAATAATCTCAATTTGCGTGAGTATTAGGTCATTTTTATGTAATTAGCTGAAGCAGAAGGCTTTTTTGTCAATTAAACTAATGGTTTTTCACACTAGGTGTAGACTGAATATTGATCTTTTTTATTCAGCTCACTTACATAAGCAAATGAGATCTAATTGCGTCCTTACCACATCATTACTCAGTTATTGTAAATTACAGAACAGATCTTCTCTCACACAATAACACTTGCTTTGTGCTATTGCTGCTGAAGAGATGCTGCTTAATTTGGGAACTTCAAACTATGTTTTCCATCTGTCGATTCAGGACAAATTTGCATTGTAGAGTTTGTCTCCTCAGCAGCTGAGATGACATAAAAGTCGAGTTCCAGAGGGATAAAGGAAATGCCCAAAAAACCACCTGCGTCTTTCAAAACCCAGTCAGAGGGGAGATCAGTCAAGCCATGACAGCTCCCACACACAAACCATGACAGGAATTTTAGATTTAACAACATTAATCTCAGCTTTGCAAATGAATTTGTTCTTTTGGCTTAAGGAAGGTCGAAAAAGGATTTTCACAGGTTTAGGTTTGGGAGGTTTTGCTTTGGTTGATGCTTTTTTGGTGGTGGTGGTGGTGGGTGGTTTTTCTATGGGTTTTTTGTGTTTTATTTTTAATGTCCAACCTGAACCTCCCCCTGAGCCCCTTACCAGGAATTTGGCCTTGGAGCACCTGAGCCGCTGTGTTGAGGCTGCAGCAACCCAAATCAGCCCCCAGTGCTTTATTCAACCACGGGATTAATTTGTGCATTCTATCCAAAATAAAAAAGCCTTCAAGAAACATTCAAATCTGTTGTTCCAGCAGAACTTTGAATGTTTTGCAGGGAAAATCATAGCAGTTTTTCTTCTCTAACTCAGGCTGGAAGAAACGCTCCCGAAGAGAAGTCACTGGGAACAACAATGCGTCTTGATGCCGTACAAATTGCTTCCCTTAAAAAATAAGAAATGAACAGTACTTAGGCTTGATGGATTGTTTGTTCTCCTCACTTGTTAAAATTCTCTGGTGCTAAAGCTGGGCCATATGGAGCGGAGCTGTTGGTGTCAGAGCCCAGATGCCAGCTGCCTACATTCTTGTAGCAACTGCATCTGGATTTCTCGGCGCTCCGGATTCGGAATTCAAAGGAAAAATGCTAATTTCCGAAGAGAAAACACTTTCCCCCCTCCCCACAACAAAAAAAGAAAAAAAAAAATTCAAGAAGCAAAAGTGGAGGCAACAAGGATTCAACACAGTCCTCCGCCTGCTGAGCAGAGAAGCCATGACCCATCCAATACTCGCCCAGTGCAACTGGGAGGGGAAATATATTCAATTTGGCACGGGCAGGGAGGGGTTAGGTGAGTGGGAGCTCCCAGCTCCTGCAGAATCAGGGGGAGAAGCTCAGCTGGCGAGAGGGAACTTGTTAAACCACTACAAAACAGTCGTGTTCAATCTTGTACCTCGAGCCTACACAACGAGGGGGCTGGAAAGGAAAAAAACCCTTAAGAACAAACAGTCTACCATAGGCTAAATATAACCACCTCAGTAGGCTCAGAGCTGGGGAAAACACGCACCCCACGAGCACAATGCACCTGGTCAAGGGACTGAAAAAGTCCTTTTTTTACGTGTTCCCAAAGAAATGGGAGCATTGGAATTTAGGGTCGTGATATGGATCTGCTGATTCGTGTTAAATATGCAAAGAAATCTTCCACAACCCCAAGAAAAACACTGCAACAAGCAACAGGACAAGAGGAAATGGCCTGAAGTTGAGCCAGGGCAGGTTTAGATTGGATATTAGGAAGAATTTCGTCACTGAAAGGGTGGTCAGGCACTGGCACAGCTGCCCAGGGCAGTGGTGGAGCCACCATCCCTGGAAGTGTTCAAACAAAGTGTGGATGTGGTGCTCAGGGCCATGGTGTAGTGGTGGGTTCATGGTTGAACTCAATCTTTTCCAATCTTAATGGTTCCATGATCTAAAAATTCACTCAGATATTTAAGCCTATCCTATAGAAATAGAACTCCTTTAGGACAGTGAGAACCACCCCAAAACTTAGCTTGGACAAGGCTGATAAAACACAGTTTACGAGCTGCAAATATTTACATTGTTCTAAACCATCTCAAACTTATCTGGACTTATGACACCAGTTGGGCAATTTTCCTTCTGTTTAATCAGAAGTAGAAATTAAGGGATAACAACATAGTCCCTCCTATGCAGGGAATTTTTCAGCATTAGGGCAATGGCACAAAGTCCACAGTGCAAGGGCACGGAGCAGAGGGCCACATATTAATTTTAAAATTACCCATTTACCCAGCAGAGTCAGGTGCACGATAAAACATTCGGTTTTGTTCACTGAGGGCTGCCCTGCCCGGGTTAGATACAATTCATATCAACATAATACCTGTTATATTCCACAGCAGAATGAGAAAGAGTCCTTTGTTGGCAACACACAAAAGCACTGCAAGGCACAACCAGCGCCACAGGGCAAACTTTGGGATCTCCTCTCAAATACTGCACCAAGACAGGGTTGGAGACACAAAATATCCTGGGTATCTGCTTCGAGGGATTAATGGATACTGGGAAAAACAGAATTAATTATCATCTGGTAGGCCATGAGTAGGATTTACTTCTTGATCTACCCCTCAGATGTTCAACTTTTAACATATTCTTAGTTTATACTCCGCACTGGAGTTTTCTGGCTATGTCCTTGCTTTGAATATTATTTTTTAAACCTCAAATATTGCTATCCTATAGGTTTATGCATACAGGTGTTTAAACAACAGCAACCATTTAACTACAGGCATCTTAGCCAGCTACAAGATTTTAAGTTCCAGCAAATTAAGTTCTGTTTATTCATCATTCTTTTGCTCCACAACGTGGTTATTTTGCATATTTGAGAGCCCACGATGAAAACACCTCTCAAGCCCAGCCTGACACTCAGAAGGGATTGCAAAGCAGACTGAAATCCTGTTCCTCCTTGCCTTGAGCTATAGTTTCAAACACCTCTTTACATATTCCCAGACTGTTAAGCAGAGAGGTTTCCTTTGAAATCTGCAGCCCTTTGCTTTTTCTTTATGCAGAAAGAACAAACTTTGGGTACTGTTTGCTGCTTTGGTTTCAGGCACACTGGAATAACGAACAGAGAGAGGAAGGAGGACTCTGGGTAATAAAAGTAATATCCAAAAAAATAGGTGTAATGTACATTTGGGATCATCTCTGAACAGCTGATATTGGTCACAGAGAATCAATTCAAGAATATTTCTAGAAAATCCTGCGCCATCTCTTTGTACCACTATAAATAAAAATAGAGAAACATTACCACTATTCAATTATTGGTGTAAATTAGAATTTAAGCACTAAGGATGTAAACTAGAACTAACTTTTTATTTCTCATAAATTTTAATGCTGGCCATTACAATCTGGAAGCTCCTACAGCAAGTGCAAGGCCCAATCCATGCTCCTCCAAGCGTCTTTGTATTTCCCTCCATGAGGGTTAACACACTGAGGGGGTACCCATGGATACTCGTTTAAAATATTTATTCCTAAAGCATTTTTTTAGCAGCTGTTGACAGAGGGAAGCACTGCAGCACAGCACACAGGCAAATATGTCAGGAATAACTTCCCCCTTGAAGAATTTCCTTCGCACACACGAAGTCTTTCCTGGCAATCCCAGTGCAATCAATTAACACACAGCTGCTCATGAGTAGAAAAACCAGCCCTTTTGTGATTTTATTTTTGTTCTGTGAACAAAAAGCAGAAATGTGAAGGAATAGAGAGTGTCAGAGCCTGGAAAACAGCAGGAGCATTCTTGTTTATGCAACAGGTTGAAGCTTCAGCAGGATAATCTTTCCTGAAGTGTCTTAATGCTCAGCAAGTAAAAATATTAAAGGAATTTTCACTTAGGCCTTGCTTTTTTTAACAAAGAAGCAGCACCCTGTTTTCCAGAAAGTTTTGTTTATCTCTGAAAACACCTAGAGGTTTTCAGTGGCTTAATACTCAAGTTGATATTCACCTTGAGGAACCAGCAAAAATGGCAGAACCACAGCCTTTTTGCTTTTTAGCTTTTCTGTGCAACCTGGCCTAGTGGGAGGTGTCCCTTCCCATGGAAACGAGATGGTCTTTAAGGTCCTTTCCAACCCAAACCGTTCCAGGATTCCATGGTGCTACTATGAATAAGAATATTCACGTTTGTCCTGTGCTGGATAATTTTCTAACATTTATTTACCCTGTGTGAGGTATTTGCACAAAATCATTAAATCTCAAAGCACAAAGCTCTCTCACCACCCCCAAGCCTCGTTATTTCCAGCCACTCTGAGCACAGCCAACTGAAAATGCACCAAATCCAAGAATTTAGATTTGGGTCGACTTCAAGCCTTGCTAAATTTTGAAAGGCCCTGGTTAATTGACTCCTCATCTACAAAACTCTCGTATTACAGCAGAGTGCTTGGAAAAGAAGCAGCTCCTGGCTGATTTCATGGCATAAATTCACTCTACAACGTTCCTGCTTTGCTGTACTCAAACCTCTGAGGGTGTTGCTGGGCACAATCTCATCACAAACCCCACCTCCTCCTGCCCTTCTCACAGCTCCATGGATGGAACAGGAGGATGGTAAACGATCCAGAACAACCCATTTGCTACTCCTGGGAAGAGCCACTCGTGTTCTTTAGGGCTGGCACTGAGGCGTTCAAACACGCACTCACCACGAGCGTCACGCGTTCAAACTCAGCTCCATAAACGACCTTTTCAAGGGAAAGGCTCTTTGCGGCTCACCCGATGCTTCCAGCCTCATCCAGAGCCTATCAAAAGCCCTCTGCTCGCCCTGAATGATGCTCGGCATTTTTGGAAAGCCTCGCCAAGTGCCTCCAGCTGCCGCTGGAATCACCAGGAGCTGCAGCCACTCAGACTGCTCAAAGCCCTTCCGCAGTGTCTCCTGCTGTGACTCCCTTGCCTTCTGCATCTGCTCCTCCAACCTTCCTGCTCCAAGAAATCCCTCTCAAGGGAACATCTCCACTCTGGGAATCAACTGACTGGCCCTTCTTTCCAGTAGGTTCTCAATTTAGGATCATTCTTTGTTCCCGGAAGAGGAAAAACTCCTCTGCTCTTCTTGCTTTCCATAACATATGTGCGTGTGTTATTACTCTCCTGTATCATTACTTTATTTTATACATATTATAAAATCTGGCATCAAATTTAATCCAAAGGTTTAGAAGCTCGTTTGGTTTATGGACAAATTCTCGCTCCAGATGAGGGAGGGAAAAAATCCACCAAATGGCATTTTTTTCCAGAAGACATATCTTCCATGATTCCCCTCTTTTCCTCTTGCTATTACACTTAGACTTGAATATAGATTAAGAATTAGAAGTGAAATGAACCCAGTAAAAAATTTACCTGCAGATAACAAGCTCACACAAAAAGAAAGCCTCGCTAGCTTTTTTTGTTCCCCATGTCTTCCAACTTTTTTCGATTTTAAAAAGTGAAATCTCCTGGAATGGTTTTTACAGTCTTTATGACTTCTTTAATGAGTCTTCTGAGTGATAAAAAGTACAATTAAAAACTATAGTTCTCTCAGTTAATTCAGATTTTCTCCTTGCGCCACTAGCACGATCAGCTTTATAATCCAGGTGATGCACATTTACTGGGGCCTATAATTAGGTTCCTAAAAGTTTCCTAAGATCTTAATTTCATGTCCATCTTCTATAAAGAGATTATTTGCAAGAGAGATGTCTTGGCTTTTCGAGGTGGAAGTACTGACAGAGACAGCCCGCTGTGTTTCAGTTATTAAATTAGCAAAAGTGCTTATGTTGGAGTTGTGAGGCAAGAGTGTGGATGGCTGGAGCTGTGTCAGGGGGATTTGGGAAGGAGATCAGGGAAAGGTTCTTCTCCCAGAGGGTGGTGGGCACTGAACAGGCTCCCCAGGGAATGGTCCCGAGCTCCAGGAGTGTTTGGACAATGCTCCCAGGGATGCACAGGGTGGGATTGTTGGGGTGCCTGTGCAGGGACGGGGGCTGGATGATCCTTGTGGGTCTTTCTCAGCTCAGGATATTCTGGGATTCACACAGCCTTTGTCCCGGTCTGGAGGTACCTGACCCTCCCATGGGGCCTGCAGCCAGACACCTTTGCACTGCTGGCTGTGCACAGTTATGGAAAGGTTAAGTCTCCCAAGAAGACAAAGCTATTTTAGGACATTATCTTAAAGACAAATCCCTAAAGGATAACAGCACAGTCACCTCAGGAACTACAAGGGGAGGAATTCAGGCTAAAACCAGCTGCTCCCCTAATAATGAGAGACTCCCTCCATTATAGGGAGTTGTACATAAGACAAAGGACGTAAAACTGCTCGACTTTGTTAGAGAGTAACCAGAGAGTGGGAGAGTGGGTGTTCAAGGCCAGGTTGGATGGGATGTGGAGCAACCTGGGATAGTGGAAGGCGTCCCTGCCCATGGCAGGGGGTTGGAACAAGATGGTCTTGAAGATCCCTTCCAATCCAAACCATTCTGTGATCCTATGAAAAGCCCAAGGGAACTCTAAGGTCACTGAAGTGAGGACCAGGGCTGTGGATGCAGAGCTGGACTTGGCCTCACATCAGATCCTGGTGGGCAGCGTCCACACTTTTCCTCAAGCCTGAGCAAATCATTTCGTCCCTTAGGCAGGAGTTGAGAAGGAACTGAAATCCTGGGGGTGGAGAGCTCCAAGACCATTGGTTGCCATCAGATGCTGAGCTCCTTAGAATAACAAATACTTGGTTATTTCAGCTTTACAGGGACTTTCATCTTCTCCTCTCAATGCTGGCACCGTCCCTTCACCGTCTTTCTCATTAGAGCCCCTTTCTTCTGTCCTCACTCCTGACTTTCCTTACGCTGTTTGCACTTCTTTATTCTTGTTCTCTATCCATGTATCAAAACTGTTCTGTTGAAGAGCAAATGTCTGAGAGTGAAGGGTTTCGAGCATCAAAAAGCACATTCGATACCCAGAAAGTGCAGCACAAAGGATTAAAGGAAGTGAGTGATGCAGTGGAGATTAGAGAGAGCAGAGAATGCTAAACACACACAAAGAGTGCAGGAAAGCTAAAATCACTTCAAACATTAATATCCTTCTTTGTCCCATATTCTACAAAAAAGTGTTCTCTATCTTAAGCTTGAATCTTTTATTCTTTTTTATTTCAAGCACTTCTCTGATAAGACGAACATCGGAACTTTTTAAAAATTAATGTTGTTATATAGATATGGGTTAAAATATGTATTTCAGGACTATAATACCCTGTGAGGACTTCTGTTAAACCAATAGTTAGTGCCTGAAAAACACAATCATGGAAGTTTTAGTGCTCAGGACCATTAGAGAAGAATTAAAAAAAAAGGGCAGATATAATCTTGGAAATGCTTTGCCTTTTTCCTTCTTCTTTCTTTCTCAAATAGTAGAGAAAAGAGCTTTTACAGGCTACAACCACCAGTGGATGCTGTGACACAGATTCAATGAGATGTCTCCTCAAGGGAAGGAAGGATGAAGGTAATGTTTAGGGAGGGGTTGGTTTGGGTTTGCTTGTTTTTCTTCTTTTGTTTGTTTGCATTTTTGTTGTTGTTGGTTTGGGTTTTTTTTAATTTCCTCAACACGGTTGAAGATTTTTGTCACTTCCTGACAAGCTTCACTTAGACCTTACCCAGCTATTCCTGGTTGTGATCTTTCCATTACATTTACTGTGACCAGGAAGAACCTGATGGAAAAGTTCTTCAACCTCCTAGAAAAAAACAAAAAAAAAAAAACAAAAAAGCAAAGCAAAAACAAGTAAAGGGATAGGAAAGAAAACTGAGTTTATAAAGAATTTTGCAAAGAAACAACTACAAAGTTAAGAAGTCCAAGACAGTTCAACTGTCATGTCCACATTCACTGGAGTTTAAACCAAAGACAGAAATGAGATCCTGGGGCAGGAAAGTCTTTCCCAGAGAAGAACACCCTCCACAGTGGATCCAGCTCAGCACACAACATTAATGTTTTCCTTGGAAGCTTGCAAAGATATTTCACCTGGGATGAAGGATGAACAGTAACTCCCAAGAATGACATGTAAATACGGAGAGAATTTGTTGTTGTTGTTTACCTCAAATTTATCTTCTGTGCTTCTGAAAACGCAGTGAGGCCGCTCCCATTATTTCCTGCCATGGAGCACGGCAAGGCAAACGTAACATTCCAGGCAGAACACGGGATTCAATTGATTCATCACTTCCCTTTGCTTAGAAGAAAAGGGACGCATTTGTTCTCACCAGGTGAGCAGGAAGGTGGCAGTTCCCCTGGCAACAACAGCTTAGGAACTTTTCCCTCCTTAATCATGCAAATTCCCAGCAATTTGGGACAAGTGCAGTAGGAAGGTTTCGGTCTGAGCTTGATCATTTGAAGAACAGAGTTTGCAGCCACATGAATTCGGTGTTTGTTGCCCTTAAGCCCAACTAAGAACCCAGTCCTGCATCTTGACTCCTTTTATCTTCACAGCATCATTAAGGTTTGAAAAGAGCTCCAAGATCAAGTCCACCCTTCCACCAAATACCATTCCCACTAAACAACATCATTCCCCTTTTAAATAGCCTTTAAATAGCTTTTAAATAACAAAACCCTCCACTCTGGTCAATGCTTTACCTGAGTTTATAGGACAGTAAAGCTCTGAGCTACTTCAAATTTCCAACCACGTCAGCACTTGTCTAACTTTCCTTTATTTCTCCTCTAAATCCAAATAATCTGCTTTGGCAATGGAGTTTGGGATCGTTTAAAAGGGGTAAACCCCTGCTAAGTTGCTTGTGTGTTTTAGGAAATGAGTAAAACCCAGAGGTACAAAATGTCAGTCCTACGCCCAAAATTCAGAAGTTTCAAGACAGATATGAGAGCCTGGAAATTGTAGCTTGTAATTAGAACTAGCAGAGACTCTTTCATCCCATTAAACATCACCTCCATCCTATTTTTCCAATATCATGTGATTATGTACTTCATTAAGGCAATTAGAGCGTATTTATGAGCAGTCCCCTGCCTCTCCCAGCACGGCTGCCGACTGGGGGTGGGGGGAAGCCTTATTTCCAGCTCTTCCAAAGCCTCTTTTCCTCTTTCTGTATTTCAAAATATTTTAATTAAATCCCTGGGCGCAAGCTGATATGATTTAGAAGGCAATTCGGGTCTTTAGGCCTACACAGATGTCACTTAAAATCATCTTTGAAGGATGATTTCAGAAACAACTAAAGCGCCATTAACGGGAGTAAATTGGAGGTGCAGGAGTAGCAACCTCCATTATTTTGACAGCGCTCAAGTCAAACAGCAGCTCCAAGGAATGCCTGCCCATTAATGCTGATCAGCATTCGGCAGAAGAGCTCATTAGAATATCAGTCAAGCCGTTTGAACTTTTTTTTCAATGAAAAAAGCCTCGATACAATGAGGAGTTTCACGAGATGCAGATAAAAACATGAATTTTCATAAAGCGCTAAACATGTAGGAAATGAAACTGATTCACAAGGTTAAATACGTCTGCTGAGATCTTTTCACACGTGGCTCTGCTCTATTGAATTATTTGCAAGAGGTATTTGATGGTTCTTTCAAAACTGAATGGTGCAGCAAGCAGAATCTCGAAGTTAAGATGAAATCAAATATAAAACAAGATAAAATTCAGCTGCTGTCAGGTCTCCTTGCAAATTGAAACTTGATTTAGTGGCATGAAAAGGATGGAGTTTTTCACAGAGTTCTGAGCAAATCTAAATCCAGTTTGGAGCCACCAGGCAGCAGGTGACTCTGGGAGGCAGCAGGGCTCTGTCCTTCCTACAAACCCCACGCCGGGGCAGCTCGGGGATGATTTATGGTTTATCCCAGTGACCCGGTGGTGACAGATCCCTGTGACCCAGCGCTCCGGGTGAAGCGCTGCGGGCTCAGCTCCGCTGCCACCACTTCCACCCACCGGAGGCTGCCCGGCGAGCTCACCATGGCAGAGCAACGGGGACCTGTCCTCTCGCATCAGCGTTTCCTTACAAGACCACAGGAGCCCCTGAGCTCTCCCAGGGATGAGGGTAAAATCCCTTCTGATCGTTTCTGCCTCGCAATTGCAGGCACCCCAGGGAACAAAAAGAAACCATAGCAGGAAGCAAAGGGTGCGAGTTCTCATGGCAAAATCAACATCCCTAAAGCATCTCAGCTGCCTTTCCTGCACTAAGCTGAACACAGCTCTGCCTGCAAAAAAAAAACCCCCCAAGATTCACAGCACTTTAAAAGAATCACACACACAAAGGCATTTTCAGGGTTTTGTGATTCAAAGAGAACACTCTTCAGCGAGAACCCCATTTTTTTTTTCAGTAGATGCTTCCCATAGTCTTTTATGCTCGTGCCAGCTGGGTCAAGTAATATTATCCCTGATTTCTGTGACTGCTTAAACAGCTTACTCCATTCTGCTTAAATATGCAAAGGGTGAAGGCAGTGCAGAATCTACATAATTGTGGCATTTTGTGGTTGTGAACGTGCCACTGACTAAACTTGGGAGTATATAATGAAAATTTTAGAGATTATACGCGAGGAGGCAGTTCCAGAGCAGGCAGGAATGCGGAGGTAAAGGTAACCTAAGGCTTCACTGCTTATACAATTCTAATTCCTGCCTGCCGTGCCTTTCCAGATATTGTCATCGGGATCATTAATCCCAACAGAAAATAACCAGGATACTGCTTCCTGTGGCTACATTTTCTCTCATTACCTTACAGAGGAGAATGGCACAGTTTTTAACCTCAGGGGAGTTCGAATTGTTACCCAATCGCTTTGAGAGCAGCAGAGGAACAGCGCACGGGAATACAAAGCATCACACAGCCTCCGACTGAACAGCAACCAGGGCTACGAGTCCAAAAGTTAAAGTCTTCTTCAAACAGCCCCCCAGAAAAGCCAAACAAAACCCCAGCCAAGCTACTCACCTCTCAGCAGGGGAGCCCAAACCACCACCCTTCCCGGGACGCTTCAGGCTGCAAATGCAAACAATCAAATCCCTAAGAAACCCCTCCATCCACCCACCCTCTTTCCCAACTTTTAATAGGGTTAACTTCCTTGCTGCCCTTAATTGACAGCTGCACACGGCTTTGGGATGAAGGAGGGGTCTCTGCCCAGGGAGTTGGTTAATCCTGCCTTTTCCCACGGAGATCCCAACCTGCAAATGTTCCAAACCCCCTTTGTGCAATTCCAGTGGTGGGGCTTGCCTATCACCATCGTTATCTGCTGAAGCCAGAGGAAAAGCAAAGGTTCAAGGACCCTTCCTCTCTCAAGTTTCCACAGCACCCGAGGAAGTTTTGTCTGCGAGAAAGCAAGCTGTGGAAGGTTTTGGAGGTTTCTTTCCCGCTTGGAACTAAAATAAAACTCTCCTTTTTCGTTTGTTAATGAAGTCTGGGGCCACCACGGAGGCAGATTCCTCGAGCTGCAGGAGCGAGCTGGGGAGGGGGATGATGATGCAGAGGGCTGAGCTGCGGGGAACTGCTGGAAAGGATCGGAACTGGCTCCATGTGCAGCGTTCCTGGGGCAGAGCTGGGGTGGTGGCTGCTCACAGCAGGTTGGACAGGACTTGGAGCACCCTGGGATAGTGGAAAGTGTCCCTGCCCATGGCACGGGGTGGCACTGGATGGGCTTTAATGTCCCTTCCAACCCAAACCATTCTGTGGTTCATTCTGTGATTCTCATAAGCAATTTAACAGGTGTATGGAGGTGCTGTTGGTTGTATTTTTACTCCTGTGTTGTTGAAGCTGCTCTGCTTTGTGGGAAAGAACAGAAATGTCGGAGCATCAGGCGAGGAAAATGCCCACGGCCCCCAGCCAGGAGGCTGCACCTCTCTGTGGGTTGTTTCTAGACTCGAGTCTGGCAGTCTGTGCTGGAAATGAGCACTGCTCTGCACAGTGTCTCAGGTAATCAGAGGAGACAAACTTTTCCCATTCCCTGCTTTTCCTTCAGCAAGAGCAGAGCATGTGTCTGCCTTTATCAGTCAGCTCAGCCCACGGAGACCCAGCAGGGCCTGAGGTGAGACCTTGGGGGGAGGCTGGTACCAGCCTTTCCCTCCCCCTAACAGCCTGCATCTCTTTTTCTATTGAGCTCTTCACTTTCAGCGTCCTCTCCTTCATCTGATCTGCCTTCTTAGGCTTTTATACTCCAACTGTTGTGACAGAGGAGAAAAAAAACCAGGAAAATCAGATTTTGGAGCTCATCTCAGTGCATGTTGAAGTGTCAGCCTGTTTGCTGGGTGGTCCGTGTTGTCTTATTGAATATCTGAATTGATTTGGGTCTGTAGCCGAGTTCAGCTTCCAGGGAGTCGGCTGAGACAGGCAAGAAAACTTTTGTGGAAGGGAAAAAGAAAAGAATTCCCAGAGGGAAGACTCAGGGCTGGACTGTTGAGGCTCACAGCTCACCCTCAGGCTCATCTCTGACCTGAGAGGGACAGGTCCAGCGATCACCCTTGGTCCAAACATCACCACGGGTCAGGATGGCAGTGACATGTCTACTGCAACTCGAAAGGAGAGGAAAAAAACAACCAAACAAACATAACACAACTTTTTCCCCTAAATCTTCACAAATTATATCAAGAAACAGTGAGAGCTTCCTCTGCTAGAAAAGCTAGAGGAGCTCAGCTCTCACTTAAGTAGTAAATTTCCTAAATACCTTAAAACAGAGAATGGCACCAAGATTGCCTGCAAATCAGCTGGCACTTTGTGGAATACCTGTTTTTCCCAGAGCTCAGGCTATTAATCTGCTGGGTAGTTAGCAGCTTGTCTCATTCTTATCTCCCAAACCTCTCTGTAACACATGACTTCTGCAATCACTGGAGGATTCAAGGGTGAAATCCAGGCAGAGATAACAGCTGCCAAGTGCCACATCACACCACAATTCAGGGTGAAAACGGCTTCCCCTGGAAAACCAGAGGTGGAACAAGGACAAAATAAGGGAATGGGGTGGATGATGCAGAGGTGGGGAGGCCCTGGCACGGGTTGCCCAGAGAAGCTGTAGCTGCCCCATCCCTGGAAGTGTCCAAGGCCAGGTTGGACGGGGCTTGGAGCACCCTGGGATAGTGGAAGGTGTCCCTGCCCATGGCAGGGGTGGCACTGGATGAGCTTTGGGGTCCCTTCCACCTAATTTGCATCCAAAGGAGGTTTTTTGGGTACTCTGCCCTGAGGGAACACCTTGTCTGAGGCTTCCCAGCCTCGTCTGACCCAGGTTGTTCAGCAGTGCTCACAGTGACTGACCAGCACTAAATACAAATACCACACAACTTCTAAGAACACTGTTCTAGTGAAACTCCTCAAACTCAAAATAGCATTTTTGCCAGAGTTTCTCAAACCAGATGTCTCCATGGATCAAGGTAAGCAAGAATTATGGAATTGGCCGTGGTTATGAAGTGTTGGTAGCTTTGAAGTGCACACTTATTTCCAACAAAGTGAGAAATTCTTTACCACACGTTCTTAAAATATGGGGGCAAGGATGGAGAAGGGGAATAGGAAGGTTTATATCAGCAAGGCCTGGTTTTTAGTTGTTTGCTTTTTTCTCTTTCTCAGCCTGGATGCCCAGAGGGCTCTGAAAACCTCCTGTTTTTCTTACCTGAGATGGAGAATACTCAAGGTCAAATCTTTTCCACCGCTACAAAGCCTGGGTTTGAACCTGGTTCTCCCATAACCTTTTGTTCCCGAGGATTTGGGGAGGACTCTCTCCCTTTGACCAGAGGTCCTACTCCTGGAGGAAAAAATGCCCAGAAAAACAGATGCAGGAAAGGGGCCCTCTGCCCTCAGAAAGGGCGCTCACACAAGAGAATCTGTGTCTTTCTTTGTGCTTCTTGCTGCCTCTAACAAGGTGAACAAGGGATAACAAAAGTTTAAGTATCTGGAGATCAGCCTCTGATGTTCTCATTTTATTTTCGCAATATTCTTTGACTTAACAAAAAGAAGCAAAAAAAGGTGAATAAAAGACTGGAAAACTTCAGCTCTTCATTTTCTGCGTATTAATGGGAGCGCCACAGAAGACTTTTCATTTTCAGAAAAATACAAATTAGTGTTCAAATCTTTCCTTTGTTGGGACAGATGAAATGACATTTTGTCAGTTACATATGCAAATAGGTGCAGTGAATTGTTGGAATTCCTGATCATCTGGAGAGTAAATGCTGCTGACATTGAACTTTCAATACTGTGTTATTAAAAAACCCACACTTTAGGGTAGCAAAAAATGATTTCTTTTTTTCCCTTTCGTGTACAAGCTGTGCCTTTGTTCCCAGCAGACAAGCTAATAGCGTATGGGGGAAAAAAAGGGAAAAAAAATAAAATCTTGAGATTTTTTTCCCTCAGACCGAGGCAGAAAGAATTGGGCTGGCTTAGAAACTTGTGTATTAAATTCTGAGGTCTAAAGGCAAACATGCCTTTAACTTCACACTGAGCAGAACGTGCTCTTGCTGCTTTGGCATTTATCACACGTTTGACAGTGAAGGAACTGCTGAATCCCAATTAGGGATGGGAAGATTTCCCAGGGTCCAGGCATTTTTGAAGGGGTTTTTTTTTTTGCAAACACGATGCTTATTCAAACTTCAGTAAGAATTTTAGGTGGAACTTTGCCTCTAAAATGGGTCACAGAACGTCTGAAGGTCTCAAAACCTCTCGGTGGCAGAATAGCGGAGGTTAGAGCCAACGCTTCTCTTTCCCCGAGCGTTTCTGTTGTCCTCTAATCATAAACCTGTCATTCAACACAGAGATAATAGGAGCTGGAAAAACTGCAGCTAAAGGTCACATTTAGCAGATGAAAGGTCTGCTGGAAAGGTGCGTTGGTGGAATTGGATCCCTTCCCGTGGGCCGTGATGTAGGCAAGGAGTAAACCCCTGGAATCGAGGGAGTGAGAGCAGCGTCCTGCTGGGAATCCCCATCCCCGGAAGTGTCCAAGGAATTCCTGGATGCGGCACTCAGTGCTCTGGGCTGGTGACAAGGTGGGGATGGGGCACAGGTTGGACTCCACGATCCTGGAGCTCTTTTCCAAACTAAACGATCCTGTGTTCCTTTGAAACTCCAAGAGTCTCTTGCTGCATCAAGGCAACAGCAGATTATGGGCTAAAAATGATGACTTTGTATTTATTTCATGTGACTTCACTCCATTTCAGGTTTGGAGCTTAAATTCCTCATGTGCTTCCTCCAGAGCGTGGAAGTCTTTTGTTTTGGGTGAAGAGAGGAATAAACCTCCAGAGTGATTGGTTTGTCCCTAAAATGCTCTGTTCTGGTAAAAGCTTCACTTTTCTGGGTAGGGCAGGGCTTGGAGTGCAACCCCTCACCTGGAGAATTCAGCCCTTTACATCCTTCTACATCCTCCTGGTTCTTCTTTCACCTTCACTGGCATAAATCTCGATTAAACCCCTTCAAATCCTTGACATAAAACCAATTTCTCAAATTGAGTACGCTTTTACAGTGAATAGATTCTTCTTTTTTCCAAAAGGAAAATACCTCAAAAGGTACCAAATCCAATGCAAGAAAGCTGAAAAATTTATATCTTGAATATTTTACCATTTTACCTGGGAAAGAAATCCCCACACAACCCTTTCAGATAAATTTAAGAAGGATTTTTGAAACATGCAAATATTGATTAGAGCTGAAAATCAGAATTTCTGTTCAGCAGGGAATTATGGAATGCTATTTTTTTTTTTTTTACATTCCAGTACAAACTGCTGAAGCATCAGCACATTTCCACATATGCCACATTTTTTATTAAGAATTTAATTAACAGTTTTAATTAAAAATACCACTGTTTGGCTAGCTAAATGTGAAATAACTGGGATGATGAAAAATGATACCAATAAATAATTTTAAAACTCAATAAACCGCTCTCCAAATCTGCACCGAGGAATGTTCAGATGATCTCTGTAATCAGGACACTCTTTTCCAATGCTTTATGAGGATTGCTTTGCTACAGGATCTTACGTAATGTTTTCCATGGAATCCTGGAATGGTTTGGGTTGGATTGGACCTTAAAGATCATCCAGTTCCACCCCTGCCATGGGCAGGGACATCTTCCACCATCCCAGGTTGCTCCAAGCCCCGTTCAACCTGGGATTGAACACTTCCAGCAAAATTAATAGCATACAGGATTGACAACATTCCAAGAACATTAGACAAAAAAAAAACCCTTTTAAAGTAAAAATTCACGGAGAAATAATAAATAAAATTTTAAAGGCATTTAGACAACGATAATAGTAGGGAGAATCAGTGAGTCTATGCCTAAATCTGTAAAAATAGAACACAAATGCCAATGATGACACACAGGATTAACCTGCCAATTTATCTATAGTATTACACTGTCTGACGTATTTCTAGAGGTATTTTTCCCAGCATAAATTCCTTTTCCAGCAGTAGGCTCATTATGCTTCCAGCACACGGAAAAGGACCGGTTGTTGCTGTTCTCAGCATCACACTTCCCTCTCACTTCCCAGGCTTTAAACCCTGGCCTGCCCTGCCTGCTGATGCAGTTTCACACTATTCAGAGTCTCACTTTTCTCAATGAAACACGACCTCCTTGCTTCCATGTGTGTGTCCCACCTCATCCTCCCAAGGCTTGTGGTGCTCCAGAGCCGTCAGTAGTGGGGTGGGAGAGGGAATTTTGGAGAAAAGCCTCCACCTGCAGTTACCAGTGCTGAGACTTTAAGTGATTATGGAGACATAAAGAGGGTTTGGTCACAGCTTTTCCTCCGGGCCCAATTCCACTGCCTGGATTCGCAGATGATTCCTCTGCAAGGAGCTCAGATTGGATCTTTTATTATTGATATTACAAGGTTGAATGTAACTGGTTCTTTGAGGTAATGCAGGAGGGTAAAACACAGCAACTTTCCCTAGGCAGGCACCTCTCAGGATGGGAAGAAAAGTGTTGTTTGACCTTTCCTTCCATTGCTAGACCTGTATGGAGACCAGAGGAAGGAGGGATGAAGGAAGGTTAAGGAATCTCCAGTGTTGCCAACTCCTGGAATGCAGGATTCTCTGAAATTGGCTTCCCACTGCGAGAGAGTAGCTTTAGATCAGATATTAGGAAAAAATCCTTCCCTGTGAGAATGGGGAGGCCCTGGCACAGGTTGCCCAGAGAAGCTGTGGCTGCCCCAGCCCTGGGAGTGTCCCAGGCCAGGTTGGACGGGGCTTGGAGCACCCTGGGATAGTGGAAAGTGTCCCTGGGCTGGGACTGGATGAGCTTTAAGGTCTCTCCCAACCCAGACCATTATAGGATGAAATCACGAGGTTCCTTTCTAAGCAGCACATGCTGATTTCAGCGTTTCAGTTCTGTGCAGTTCAAGTTCATTTGCTTTACGCATCGAAGTTGTTGTTCAAGGGCTGAAATTAAGAACCTACTGCTTTTAAATGGCCTCAAATTGTTCTCTCCTTTACCTCCAGCATATGCTGCAGGAGCTGTCCAGCCATACGGAGAGAGTGAGGGACAGAAACTGGCGGTGTGAAGCAGTGAGGGAGGATTAGTACATCCTGCAGGGTCATTTTCTCCAGTTAATATCCTTTATTATGCCAGGAGAGCGATTCCACTTCCATTAGAGCCGGGTGATCCACAGTCAGGCTGCAGGGCTGGTGTGCTTCCAGTTAAACCCAAAACCCTTGGCTCTCTCCAAAAGGAGCTGCACCAGTGGCTCCCTGACTGCATCCTTGGAAGGTCTGGGTGTGTTGGTCCCGAGACCATAAGAGGGAAGAATTCCAAGTGCAGAGGAGCCAAAAGCCTGCAGGGCTTCAGTGAGTTTAGAGGCGCTTCAATAAAAATGTGTCTGGATAAAACATTTGAACTTGGATGAAGAAAAAGATCTTTAACTCGCTTTAATTTGCACTGGTCTCTACTCTCTGGTAGAGAATATGTACCATAAATATCCTATAAATGTGCTGTAAAGACCCTCTTCCCCACAGTGACAAACAAAAGCAGGATGTAATTAACTCTGCTTTGAATAGAACCTGAAGACCCTTGATGATAAAATGAAAGTCCTGGCTTTGAAAGCCTCCGAAACTTGAAAGTCTTCAGAACTAAATTTAGCAGCATTGCTTTGAGAAAATTATGTAAAGTTACTCTTATTTCTCTTTCAAAAGTAGATTTGTTTTGCTCATGTAAATGAATCCCTCGTGCCCAGTTTCTTGGAAAAACTACCTGCTTCCCAAAATAGTTTTCTTTCTTTCCTACAGTGAATAAATAACGTGCATCATCAAAGAAAATTGCCTTTTCAATTGAATTAAAACCACCGAAATGAGGCCCCGTAATGATGAATTCCATTAAAACAACAACTGCTGACGTACAAGGTCAAGGAAAAGTTTCCATGGTAAAAGTCAGCGCCTTTATGGGGTATGAGAAGCATGTCCTCCTTTCCTGTCACTCACACAGAGGAATGGAATCGTCTCTGGTTTGGAATTTAAAACTGGGCTGAAATTAAGAACTAATGTGTCAATAGAGTTTTCAATTTCTGGTTAATATTTCAGAGAAACGCTGCTAAAACACTACTGTGGTAACAAAATAATGCAGGCTCCGGGAAGAAGATTTGTTTCTTATTAGCTGGCCTAGAAATTAATAAAATAAGCAACAATTTCCTGTTCTTTTCAGTACTGCTCAATTTGAATGGAATTTATCAAAGCCAGGTGCAATATTCTCTGGCTTCTGCTTCTGTTTATACATAAGAAAAACAGGAGGCTGCAGCACAACTGGGGTAACACAAACTCTCTCCCAAGGCCATCTGTAACTTTGGAAGTTGGTGAAGTCTGAAAATGATGTTTGCCATAAATCTCCAGGATCTCTCAGGAGCCAGCAGCGCACAACTCATGTTATGGGAAGTCATTTTGAAAATGTATCTTCATTGATTAGCAGTTTTAAAGAACATGGGGATTCATTATACAAGTATCTCTGAACCTTTAGCATATAAATCTTCTCAGCACTGAAAATGTATTTCAAGACGTACAGGAAACCTAAAAGTGATTAAAGACTGACTAGAAACAATGTAAGGAGCCCTTCTTGAAAATAATTTTGTTCTGCTACAAATCATTTGTAGCAGAATGGAGAAGGTGGATTACAAGAAATCCTGCCCTAAAAAAGTCCCCCTGCTCTGCACATTCCTCTGTACAGAGAGAACACAGATCAAGCAGTACAATGAGTTCTCTTGTGAGTGCCTGAGCTCCTTTGATTCAGCTGATGGTGGAATCCTCCTCGGATTCCACATGGATCAATAGTTCCAGGCATGCCCAGTATGGCTTAGGAAGGTTCTGCATCAAACAGCTTCATGCCCTGGGTACCAGAGAAGGGTTCAAAGAGGGTCACACACAGGTCTGGGCTTCAAGATTATAAACATGTAAAGCAACAACAAAGCAAATTGTAGTCCAGAAGCTTCAATATAAAGTTATTTATATTTACTAAGGAACTGGCAGGGACTTTTTTCCAAAGCTTTGCTGGTAAAAAAGAGGAAGGTTGTACTTGACCAATTGCATATCAAGATTTTTAAAACAGAGTAGACAACTGAAAGTTCAAGTGAGAAAAAACCACTTCCATTACCCCTTCAGGGAGCAAACGCTGCCTCCACTATTCAAGACCTTCGGTGTTACAACCTACAAAAGCCCAGGACAGAAGTTTTAACCCCATTTTTGTATCATTCATGATTAGAAATTTTCAGGGCGATTTACACAGGTGGCCCAGCCATCCCAATTCCCTTCATAGAATCACTGAATCATTAAGGCTGGAAAAGACCTCCAAGATGATCAAATCCAGCCTTTGACCAAACACCCCCAAGGCCACCAAACCACACCATGAAGTGCCACATCCCTTGTTTATTTGAACAATTCCAGGGGTTGTGACTCCACCACTTCCCTGGGCAGCCTGTGCCAGTGTTTAACCACGCTTTCAGTGAATATTTTTTTCCTGATATCCAACCTGACCCTCCCATGGTGCAACTTGAGGCTATTCCCCCTTGTCCTGTCACTTGTTACCTGGGAGGTCCCCCCTATCCACAACCTCCTTTCAGGGTGAGGTGTCCTCTCAGGTTCCTTTTCTCCAGAGATCTTGTGTGAAAGTCTTTTGTTCAAATGTCCTTGAGCTGATGAGGATTTAATTCATTCCATTTGCATTATTACATGGTTTTCAGAGTGGAACTGTCAGAGTTTAACCAGCTCAGAATGAAGAGCTGAGGTTTGCCTGTACCCACCTGTATATACACATATACAGCTGAATTTTTGCATCATCTCTCATTTTATAGATATTATTAGGTTGAGTTTGCTTTCATAGGAAGAAAAATGACATAAACAAGTGGCTTGTATTGTCTTTACATGAGCAGACAGCTCTCAGCATCCAAATTTGCAAAAGTCGTATCATCCGTGGTATTTATTTTGTCTGTTTGCATTCAATTAATGGGAGCTTAAGATTTACCTCCTGTTTGGATAGAACTGGGTAAATCCCGGCCCTGAAAGTCCATTTCAGACCAGCTCCACCAAGACACAAATCAGAAGCCAACAGCATCATGCTGCACTCTTTGAAGTCGCTCTGAATTCTCAGTCAGAGCACTCAGGTTCCTGTCTCAAGTGCCATATTTTTAACTCTCCTTCCTCTCATCTCACATATTGACAGCGCTCATTTCTGCACTTGCCAATTAAATCAAATTAGATGAAAGCTTGATTTTTGGTGTACTTGGGGATTAGCAAGAAAATCAGGCTCCAGCTATGACAAGAATTTGCAACACGATTTTAAACCTCCAGGTAAGCCCAACTTGAGCCAATCGTGTTACTCATGTGCCTAAAATCGGGTACAGATCCTGTCTCTGCAGAGTTATGGCTTTGATCTGCTCACAGGTTCCAGCACAATGCTCAGTAAATTAGAAGCAGGACATGCCAATATAAATATAGACATAAGTATATTTCTTTTTTCAGAAATATACATCATTTTGCCTCTTGTCCTTTGTTGTTATGATAAGTGAAAGGAATGTTTTAATAATTTACTGCTTGATTAGTGAACTTAGGTTTTTTCTCACTTGAAATACTGCATCAATTTATAGTCACTGTTACTCTCCCTTCTTTTACTGAGAAGTTTGCATCCCATGCTGAGAAATAAATACTGTGAGTTGTTAATCCATCCAGCAACAGATGTCGGATAGAGACTCGCTCCCTAAATCAAAGCATGAACAAAAGCAGCCCTGAGCACTGCCAAAGACTCAATGAGGCAAATATTGCATTTTTCTTCAAGAAACCAAAGACTTTGGGCCAAATCTCAAACTTGCTGAAGTCTCCCAAGCCCACGGGAAATTCCTGTCTTCGGCCTTCACACATTCCAAGGTTCTTCTCCCGGAGGGTGGTGGGCACTGAACAGGCTCCCCAGGGAATGGGCACAGCCCCAAGGCTGTCAGAGCTCCAGGAGTGTTTGGACAACGCTCCCAGGGATGCACAGGGTGGGATTGTTGGGGTGTCTGTGCAGGGCCTGGGGTTGGATTTGATGATTCCTGTGGGTCTGTTCCACTCAGGAGATTTTATGATTCTCTTTGAACGGGATGGTACCAGACACACTCACAAGAGCCTCCTGGGAGTTCCCTGAGGCACTGATAGCCCAGAACAGTCAGATTTTCCCATTTTTTACAGCTCCAATTATATGGGAAACAATTACCCTTCACCACCATTTATTTCCTAATAAAATGAAACTTTACCTCTTTATCATCTCCTTCTCTTCCTCTGGTCAGGCCTTATTCCAGATGGTGTTGATTCCCATTTATTAGGACTACCTTCTTTCATCTGCCACCCCAAAGACAGCCAGGGATTTATGGCACATTCATCACACCAAATAAAAAGAAAGCAGTGCCCAAGCTTATTTGTGTTTACTCATTAAAAATACAGATTGAGAGATTTGCTGTTGGCGTAAGAGTGGTAGCAAAAAGAAAAGAGGCAGGGAAAGGATTTGCTGCACGTGCCAGAGGTATATGGCACCCGAGGAAATTGCGTCTCACAGCCTTTTTGATCCTTTGATTTCCCATCTTTCCTTTCCTTCAGGGATCCCCACAGAAAGCAAAACAAAAACTCTCAAATTCGCCAAAGGCCGTTTTATTTTATCATTCATAAGTGGTGGATATTACTAAAGATGGCTCCATAAACCAGGAGGGGGAAAAAAAAAAAAAGAAAGTTTTCTCAGTCCCATCTGTGTAGTAACATTTTATGCGAGATATATTACACGCGTTTATCCGGCGGAGAGAAAACGCCGACATAACTTTAAAATCCACTTATCAGAGGGGGGGGAAGAGGCGTAATAAGCTGCATTTGGGGAGGGAGGGAAAAGGGGAGGCTGGCAGGAAATGCGTGTAAACATCCCCGTCCAGGGGATACTCGTTCCACACGCACTCCATCTTAATTCAAGGCGTCTCGCCCGGCGATCCGCGAGGGCCGAGGAAAACGTATCCTTGCTCTCCCGGCTTTGTATCCAGAACAAATCCATTTCACAGAGCTAAATGTTGCTGCTGGCCTGGGAATATTGGTTAAATGGCTATAATGTGATACAGTTAAGTTATTTACTGCTCGCGACTGGGGAGAAAATTGAGGTTTTCATAATGTTACGTTTCTAGAGCAAAAAAAAAAAAGTGCGTTTATGAAAAGAAATCGTTTGGGTCTCCTTTGACATTCTGTGTTTTTTGTAGGGTAAAAACAATGCATTAATATGCTTTTAATGCCATCTAGACGGGTATGAGTGCAAAGTTATTCAGGTGGGAGTTGCTACACAAGCAGATAACTATGCTTAGCAAAACCCATCATTTTTTTACACTGATTTTTTTTTTTTCCAGAAGTGTCAGAAAAACTTGTGTTGGCACAGTGTAACACAAAATGCTGTGCTGAGCCAATCTTTATCAAGTCAAAAAAATATCTCTTCACTACTTGTTGGGCTTTAAATTTCACCAGAATTTAAGGTAAAAAAGTGCCAGAGTTGAAAACCTTCAAGCCAAGAGGTTGCTACACTCCCTGGTATGAATTCACAAGATCTAATAGAATCCTGGAATGGTTTGGGTTGGGATGGACCTTAAAGCCCATCCAGTGCCACCCCTGCCATGGGCAGGGACACCTTCCACTATCCCAGGTTGCTCCAAACCCCGTCCAACCTGGCCTGGGACACTGCCAGGGATGGGATTGAGTTTGGTTGGGTTATCCAGGAGATCAGAGCATGAGGAGCAGCTGGAGTTGGGTTTGGAGTTTCTCTCTCCCTGAGGAGTTCAGAGCTGGGGCNGGGGTCTCACCTGAGGGGGCAGAGGGGCAGAATCCCAATCCCTTTCCTGCTGCGGTCAGCCCAGGGCTCGGAGGGTTCTGGGTCCCAGCACACATTTCTGCCTTTGTAATGAACATTTAGCATCATTTTACCACATCAGCCTTCAAGTTTAGCAATATTTTTTCGGCCTGATCTATACTTAATGCTGTACTGACATTATTGTGCCGATAGCAGCAGGGATCGATGCAGCAGCATCAACTTAGGCCTTACCACACCTATTTTTTCATTTTCTAATGACTCCTCACAAAGTCTGTTTCAATTCACCGGTTCAGAATAGGCTGTGGCAGGTTAAACACTCATCTAACAAAAGGGTTTAATCTACATAGTGATTATTGTTGTCTCCAGCAGCACTGCCACAGTTACGTGCCTTAACCCGGCCAACTGATCATTTGGTTTTATGCAAATGTAAAAAAAAAAAAAAAAATCAAAAATCACACTTAATCCTGAAGCCCTCACGCCACGTTGGAAAACAGTGATCTTTTTTCATATTTTTTAATAAAAGCTTTAATAATACTGAATATTTCATCTCCTTTGTTTACTAATTCATGCTTTATCCAGATATTTTAAGCTGCTGAGATGGAAACAGGGATATATCATCAAAGGCAATGACACTTTTCTCATTTGGGAATTGTATTTTCCTCATTTAGGATTGTATTTCTCCTGCTCTCAACAGCTGCAATGGTCACAGGAGTGTTGCAAGGCCTCAGTGAATCCTCAAAGGCCACTTTGATCTGGATTTTTGGAGGTCCCTGGGTATGAAACTTAAAGTTATTCATTGTGTCTGGCTAAGCAAGTGGAAGTTTATTAAAAGTCTCAGCTGACACCCAGGGCTGCCATGGGACAGGGTCAGAATCAGAGGGCCTACAAAGGCAGGTGGGCAAGGAGAAATCACATTTTGAGGAAAAAAATCGATATGGAACAGCAGCAGGCTTGGACTGTGATGCTGTTGTGGAGAAAGAGAGCTGAGCAAGCTTTTAATAGAAGTTGCTGGGATTTTTGACAGAGATCTCCTGGGCTGGTTTGCTCCTGTAAAGCCTCACATGATGGCTTCACACCAGCTCAGCCAAGCAGGGGGGTAAAGGCAGGGACTGGGAGAATAAAGCAGGTCAAGTGCTCCTGCCTTGGACTAAAACCAGCCCTTTAATGAGAGACAACCTCGTTTTCCTCATCTGACACTGCCGGCAGCAGCCTGGCAGCGGGGAAGGGCTTTGAGGGCCAAGGGGAGGGGGAAAGCTGGAGGGTCATTTCCAGTTTCCTCTGTGGGAAGTGCCAAAGGGAGGATTGAGTCGAGTAACTGGCTGAGCTGTGGTGGAAAACAGAGCTTTTGATGAGGAATGTTGTCTGTTTGTTCCCTGAAAAAAAGCTGTGCTTCCCCCTTTGTCCACTGAAAGTCACTGACTGAAAAGTTCAGTTTTGTGTCACCAATAGCCACAACCGAACCTTTTTTCTTTCCCCCACAATTTGATAAGAATTGCAACATAAAGAGTGACTTGCTGGGTTTTCTTTTCCTCGACATGGCCCACAAGTAAGCACTATAAGTGATCAATTTCTTATATTTGGGAGTAATCTCCAAGTGAGCTAATCTTGAAGACTTCTCACAGCAGGAATGTGTTTGCAGAATGGATACAAGAAAATCTTTGCCCTCAGCTTCACCAGTTCTCCACATCTTAGAGCCTGCACTGTCCTACACCTCAGACACCTCATAGTTTATAGGGTATAGAGGTAAAACAGCACTTTCCCCTAGAGCTGTGGATGTAGAGCCGGTCTGGGGTACCCCAGAGCAGTTTAAATCACTGTCAAACACAGGGAGTTGTGTTTGAGCAATCCCAAGCATAGAAATGCACGAGCTTGGCCATGATGCCCAAGAACAAACATCCTAAGGGCAGAGGATTTTGGGAGGAGGAAGGTTGCCTCTGTGAGGGAGACAGCTGAAGGAGCTCAGATTAAGTACTCTGAAAAAAAATCATTCCATAGACCTTCTACTCTGGCACTTGGAATTAGAGCATATTTTTGACATCAATGTCCAAACCCTGTGCCTCGGCTTCTGAATCTGCACCCACTGCACCTTTCCTCAACAACCCCAAAGTGCTGCCAAGCAGCCAGAAAAGTGATGAAAACCAAGTAATTTCACACTTGGACTTAGATTACAACCTGCCCAGGGTCTGGAGCCACAGATTAGAGTAAGGAGCTGTTAATTTTATGGGCTCTGTCCCTCCTGCTCACGGAGGGAAGCAGAAGCCCAGCATGAAATACGGGGCAGGGACAGGGTGCTGTGTATATACTGCTGACAGGAATGCTGACAGAAACGAGGCCTGCAACTTTGCAGCCTCCCAGGGCTTCTCTGAAACATTAAATTATTTTAATTTAAGTAATATATAACCCACCACCGGAAGTTTATCATCCTGACGATGCCCGCGACTTCACATTTTTGTTTCAGCGAGGACGGTGGGTTAAGTCAGGTGTAACTGGTAAATTTGCTTGGGCTTTTTTTATGTGGGAGAACGTTGTTAAACCTTGCTTAATACTGACTGACTGGAGAGTATTAGCAGCTGACAGCTGAGGTGCAAGGCTGGTGGAATTTGAGTATTTCTAGACTGCAACAGCTCAGGGGTTTATTATAAAACACTGAGAAAAGTTAGGAATGAAGTAGAAGATTGATATGATTTTTTTTTTTTAACTGAGCACTGTATTAAGGAAAAAAAAGAATAAAAAGAAAGAAAACTGAGGTTCTGGAAAGCTGTGGCTTTCACCTGATTTATTCCCAAATTTACTGCAAGCTTTAACCTGCTGATGGTATTTTTGTAGGTTAATTTTTCAGATGTCCAACTCTGCTCAGCTCCAGGTGCTGGTGGCACTGGGCAACCCTTGGAGGGTGGGCACTGGGCTGGGCATCGGCACAGACCCCCCATGTCCCCCACCCCGTGTCACAGAGCGACAGAATCCTTGAACCACAGGTTCTGTGTCACTAGAGGGTGTCACAGCCATGGGAAGCAGCACAAGGTTCTCACAAACGAGGCTCAAACCAAGCTCAATAAATAGTTTAAATAGCATTTTCTTGCCAAAGACAAGAAAATACTCAGACCCGCCCGTGGTGATTTTTACATGTTCTGGGACTCTCTCCCGAGGCTCCAGTCACATATTGCACCTTTCCCTGCTCTGCCAGGCAGCACGAGGCACTGAAAGCCGCTGTTGATAATCCTATTAAGGGCTTCTGTGTTTATTACCTGTAATTAAACGTTGCCATTTACAGTGCAAAGTATACGAGACAATAAAAGAGTTGGAAAGTGCTTAAATCCTGTCTTAAACCTACAGCCTCTGACAAAAGGGAAAGCGTTCGGGTTTTCCTCCCTTATATATTTCAGCCTCACGAACATAAGACTCTTAAACGGATTTAACAAAGCATAACATAAAACCAGGTGGAAAAGCCCTGAGCTCGTGGCCAGACAGCGATTGAAGATGATTTTCCTTCTTGCTTCCTTTGACTTCACAAGGGACACGAAGATGGATCCCAACAGCACGGGCAGACACCACATCTATCAGAAAGTCCTCAATATTCATGAGCATTTGCTTCCCCCGTTCCAGTTTGTGGATTGCTTATTAGCTTTGCTGACACAAACACGGCGGTGGAGGGGGGGGTGGGTTTGGTTGTTTTGTCAAGTGAATAGCCTGGGTGGAAAAACAACACTATAATTAAAACAAAACAGGACATGTATGTGTTGTAAACAAAAGGACTGGTGATCTTCTTCGCACCAATCTTCACGGAGCTGCCATCTGTTCGTTATAACGAGCTTATATTTCTTGAGTGCTTCGCCGTCCTTTTAATTTCTGCCGAGGACTGAGCAAAACGGAGCGAAATGAATTTCTGCACACTCATGGAATTGTTTCCCCACGAAACAGATATTTTTCTAACCCCGTTCTGCCTGCCACAGCCACCCCGAGGTTCAAAGTCACGAAAGGTTTGGGTTGGAAGGGACCTTAATGCCCATCCCATTCCAGCCCTGCCGTGGGACACCTTCCACTATCCCAGGTTGCTCCAAGCCCCATCCAACCTGGCTTTGGACACTTCCAGGGATGGGGCATCCACAGTTTCTCTGGGCAACCTGTGCCAGGGCCTCCCCACCCTCCCAGGGAACAATTTCCTCCCAATATCCCATCTAAACCCACTGTCTTTCAATAGACTTGTTCGGTTTAATTAGGAACGGTTACTGCCAAAGGTACCTTTAAAGTGATCTTCAAGGAATTCTCATTTTAATCATGCTGTTATTAGTAAATTCCTGATTTGCAGCCAAGCCTGCTGTGCTCTGCTGGTACTGATGTGTGTCAGTGGCAGAGTGGAGAAGATGATGAGGAATGTCTTGGTCTCTGCTTTGGTGAAGGGCACGTCCTGTTTCCCCTGGAAAGCCCTGGCTTCAAACCACCTGTAGAGCTGAAAACCTTGGAGTAAAATGAAGGTGTAATTTGTGCTCCTGGGGCAGCTCCTGCTCGAACCTCACCAAAGGAGTGATGCCCCTGAAGAAAGAACAACAAAAGTCGTACAGCGAATGCATCAACAGCAAGAATCACTCTGCAAGTGCTGTATGTCTCATCACACTGAATTTAATTACAGTTGAGGATTTAATTAGAATTTTTCTGTTATTCTGCTCTCTGTTTTTTCCACCTTTTTTGTTTTTTTTCTCCACTTGACTGATCGTTTTGTTGTTGCACTGATGTTCTCTTTATACTCTGCACCTCAAACAGCTCCGTGCCCTGGGGATGACAAATACTTTTAGGCTTGATTACTTGTAATGATGGATGTCTCCAGCACAGGCAGAGGAGCTGGGAGGGCGATCCCTCCCTGTGCCCGTTCTCCTCCTGTTCCAGGCAGGTTTCTTGGAGGCAGCTGCCTGGCACCCTCACCCGCCTGCTCCCTGAGCACTGAGTTGTTATTAATTAATGACTTGTTTTCTGATTGTGACTTACACCATCTATTTTGCACACCACAGAGCTCTGGCAGGAGAGGAATAACTCTCATTTCAGGAGGGACCCGAGTGCCATCTGTTTTTCCCGGCACCGGCGTTTCTTGGGAGGTTACAAAGGTGGAGGACCAAGTATTTTCTCCTCCACTTTTCTCTAAATCATTGTCAAAGGAAAAATGATAAGTTTTGAAACACTCTTCCGCCTCCTTTCCCTCTTAGGTTCCACACACAGAGGTTACACCTACTTTTCCACAACGTTGTCTTATATATTTTTTTTTTGTTGTCTGACAAAATCCATATGTTCCCGGCTCGGACCATCTGTCACTCTCACTCCTTTTGCACCAAACTTTTCCATGCATTTCTCCCATGATTGATTTCTTTCTATAATTGCACAGGGGGGCATTTGACAGAAGGAATTTTCATCCCTCACCACCCCAGAGCAATCTCCAGGCACAGGTCTCCTCCATGACTGAAGACTCCACGGATAAAGACCTTTCAGCTCCCAAGCAGAGCAGAGTAGGGTTTTGCTAAGTTGGCTTTTTTTTTTTTAACTCCAAGAAAGCAAAGTATCCCTGGAACAAGCAGCTGTTTGCTCTTCCAAAATTGGTATTTCCCTACCAAAGCCACTTCCCAGAGGATTCAGCAACTCCAGTTATCACTATAACCCATCTTCACAGGGTTTGCAAGGACCACATTCCAGTGGATTAACTCCCAAATTCTATAAATGTTGGAGACCTTCACCACAGAGCTGTGGGATAAACGCTGTCACAAGCCCCAAGTACCAAGCAACAGCTCAGGCGCTGCTTCTTACAAACATCCATTTATTTATAAATTGTTTTCTCATTGTTGGCTGTAGAAGTAGAAGATCAGAGCGTGCTTCAAACAGGAATTAAATCATACAGGTTTATTTTTGCTTTCTACTCTGTACTATGGCTGTTTACAAATAACTTTTCCATATCCCCTGTGTTTCTCAGTTCTCCTTTGAAGTAGTCACTCATGGAATTGAAAAGAATGATTTTTTTTTGTTTTCATTTTCCAAATAGTATTTTTACCACCTTTATTTTTTTCTCTGCAATTTCCCTTTAGTCAAAAATCTGATCTAAGATAAAAATCGACTTTGGAAGGAAAACATTTTAAAAGCTCTTCAGTCATAGTTTTATCCTAAGAAATACTCGTATAAACAGCCAAGGGTGTCCATTCCCTTCTGGAGGCTCCCAGCAAAGGTAAACCCTGCCAGAAATGCTACAAAAATATCCTGGAACTGGTCTGGGGAGTGATTCTAAATATTAGGACGAACAGAATTCTGCTGCCAGTCTCAACAGATCACCACAGAGCCCGAGCCCCGGGACAAATTCCTTTTTCAATCGGAACATTTTCAAAAAGAGGAAATTAAACTCACATCATGATCCCAATCCAAACTTTTCCTGAGTCAGGATTTAATGTGTGTCCATTACAGAGTGTTAGGGTGGGAAGCCAAGCACTGGGAATCGGTGCCATTGGGTGCAATCCCACCTCTTGTTTCCACAGGCACGGATTTGGCAAATGGAGGTAATGGAGAGCTTGATTGCAGCTCTCCAGAGCCTCCACGGAGTGTTCTGCTCTGATTTTGTGCAGCCTCTGAGTAAAAAGGTGTTTTAGTGTCAGGAACAGCGGAAAAGCCTGGGCTGGGTGCCGTGCTCAGCACTTCTGACAGCTCCTGCTCACAGCTCCTCAAAGAAACAAACAGTGCCCGAGAGCAGGAATTCCTGACAGTCTCTGCAAAGGGTTGGTCTTGGGCTTTTTACTGTAAAAATAAAAACCAGCCCATAAATAAATAAATAAATAAATAAATCAATCTCTTATGTGTTCTGCTTCCCATTATTCACCACCCAAAGTCACATCAACAGAACAGACACTTTAAGGCAATCCAGTTCTGCAGCACTGGATCTGTTTTTTGGAGCTGCCGCTTTCTCAGTGTGTCTAAAACTAAAATTCACGTTCAGGGTGTCTCTGGGAAGCTTCAGTATTCACCACTGCTGAATGCACAGTTTAGGGAAGGTAAGAACAACATTTTGTTCCTTCATTCTCTTTTTAGGACCTTCAATTCTTTGGGTTTCACCTTCCAGCTCTGATTTATGGCAATAAATAGTCTGTAATAGGAACACAGCAGAAGCTTTCCCAGCCAACAAAGAAACAACACGTGACTAATTAAGAAACACTAAAGATGATGTTAGCAACCTGTCAAAATTTACAGTCCATTAATTTTGGTTATACAGTAGAACTGTGTATTTCCACGCTAATAATAAATGAAATCCCCATAATTAACATTATTTCAGTACAGGGGAACTTTTGTCTGATCAGTCCTGCGTGACATTAACAGTCCAGTGGATAATTTATGATCCCCCCTATCAAAAACAAAGCTGGGAATTGTTGAAAGTAAACTCACGACCTGAATTTGAAACAATCTGAATTATTTATTGGGCATAATGAAAGCAGGAATGTGGGGGTTGACTGGTTCTGTGCTATCAGGTGAATTTTCCTTAGTTTGTTTCCATGATCTCAAGCTAAATCTGGCTGGGTCTCTGAACCTCTTCTGCTCCTCTTACTCCTAAATTACTCCAGCTCAATTTCTGACCATTTGCACCAGGAAGGATTTGCCATTCCCTTAATTTTTTTAAGGATGTTTTTGTACTGCCATCACCCACAAAATATCCAAATCCTTTGGTATTTTTAAGACTTGCTTCACTGTGAGAGCTGTGCTGTCCCTTCCCCTCAGTCCACACTCTCAGCTCCCTCCTCTGACCCTCCAACACCAATTTGTGTTGTGGACAGACCCTCTCTAAGTTTCCAGCTCTGGTTCATTTTCTTTTATGTTCATCTCCATTAAAATGAGGGGAAAAAAGGAGTTAAAATTATCACCTCCACTTTAGACGGGCCCTTTAGCCTTGCAGCTCTTGTTAGAGCTAATAGGATTTTAGTTCCTCTACTGGAGGGTCAAATAACAGCTTTTACCCAGGCATTTAAACACATTAATTAGCAAAGACAGAGTAATTTCTTTTGGAAAGGTAAAGCTGGAGCTTTTCCATCACCATTTGCCACATTTCAATATCTGCAGGTGTCCCACAGCAGAATGTAGGGAAGGTGGGAGGAGAATTAAGGGTAAATTGCTGGGAACCCACAATATTGACTTCCCTAAAACAGGCAAACTGCACCTGTTCTTTACAAAGGGTAAAGCAGCTTTTAAGCTTAGAAGTTTATAAAGTGCATCCATCAAAGGTGTCCGTGGAAGTTTCTCTCGCATTTGTATTCTCTTATCAGGAGCAGGGCCCGAGAGATGACATTGATTTTGTTGTAGACAAAGTAAGGTGTTTTGGCTTGTTAGTAAACAGCATATTCTGCTGTTTTGTTTCAGTGTGCCGTGACACCCATCAGCCAGACACACAGATAGAGGCAGTGCTTCCCCTTAATGCTTGTCCACGAGATGGGATTGATATCCTTGCTGTTCCGTGAGAAGGAGACAAAGAGAAGCCCATTTGTGTTTAAGACACCTCACACGACTCGCCAGAGGCGCCAGGAAGGTGACCTGCCCTCAGTCTGTGAGCCACAAAGGGCTGGCATTGATTTTTGTGCTTTGCCAGTCGGTGATGAAGTGATTTTAGAGGGGAGAAGCACCGTGGTGGGAGGCTGAAAGGCAAAGGGCAGCTCTGTCATTTCAGGCCTTCCCGTTCCCGGTGCAATTTGGCGATTACGGAATCGCGGGATCATCTGGGTTGGAAAAGCCCTCCAAGATTGCCGGGTCCAGCTGTTATCCCAGCACTGCCAAGCCCAACAACGACAAAAGTTATCACCAAATCTCAGAAGGGCAATGGACACATCGTGTCCCTGATGGCTTTGGTGTTGTCCAGTGTTAAGATAATGAAAATAAATAAATAAAAATCAACGCTGCAGTGCCACCCCTGTCATTTAAAGGCACAGCCACTGGGTAATCAGTTCATGCTTTGCATGGTTAAACAGGGTTTGGGGACAAAGATCTTGCTAAGGCAGGAAAAAGGAGACTAAGCTGAAGCACAAAGAGATTTTCGTGATTTTAAACAAACACGAATTACCAGAGATTCACATTTGAAGTACATTGCTCAAACCAGAAGAAAATCAGGTTTTTCTGAGACAAACAGAGTTTTCTAACACTTAAACAGAAGGAGAAGCTCAGCTGCTGTGTTGGGAAGTGCTCCAGTGCACGAATGTGACAGAGACACTTGGAGAGGGTGAAATTCAAACCAGCTCCAGGTAACGGTGCTGCTGGAAGAGGCTTCATCTTCCTCCTCATTCCCATACACTCATTTCCTCTCTTAGACCCCCCCTTCTTCCAGTGTGAATCCCATAATCAACTACCTCAAGGAACAACCCAGGTTCAGGGTTGATTGGAAATATTTACTGCTGATTTAATTAATGTCCCTACCAGCTTTGGGAAATATCTCTAGAAACCCATATGTAACAAAATAATGAGTCAGGAGCACCTTTAAAACCCTCTTAAACTCCCCAAAAAGACCTAATAATAAAATTATCTCGAAAGCCAGAATGAAAAGGAGAAGACGTCATCTTTTAAGACTCTGAATAAGAAGCCGCAACAAAATGAAGCACATCTGGGGGCTGCTAATGGGAACTGAGAGACACCTTACAGACCTGGAATGAAAATATGGGCCCCAATCTGAGCCCCCCACATCTCTCAACAACAGCTGGGTGGGGGAGGCACAGGACAGCAGGACTGGAGCAGGGAGCAGGGAATTCTGTGGATTGGAGCTGCTGATCACCTCATTCTCATGTGACTTCTCCATTAGGAAGGGTGGAGAGAGGATCTGATTTTTCCTTCGTAAGAAATAAAACGGAAAACTGCCCTCTCAGTTCTTTAAAGTCATTCTCTTGTTCAACTACATTTTTACAGTCGTTTTATGCTTGGGAATAACAATTACTGCTAAACTACACGTTTAAAACAACACTTAAACTTCAGACGGACATCGACATCAAAATTCAGTGGATGGTCTTCTGAACCTCCAGTAAAAGTATTTTCTATTAAATCAAATTGTGCTGTTGATGCCTTTGAACTGATATTTCAGTGTGTTCACCACATGCAGGGTCACTCAGGGCACATCAGAGGAAACGCTGGAAACTGCCCAAAGATGATGTCCGATTTTCCCGTTATTTTCATCCACTAACAATTCTGCACATTCCTCCTGTCTGTTGCAGGCTGAAGGGGTTTAAACACCTTTCAGAGGGTTTTATGGTGTTCTAGAAAGGCAGCAGTTACATCTTTAAGATCTTTTAATTCCCCTTCCTATAAGTGGTACTCCGCAAATAAAAGGAATTGCACTTTAGTATAAAACCCCTGGATATGCCTGGGATGTTGTTCCTTCCTTCCTTCCAGGCATTGCTACTCAGATTTCCCTCTGCTCCCATCGAGCTTCCGACCAAACTCTAATCAGACCATCCAGCAGATATTAAACAAGATCATTCAGCTTTACAGCTCAGACCTAATTAGACTGTTGGATACTCAGAACATCCACATCGTGTTCTCTTCCTCTCTCGGAACTCCACAGAGGCTGAAGACCTACAAGACTCCAAAGCTTTATTCACTTCCATAAAAATTGCATGGAGAAACTGCACACTGGGTGGTTTTGCTCACTGTTGTCCTAAAGAAGAAGGTCACTCCTTATGAAGGAGATAGATCAGAAATTATTGTTAAAGACACCCTGAAATGTCCTCCCAGAGGAAGGAGGTACAAGGACAAGAGGAATTTTGCCATAAGATGACATTTTGGGAACGTGGAGAATGATGGAATATAGGAAAAGCTTAAAACAAAAAAAAAATCAATTTATATGCAGAGAGTCTGTGCTTCAAGTAACATCCCAGTGATAATCATTACATAATGGTTCAACCAGACCAGCAAAGCATCCCCAAGGTTTGAAACTGCAAACTCAGGAGAAAAAAGATTTTAACCTCAGAAGCGCTCACATTTCTCCCTTTCCAAGTCAGCAGGAAGAACAAGAACTAATTTATGTTTACAATCACTCCGTTTGATTAAAAAGTCATACTTCAACAGCTCTGAAGATGCTTTTTCTGAACATCCTCCTTTCCATTCAATTAATTCCAAATGATATTTGCCCAGAAAACGTAGAGCATGTTTAACGGCGATAGAGATAATGCTAAAGCAAGCAATCCCTGCTCCGAACCCGGGCTCCCTCCTGTCAGCATCCTTGCAAGAACATTACACCTGGATTCCCTCGTTAATGTTGTTCTCCATTAGCCTAAAGCAGGGCTGAGGGATGAGGGAGGCAGCAGAGCCCAGCACACAAGCAGGCTTAAAACAATGGCACATTTCCAGCCACCTTCCCTTTTCCTGGCTGTAAAATCCATGGGTTTCGGGGCTGCAGCTGAGGTTTTGCCACGTTCTTAAATGCTGAGCATCCTTCTAACCGAGTCTGAATCCTTAGGGATAGGGACAGGGCTGGGATTTAGGATGTTGGTTCTATTTTTAGGTGCTCCGGTGACTTCTTTCCATGGGTAAATCACATTAAATTGGACGTGACTGACAGAAATTGAGGTGTTACAGGTAGGGATCTCTTTTTGCATCTGCTGCCAAAGTGGAGCAAATTAAGCTTTATTATCTAAAAAAATAGGAAAAAAATGAAGTTTTGTATGAAGTTACTGAGACCTGGGCAATCACAGCAAATACAAGAGTCAGCATTTGACTGTGTCAGATGGTTTATACACTAAAAATATTCATTCTACATCTCTGTCTCTCTGACACTGTGTCAGAAATTAATGAGGCTGGCAGGGACGTCCACAGGTGATTTTGGATCATTTTTCCATGTTTTCCCCAGGATATTCATTTGATCATGAGCCAAAATCTTAGGATTGTTCTCATCTCTTGGGAATTACTGGGGCTGGGCAGCAGCTTCCACGAGCACTTCCCAGCTCAGCATCCCCTGCTGGGGAGTTCCCAGGGACACCTCTGGAGGAGAGAGAAGCCAAGAAAACACTTCAGGAGAGGGACAGAGAGAGGAAGAGGGTGCCTGGAGCTGCTGGGAATGGTTCTCCCACCTCTCAACGAGGCAGGAGCCAAGCAGCCAGCTCAGGGTTTGGAGTGGCTCTTAATCCCTCTTCAGTCCAGTGCTTTCCACACTCTTCCCCCGAGAAAAGGATTCCTTGACACATTGATCGCCTCGCCAGCATTCCCAGAGCTCAGCTAAAAATAGAGCGCTGTAAAAAAACCCTGTGATTTCCATCGGAATATTTGGAGCCTTTTTTCCTGGGTGGGGGCTTTTGCTGCCCACATGTGCAGCTTCCAAGCGTCCTGCAAGGCTGGGGGAAAAAAAATCACACAAATAATTAAGCAGCGCAACAGAGCAGTGAAGGGCCACACCTGCAAGGTTTGCAAGCCATGAAAATTTACGGTTCCGTGCTGGAATGCGGGTTCGGTTTCATGTGTAAAATGCAGCAGCGCAATGAAAACAACTGTAAATTTTCATGGCTAGCAGACTGTGCAGGTGTGGGGTTTCATGCTCAGCCGCCCCGTTTAATTATTTCTAGGTTTGTGGAGATCCCAGCAGAAGATGGTGAAACCAACCGTCTTTGAAAATTAGATTTTTGTCTTTAAAATCACAAATATGGGTAGCCGGAGTTACGGGTAGGGTTGGGCTTTAGGTGTGCGAATGAGAGATTAAAATTAAAAGAAATTGCTTTGAGATTTTTGGTACGAATAGAAAATACGGATTCATGGGATTGAGAAAAAGGGAAAAGGACACTCAAATTTGATGTTCAGCCCGTTTGATGTGATTACAGAACATAAATCACTCTATCTACCTGCTTCATCTTGTTAAGCATTGTTCCTTCTGTAGTGGTGGTGAAATCTCTCCTTTTGATCCAGATCGTGGGGTTTTAGTTCTGATAAACCTCAAACACCAAACCAACATGCCATAAAACGGGGCATATGTGAAAAAAGCGATTGATTCAATGGCCATCAGAATCAATAGAAGCCTTTCCATTGCTTCGACTCCTTTTTGGACCAGATCTCCCTATTTTCGGGAGCAGAAGCGTTTTTCCTCCCGCGGTGAGAACGTCGATCAGAGCAATTTTTCATCTCCGTGTTCCAGCAGTGACTGGTCTGGAGCCTGAACTTTGTACCTGCTCCGAGAGCAGAGCAAGCTGTGCCAACACCTCCGGTTTACAAATCACTGTCAGGCTGTCAAAGCAATCAGGGATCCAAAGCACCTCAGACCTTTTAAACGCTGCCAGTGTTCTGTCACGAAATAGATTTAAATACCAGGAAGCTTTCAGACTCAATGCCGTTTCTTACAGTGAAGTGCCACCAGGAATTAATTAGTGTATTCTATTATTTTTCATTTGCTATGAAATGCAAACTATATGAAACTATAAACCCACCACCTTTTAAACCAAATTTTGTGTTCAGGTTCCAGGAAAACTTTTACCACGACGAGCATGGCATTTGCAGACCTTCAGATAACGCTTGAGAACGGTGGATTAAACGAACCACAACAATTCCTTGTGGATTAAAAGGTTCACAAGCATTCCCAAGTGAATCTTTAAATTAGAGATTAAATTTCGTGGTATGTTACAAAATTATGTCTGATGGAATGTCTGAGGGTAAATAGAGTTGAGAGGAAATCCATAAAGTTTGGGATCGGGGATCCTGGTAAAACAACTTTTGAACTGGTGTAACCAGAGACTACCTAAAGCTCTCCAAGGGATTCAGAAACCTCTCACAATGACCAAAACTCCCTAATAATGAACAAAATTCCTCAGCCTCCTTCCTCCCTGGAGGGACTGAGAGCTCTGGCACTTGGGGACATGGTTTAGTGGTGGTCTTGGGAATGCTGGGGGAAGAGTTAGACCCGGTCTTAGAGGGCTTTTCCAACCTAAACAATTCCATAGTTGCCTCTGTCACTGCCAGAGCCTCAGGAGTGTCTCTACCTCAATCCTACTCCAGCATTTCCTCAGGTGAAATCCCTCCAAACCAGCAGAGGATTCAGGCAGAGCTTTCAAGCAAATATTCCAGGCCCTCCTTGAATGGCAGCTCCAGAGCAGACTCCAAAGCCTTTACGTGTTCTCCAAAGCTCACGCAGAAACAAAACCACCAGAAAGAGGTTTGCAACCGAAAAGGACTGAAAAATGTTATGGAATCATGACGGGGAAGGAACCCACATTTAGGACGAATTGGTGTTGTGCCCTCCAAGTGTGCAAAGGACACTGTTGAACCCCTGATGCTGAGATGCTCATGTCTTATTTTATCAATCTGTGGTTTCCAGCACATCAACTTTTATAAAAATAGAATTAATGCTGAATTCTGACACCAGTGGATGTGGTCAGCTTCTAGAACATACTATGTGGACACTGAATATTTGGATAATCTAAGCAAATCTTATTTTAATACAAGTATCTTGTATTAAAAACTGAAAGTTCTGACTTGAATTTTACTTTGAGCTATTCTGCTCTTATCAGCTTCAACATTTGAACAGATATTTGTCTGAATAACAACTGGAAAACAGTGACAACTAGAAAATAACAAATAGAAAATAAAACAAATTGCCATAGTAAAGTCAAGGTGAGTATTTTCCTCTTCCAGCTGCCCACTGTACCCCTCCTGTCTGAAATACCGCACAGTGTTATTTCATATATTTGCTGCCACTTCCAGCTCCAAGGGTAATTCCTTTTCAGGATTTTGATGATATAATGTGATCCCTGTGATGTAGAGAGTGATAAATTCAACCCCCCTGTAGCAAAGCCCTTCAGTCAGTGCTTCACTTCCCCACGTGGAAGTTGTTTCTCCGGGATGTTGGGCTGTAGTTTGGAATTGTTTATAACCCTTGGACACATAATTGGATAGAGCTCCTCGGGAACCTTGCAAACCTGGAGATAAATAACAGGTGCAAGACTGAAGGGATGAAATATTGGTACCATTGGAGTCACTTGGAATCTTGGATCAAAATTCCACCCTGAATTTTTAGGCAGCTTTTGAAGTTATCACAAATAAGGGCAGTACTTGATATTACAAAAAGATATGAAAGAAGTCACAAAATAATCCACATCGATGACATCTCTTTCCCTGGAAATTTCTCTACCAACACTGCAACAATAAGTCATGGATATGTAGGAAAAGTGGCCCCTTCCCACTGTTCCATTTCCCCGTAATTCTGTCAGGATTCAGGTCTGTCAGTACTTCCACTACTTTGTCCTGAGAAATAAATCAAATATCATTGTTACAACTCTTTTATTCAGTGCTAGGACTGCAAAGAAAGACTTAATTTCCCTGTTTAAAGACTTCCCCTACTTCCCTGAAGAAGAATTCCACACGGCCATGCTACAGGAAGGGAATTATTCTGTATTAGCGTAAGCATAGACATTTTTTAAAATCCATCAAAACACTCAGCTCTCCACAAACTGTGTGAGATAAAATAAGGCATCCTATTTATTTTTATTTCTTGAATCACAGGCTGGAAGTTTTCTCTCAGTTAAAGCATCCATTACCTCCTCCCTGCCCGTCCCTCCTGCTGAGTTGTGTTGCTTCACTCCTACCGTGGGTTTTCTCCGGCATAAAAATAATGGCATTATTTACAAAAAAAGTAAAGGTATTTTTTGGAAAATGCAAGATTTGTAAAGCAGATTTTGCCTCAACCATCAAAGTAGCAGCAGGAAGAGCTCACCTGAGCTAGACACAATCATGTTTTCTACTTGACAGAAACATTGCTTGAAAATACGTTTGGGGTTTTTTTGCTTTTGTTGTTGTTGCTGTTTGTTTGTTTCTTTTGGGTTTTTTATGTCAAAGATTAGTGGGAGTACTTTTATTTAAATAGGTAAATCAATCAGGGGCAGCTCCTACTTTCTGGAAATATTTCTCTTTCCAAGTTTGCACCTCTCAGCTGCATTGCAATGAAAGAGTTTGGCACGACAATTTGAAAAAAAACCAGTAATAAACACTCAAGGCAGTAATTAGAGAAGCAATTCTGCCCAATATCTTTGCATTAGGTTTTACCCCTTTGTTGCTCAGCTTTATCCCATCCCTTCCTGCAAACACAGGCTGCTCCTCTTCCTTTTGGACAGTCCTTCAGCAATGCCAAACTGCTTCATTTTAATAAATGCTTAATAAATGAAGCAGCCCATCCGAGCTTTTGCAGCATCTCAGGGTGTGTGACAAAGAAAAGCGGGAGAACTCCTGAACGCAGCTGCCAAGAGCTAAACTGGATTTTGTAATCATTAGATTATTCACTTAGATGCAAAAATATCTATTTCTGAACAGCTTGTCAGGATCCCAAAAGGGTTTCTCAAGAAAAGCTCTACTACTGCACCAGGAGGGTTTTTTCCCTCCTTTAATAAATTAACTGTTTGCCATGAAAAAATCAAAATAAGACATGTTCTAGCAAAAAGCCAGCGACTGATTTTATCAGCTGTGCCTAAAGCGGGGAGCTGAACTTTGTGATTTTATTAGTGGGGCTACCAGGGAATAATGTTTTAATATGATGTGATCAGCTCCAGCCTTCCTGAGTTATTCTAATATCAAATATCCTAAAAAACAAGGCCCTGGAGAGTCTAATTATAAATTAATCCCATTTCCACCACAGTTCTTCCATGGAAGTTGCCTTTCTGCAGGCACAGAGTTCCCAACCTGAGGGTGACACTTGGTGCTAGTGGGGTTGGATGGAGCTTCCCTCCCTCTTCCCAGCTCTTTGGGCTTCTGGAATGATTCTTTCCTTGGATACCTTTCCAAATGAAGGGATGAAACGCTGACTAAAGTACTACAATATTCCACTATAAGATCTCATATTAAAATATTTTGTATTATGAGAGAATCACACAGTTGTCTGTAGTTCTGGGTGTATTAAAATTTGTACCATCTCAATTAATTCCACTCAAACCCCTTAATTAGTTGAAAACTCAAAAATGACAAGTTAAAACCGGGTGTGACGAATCGTCCCCAAAAACCTTTCGACTTCTACGAGGTTTTGGCAAACGCATCTTTGATTTAGGATTCCGGCGGCGGCATCAGAGCTGGGCAGAAGGTGCAAATTCCCTTTTATAGCAAGATTAAAATGAAGTGTTATTTGCTTTAGATTAATGGTGCGAGTCATTGTCCTCCTCAGCGATTCCGCTTTGACTCCGCCGAGGTCACCGAGGAGCAGCAAAGCAGCGGCCCCAGCCCCCTGTTTATGCAATAATTAATCCCACGAGTGACAGGGCAGCAGAGCAGGCTTACACACACGTGACGTTTCCATTTGCTAAAATAATTTTTAAGCGGGATTTATTCAGCTGGCACCTCAATATACGACTGAAAACAAAGTGAGCGAGAGAGGAGGTTTGGCACAGGTTTGGGGCCGGGTGCCATCTCAAAGGAGCTGGGCAGCGGCGTTTGGGTTCTCACAGAGGCCGGGAGAGCTCTGCCCTTCTCCTTCCAGGGTGGAAAAAACAAGGAATCTACTGCAGGTGATGCTTTCGGAGCCATTCACCCTGAGAACTGATGGTGACCATCGAGCTGCTGCTCGCCTTGAGTTTCTCCTAAGAGCTGAATTAAGGACTTTGCTGTCCCACCAGACGTGTGCTGGAAAAGAGATGGAATCTGGGGGGAAAGGATGATATAGAACATAACGTCAGGCTTGTCCCTGGTTCCCAGAAGTGTGTTTAGTGCCAGCACCAAAGATTTCCATCTTTCAAACCTTTCAAAGCATCCCCCTGCCAAAAAGCTCTGTGCACGCCACGATCATCAAAGTTACAAACTTTAAATGATCAAAGCAATACATTGAGAGCAACTTTAAAAAAAATAAATAAAAATACAAACATGAGACACGGTGCTAGCTATCCTTGTCTTTTCTAATTAACCCCCTTAATTATCAAAACTACTGAACTGTTCTACAGAACACACTCAAACGCAGATTTACAGTTCCTTTCCCCCAGCGTTCAGCTCTGTTGTAATGCAGATTTTGGGTGGCTGTAAAGCACCTTCCATCCTCAAAAGACTCGCACTTCATCAGCCCTTTAAACATCCCCCCCATCGCAGGGGAAACGAAGCCTGAGCCCAACAAACAGAAAAGCAACAATTCACAGCCCGGTCCTACAAGAGATTTACACAGGAATAAACCCAGAGGGATCTGCACGAGTGGAACTCAAGCTCCTCCAGATGATTTGGGAGCCTCACAGCGTCATTAAGTACATTTTAATATAAAATTATAGTGAAACAAAATGCTGACTGTTTTTAACTGATTATTTTTAACCTCTGCAGCGGAATAGATGAAAGGGGGCAGATGCATTATGGATTTAATCGGACACCAGAATAAAAGCGTTGGGATTCTATATTGCAATAGTCGGCTGCAGTTCGNTAATCGGACACCAGAATAAAAGCGGCTCGCATCCTGCTCCGTTGGGATTTTATGTTGCAATAGTCGGCTGCAGTTCTCCATCTCGGGATAAAAACACATTTGGCACAAACAGAGGTCGTATCCATCCAACCTGGCGAAGTAATTACAGCCTGTGGAATGCCGAATGTTCCCCAGGGATGTTTCACTTAAGGAAAAAGCAGAATTAGCTGGGAAATGCCAGCAGCAGTGAGCATGGGGTGGCCCTTGCAGTGATGCCTTTGGGCAGGATGGGTCCAGGAGGAGACAAGAGGCAGCACCAGCTGGAAACTTTCCCCTAAATCAAATTAAAAGCGCAGACCCCAAAGGGATTGGATGCATTTTTGAGCGTGTATTACCTTTTCCCAGGCCTGGTTACTCAGGAACTTCCAGGCTGGTCTTTCTTGGGTCATTTTTCTTTAAACAAAGTTGTCCAGCATCCATTGCCTGACTCCAGCGCCGCGACTTTTTGAGGAAAGGGAAAAAAACCTCTGGAATATTTAAGCTCATCCCCGCGGGAAAGGACGGGGAAGAGGAGCGCACCCATCACCACATCTTCAGGCGGGGCCAGGCAACCCCAGGGGGAAATGAGGGATGAGGGAGAGGGGAAATAAAACCTCTTAAAGTTCCCTGGGCAGCTTTAGGCCAATCCTCTCACTTAATTATGGCAGTATCAACCTAATGGTGTTAATTAATGCTTGCCCCATTGTAATCGATATCTGAAACAAAGCCGATAATGGAGGCAAAAGTTTTCCTTAGCAGGATTTTATTATTACTGATCATTAAAAACGGGGATGGATTAGGGAACAAAGTGGTTGTTTAGCAGTTGATGGGCCCTGCCTAAGGACATCCAGGACTCCTACAATCGACCCTTAAACTGATAACTTTTTTTTTCCACCGGGAAGCGATTTTTTTCCACCGTGAGCAATTAATCAGAATTAAAACTCTTTTTTTGTGATTACCAACAAAATTACCCTCAGACTGAGAGAATTCAGCCTCCTCCTCCCCACCTCCGACCTCTCCCCACCCCGAGTGAAGGAGCAGCAGAGCGGATGGGTGATCCCTCATTAAAGCTCACCAAGGATGGTTGGCAGGCGCTGTTTGTTAAACAAACACCTCTGGAGTGCCGCCCTTCAGAGAACGAGCATCAAACGCGAGTGCTTCAGGCTCTAATCCCTGCAAGGGCTGCGGTGGGGTGGGGGATACAAACACAAACCTCTCGAGCTGATACCAGAGGGAGATTTATCCATAATCTCGGCAGGAGTTGTTGCCCAGAGTGAAATACGGAGTTGTTGGCGTTGTGGAGTGGAGATATTTGCTATTGTGTGTTATTATAATAGATATAAATTCTATTAACAGATGTGCTTCTTAATACTCTGCACCCCTCAGAAGTTGTTCGGCCACTGAAGTTTAGGTCTGACCCCTCCCAAAGCTCTTTATTTTTTATAGAACCACAGCATGGTTTGGGTTGGAAGGGACCTCAGAGCTCATCCTGTTCCATCCCCCTGCCATAGGCAGGGACACCTTGCACTGTCCCAGGCTGGGCCCAGCCTGGCCTTGGACACTTCCAGGGATGGGGCAGCCACAGCTTCTCTGGGCAACCTGTGCCAGGGCCTCCCCATCCTCTGAGTAAAGATTTTCTTCCTAATATCTGATCCAAACCTTCCCTCTGCCACTCTAAACCACTGCCCCTGTCCTTTCATTATCTGCTCACATAAAAAATCCCTTTCCCTTATTTCTACTTCCTTCTACTTTAGTAACTACTTTTTAATTGCTTTTGTTGCTTAAATACAAAGCATTTTAATTGTTTGGGGAGGGAGGTTGGCTTTTTTTTTTTACTTTCTTTAGTAATAATAGATTCTTAGGTGTCCTTCCATCTGCAAACAGATCCTGATCTTAATCTGGAACAAGAGGATAATAAACAAGGCAAAACGTTGGCTGTTTGTCCCCACAGAGTCTCCCGCGGCCAGATTGCCATCTCCCAAATCCAAGTGGCTCCCCTGATGGGGGCTTCACCTCTCCAAGGCCGCCCTGCAGGAACACACCTCGCCTGGAGGGGACAAATCCTGCCTGAGTGGGGATTTTATCCCTCCAGAGCATGGGCTTCTCTTTATCTCTGTTTGTGCAGCATCCAGAGGCAGGGACACATTCCTGGGCAGGACCTTGAAATGCAGCAGTGATATTCCAGCTGGAGGACGAGGTGGGAAGAAGGAGAGCACACACAAACGGTGATTTTTGAGTTTTAAGTGAAGGGATATGTGGAAAGAATGTTTGATGTAAAGGAAAAGTGCAATTGTGGGGCATTGAAATGCTTTGTATAAATAAAAATCATGAATTTTAATAGCAAAAACTATGACTATAAAAAACTATAACTGTAAAAGTATAAAACTATAAAAACCGTGAGCTATAACTATATAAAAAACTCCTTTCTGTAGCACCAACAACATCAGGATTCATCCTACAAATGATGTTTTACACAAAGGAAGGTTTAGTGATGCAGCCAGCAAATTGCTAAATAACCCTGACCTTGCTGCCACCAGCACCTTTGGAAAGGAAGAGCCTGGATTTCCCTTTCCAGAGCTCACTGCTCTTCACCTGGTGCTACCTTGTGTGATCAGGGTCAGCTCATATCCCAAAGTGCTTCGTTTAGCAGTCGGCTCATGGCATATTAATTAAGACTTCTGGCCAGTTTTTCTCCTTTTTAGTGCCTGAATTGTGAGACAGGTGACAGTGACAGCTCTTGACCCTCTCCAGTGAACATCTTGGTGTGGTCAAAATGCAGTGACAGCTCTGGGAGTGCTGAGGGCTTTTATGGGCAGCTCAGAGGCCATTGGGAAAAGCAGCTTCCAGCTTGGAATTCCAGGAGTGGGCAGCCCACGGCTCATCGCAGGGAAATCACATCTTGGACAGAGCTCTTGCTCCCACAGCCAGAAATTCAGATTCTCCAACTGCTCCCCAGCACTGGAGTTACGCTGGGAATGTGCAGGAGGCACATATGGATCTGGAGCTGGGAGATGGCTCCTGCTGCTCCGGTCAGCAAATCCCTCTTTTTTTAATTTCGAGGGTTGACAGGTCCAGGGCTGTTTGTGCTCTCCAAGCACCACCCCCTGCACCACGGGACAGGGGCTGGAAAACACAACCAGCAACATCACAAAGCTCGTTGGGGGGTTAATTTGGGTTTGGGGTTTGTTTGTTGATGTTTTCTTTCTTGTAAAACCTGGCTTGTTTAGCTGTGCCACATGAATCATTCATGAGAAGTCTTAGAGAACCACAAAATAGTGAGGCAATATTCAAATCTCTGAGTGTGCTGGAAATCTGGACACCAGTGGAAGGCTGGGAAGGGCCTGGCCAGGGCCACTGGCTCTTGGAAGCCCTCACAGCTACGGCTCAGTTTGAATCTGTGTCCTTTAAATACTTCACTGGAGGAATGCATAAAAAAAAAAATTGAGTATTTCCAAATGTATTTCAGTCTGTGATTAAATTTTGGGGTTTATCTGTCACTGGAGTGGAGGGGGGATAAGAGGACAGGAGCAGCTCATCCTCCTGGATGTGCTCTGCTGTGCCTGGAGCTGCTTTTCCGGGAAGGGATGGGCAGATCAGGGAGCCCTGGTTCCCAGTCAGAGACTGCCTCGGCAGATCACAAGTTAAAAACATCCCAAGTGAGAATTTGGAATTCAGGGAACAGGTGAAAAATCCTGATTGAATGGGAATTCTGGATTCCATAGGTTAAACTTGGTAGATGTGTGCTTAGGGAGTCAGAGCTCCGAGCCAAGCTGATACCTTGGAAAAATTGCTACAAGAATCCTTTGTACAAAACCCACAGCTCCCGTAATAGGAATTGTGCCAGCAATTTTTCCAAGGTGTCAGGATTGTCCGTGCTGCATTTGTAGTTCCGTGTGGAAATCCTGTTCCCGCTGTCAGAGGATCCCAGGGTCCCCATCCAGGCTGATTAACTCCCCCACACTGGGACGGGGCCGCGATGGTTTTTTGGGATCTGGCAGTGAATGCATTTCCTCGGTCCCAACCACCCTTATCCCTGGGATACCAAATTCATCTGCACAAAACATTCCCTCTCGTGGTCCCAATTTCGTCACCCAGCTGGAGAAAGAGAACCCTAATAGAAAGTAGTTAATCCTCCAGCCTTTCCCCTCCCGAGGCCTCTCCCAGACAATTCCAGCACTATCCTTGTTAATGCTCCGTTCCTCTGCTGGGAGATGTCTGAATTTACCTATCTGCATTGCCACAAGGAGTGATTTAACGTCGGGATTTCCCTCCCTCCCCGGGAAGGCGCTCCATGGGATTAAGCTCTAAATAAGTGTGGTAAAGAATTCCCTCCTCTTGTTTCCTTCTTGTCCACTTTATGGCCTCCACGAGGATTGCTGCTTGTCACACGGAAAAATGAAATATTTTACAAAAAAAGGAACCACAGTCCTCACTTTATGTCTTTGTAGTCGTTCTTTGGAATGTGTTTCTCTGGTGGTAAAATCAGGCTTTGAGCTCAGAGTAACAGCAAGAGCATCTCTGTGGTGGACTGTGGTGCTGGATGCTGTTGTGACAAAAAGGATCAGGTAAAATGAGACATGCGGGGTTAATTACAAACCCCCTCTTTGCCTTCAGAGCTGCAAATTAAGAATATTTTAATTTTGGAGTGGTGCAGTGCCCGCACTCTGGGGATGTGCCTGAGCCTCTCCTGCCTCACAGTGACAGCATTAATTTAATTCACTAAATTGTCCCAGTGGGTGCAAACCTGAGCTGGGGTTCCTCTGTTAAGTCACCCACAGTCCCCAGGACAGAGTTATAGGGACACACCTATGTGGGATTGGGGCATTGAAGACACTTGTACCTGCAATGTGATTTTTAATAAAAATCCTACAGAAAATTACAGATTCATGAAAGGTAAATACTTCACATGGAGGAAAGAATAAGTCAAACATGGTTTTATATCATTTTGAGGGAACTGGGGGATGTAGAAGGGAGGGAATATCTAAAATTCTAAAATTCCAGAATATCCAGCAGCTCCCTTGCAGTGTCCCCTCGCTTTCACTGAAGCGTTAAAATGAAATCCAGGGTTTTTTCTGATCCCTGGATGCGTGGTGATTGATCAGAACAATTCCTCATGTATGAACAGAATCCTCTGGATAAACTCCTTTCAGACACTGAGGGCTATAAATGTGCTACAGACCAAACATTCATGTTTCACTTGGATTATTTAAATTCATGTTCAGCAGGGTCTCAAAACACTTGTCTGAAAGCAAGCAAAGTGTTTAAAAATTGAATGCATTTCTGAGAGAGCCCTGTCTAGGTGTGCTTTAGTTGCAGGAGAACACTCCAGTACACAAAACATTAGAAATTTAGTAAAAATAGGACAGAAAGAAAGTGATAAAGCACAAAAAATGCCAAGGCATGTACATATACAGGTGTGTTTGCATCCAAGAAATGTCTGGGTCATACAGCAATCCAAGTTTTGCTCTGTGTTAATCCTGTTTTCTTCCCCAAAAGATAACAGTACCTGGAATTTCAGCCATGGGCCATTTTCTGTGTTTTCTTCCCCAAAAGATAACAGCAGCTGGAATTTCACCCACAGGCCATTCTCCCTCTGTGCCTTTTATGAGATCAGTTCAGGTCAGAGCTGCCGTCACTAAATAATCATGTTACCGTTTGTACAAATATTTCTGTCTTCATTTAAAATGTATTATCTGGCCCTTCATTTACGGTGCAGCTCCCAGCAGCTCCAGGCAGCACCAGGGATTATCCAGTGGGGCAGTTCAGCCACGTCCAGGAGGATGGAGCTGTCACCTGCCCCAGGTAAGGGACTGCAGTGTCTTTAATCTGAATTGTGATCTGGACTCCCTCGAAGTTGTTCAGCTCTTTATCTATATTGAAATTCACACTTATTTTATTTCATTACGATGATTTCTCCCATGAGGAGATTGATCCAGACGTGGAGTGGGAAGAGTGGCAGGGAAGCACAGGCAGAGAGCAGGGCATCTCAATTCCAGGCTGCTTTTAGCCAGAGGTTTCCCATCCTCCTTCCCTTCCCTCGCTCCCCTATTAACATATTCATTAAAGTGTGGTGCTGGGCGTGCTGACTGCACTGCTCCCACGCTGGGCATGAAATCATGGAGCTGCACTCTGGCTGAGCCTGGATTAGGTTATAAATTAAAACCTGGGGCCGCTCTTTGAAAAATTCATGTAGGTCCAACTTTCTCTGGGGTGAGCCTGTGTTAATTTGCTATTATTTTGTGTCGCCGAAGATCCCGTCGCTCCAGAGTCGATGTGCAGAGCCAGGCACCTCTCCTTTGCTAATAAAACTGCAGGTAAATGATAGACACTGCCTTCCTGCTGGTCTCCTCAACAGCAGAGCAGGGAGTGGAAGGTAATTCAGGGAGGATCAGGTGGGAAAATGGGATTCACGAGTCACGGAGCTGCCCAACTGGGTAATCCCACCTGCCCAGCCCAAGTAGAATTCCTTCCACCGGATCTTGTGTTCTGTTTGTTCGTTCTTTTGGTAGCCTGAAGAGTTCCTGAAACTTTTGATCCTCGTGGAAACATTGGAGAAGAAATTAGAATAATGGAGGGGAATAGACACGGCTTCCTAAACCTCACAAATCCCTTTGGTTTGGGATAGGATGAAGGGATGGAATCATGTTAGTGGCAACTCTGAGTGTTTGTATTTCCTCTTCAACATGGGGGAAAGTGGATGTTGTGCTGTGTCAGAGCTGGAATAACTTTTCCCAGGGTTATACAAGGAAGTGTAGCACAGCAGCAAAGCCACCTCTGCTACAGGAGCACTGTGCCCACATGGACGTGGCTCTCTGGGGTTATCCCAGCTGGAGGGCACCACATCCTCCCGGAAGAACTCCCAGGCTCTGTCCTGCCCTTGGAGGTGCAGGGTGCAGGAGATGGGCTGGCAGAATTAGCTGATGTGTTTGATGGGATGATTCATTTGCTGGTTGACAGATGAACTCGGCCAAATGCAGTCACTTTATGAAGAATCATAAGCTAATTAATCCCATTTTAAAATAGAGCAGAGCTATTTGAAATCACTCATTGCCTGTGTAGACACTGACCAGCACTAACAAGGCATTCCTCACTTTGGGGAACGCACAGCTATGGATGAGTGGGGAGACACCCAGGCCATCGTGGTGCTGAGCAACTCCCATCCTTCCAGGGCTCCTGGATTAGTGCCCTTTGGAGAACTGCTGGAGAAATTCAAATTAGAAAATAATCAAGAGGCTTGGTAATGTGTGCATATGGTAATATAGAACGTGTTACACAATTAAGTCAATGTTAGCTCAAGGAAAATCTCTGGGAATCATTCACTGCTGATGCAGTGCCAGAGTGTGGGACCACACAGCCCCAGATCCAGCCCTGGACCTTCGTGGCACAAAATTAATTTGAATTCACACAACTTCGTGCTTGATATAAAGGGGGAAATTTCATTTTTCTTCACCTAGAAAAATGCTGATTTTTGTATAGTTTTGTATAATTCCCCCAGCTCTCAGGTGAATATCCACAGAAAAGATGGATATAACCCTGGTATGACGTGGAGGGGAACCCACCCAGGGCAGGACCCTGAGTTCAGGTCCTCAGTGTCCCCACAGGTGGGGAGAGGTGGCAGAGGGACGCCAGGGATGGGCTGTGCGGGTTTGCAGCTGCCTTTGTGGCTGCCCACTGCACACAGACAGTCCGAGGATGGAAAATACACATTTTGGGGCAGAAAGAAGAGTTTTCCAGCAAGGATGAGAACAAACTCTCCGAGCGAGACGGTGCCATAGCACAGTGATCTTCCCCTGGGCCAAAGGCAAATGTTCCATCACGTCTTCCAACCTGTCCGACTGATTTGAAAAATAAGTTTAATTCCAGAGCTGTGCTTTTTTTTTTTTCCTCTCCCTCCCTTTCAGCTGCAGAGGTTTTGTGATTTGTACTAACCTTGAAGACACAAACCAAAATATGTGCTAATGATATTCCTCTCTCCCAGCTGGTGCTGGCAACTCTTTTACTGCTCCGCAGGATGAGCGCAAGTACAAATGCAAATACCAGAACCTCGTTGAGAGCGGAGTGTCCCACATTTCAGTCGAGCCATTGGAACTACAAGACATGTAATAAAACAGTTTCTGCTCTGAATGAATAATTGAGCCGCTTCTGCGGGGAGGCCTCTAAAGAACCATGTGGCAGAGTGGTTTTTGAGGCACTTATGAAAGCCATCCCACCTGGAAACCATCCCACACACCGAGCCCACGGTGCTCTTCCTCCCAGCTTGCTTTAATTGCTCGTTCCGTGGCCGTGCCTCGGCTGAATGGGTTGGAAATGCAGCAGGATACATGGAAAGCTGTCATTATTTTTAAGGTAGAGCGAGACTTCCGAAACCGTGGAGCTCCGTGGAAGTCGCTGGGCAGGGGTTTTCGTTCGAGAATTCCTTCCGTAGAGCAGAATTCCTTCCGAGGAGATCAAAAAGAGCCTAAGACCACTTGAATGCTTGGCTCTTGAATTAAATCATGTAGCTCTTAAAAAGCTCACTGCCGCATCCCTCACCCCTTCCAGAGGGGCCACACTGCTGGACATCCATCCCGAAATATTCCTCCTTAGGCAGGAAATA
>VZRJ01001055.1:655610-791384 GCA_013397565.1 Ptilonorhynchus violaceus | reverse complement strand
CCCCCCCAACACTCTTCTCCAAGCCACAGAGTTTTTACATTCAGAAAACTTTTTTAAATTTAAAAAAAAAAAAAAATTTAAAGATCCCCTCTTTTTCCTTGGGATGCAATAGAAAACAAACCCACCAGCAGCAAAACCAATTAATACTATTAATAATACTATTAATAATACTATTAATGCCAATAACGATAATGATAATAGTAATTTGGGGAATATTTGTGACAAATCAACATTTCCCAGTGTGAGAGATTTGTCAGAAAATCCACCCAGCTGGATGTTCACCCCCAGGATCCTGACAGGGGCTGAACACCCCTCACTGGAGTTTTAAGCAGCCTGACTAACACAGAGCCTCCTCTTCCCATGCCAGGGTGTAAACTGGGAGTAAGGAACAGGCTCCCTAACTCTGAATATTGTTCATGCCAAAGTCAGAGTTAGAGGGAAGAAATAAAAGCCTCCAAAGGTTTTCTTTCCTGAAACACACTCAGGTAGAGAGGGATATCTCACTGTATCCTTGGAGGGCATCTGTTTGCTTCCAAGGACTACCAGGGAAACCGGAGCAATCAAGGCAGGGAGACAAATCCCACTATTTTTCTGAAATGTCCCTAAAATGATTCCTACCCACAGCGTGCAGTGCTACTTTTCAATTCCAGCGATGCAGATGTTTACTTTACACAGGACAAAATGATGGCAATGACAGAGTTCTGTTCCCAGGGAGCTCCAGATGAGTGTACAGAACGTGCTTTGGATTTCCATATTTTCCTTAGTTCACTCATTGCTCTATCACTGAACACTCCTGATTAGCAATCTCGTGCTTAATTGCCCTCCGGCTTGTATGACTTGTACATTCTCTGGTTAACACTGCACTTCCCACCTCAAAGTAACACAACGGCATCCTCTGACATCTGTGATTTACTTCATCATTATTTCCTTTTTATTTGTGGGGAAAAGGCTGCAGAATCCAGACCTGAAAATTTTCTTTTTTTTTGCTAAGGCAAGCAGTGCAGAACAGAGCATAAAGGAGACCCAGGATATATAAAGAATCAGGATATAACATTGATGTGTTGCAGAGAATCTTCTATTATAGCACACACAAAGTTTCAAGAGATTTCAGTGCTGGAAACTGAAAATATTCGGTTTTAGGAAGTGAACAATTTAATTCTGGGTTGCAAAAGTTTTGCAGCAGGCATTTGAAAGAGAAAAGGGATTTTATTAATGCCCAGGAATTCAGCCCATCCATTGGAGGTTTTCCAAAAGTCTATTGCTGATTTTTGGTGGTTTGGGTTTGGGGTTTTTTTTGTTGACTCTTTTGAAACAAGCAAAGATTTGAGGTCATTTGCAGCCAAATGCACTTGGATTTTTTGCATCTATCTGGGCTTGTTTTACCCCTTTGGATTTTCTGCTGCCTCTGCTGCGATTCCATTTATTAGGGAGCACCAACTGAATCCCCAGCAGCAGCAGCAGCAGCAGCAGCAGCAGACTTTGCAGGTAGATCCTTCAGGGAGGCCTCATGCTGAGTATGGTTCTTCTCCATGTGAATAATGACACCAGGGTTACAGGAATCAGCCATTCTGCTGAGCCTGTAGCAGGTTAATAATTCAATTACACCAGAGAGAAGTAGATCTGTAGCTGCAGAAACGTGTTCTGCAAAGTCTACGGTAAAAGCAAACAACGAACAACTCAATAAAAACCAAACAACAAAAAAATATAAAGCCTTGCACAGCAGCAGGAGAACGGCCTCCCTCCTAACAAGCATTTTGTGCAGGATCCTTTCCTCCAGCACTGACACAAAAACAATAAAGATCTCATGGCTGGTTAATAGTTCTGCCTTTAGGGGAGTGAAAAGAAAATTACCCTGACAAGAACAAGCCTCGTGGCAAGTTCCTTTCAGCCTTATGGACTCCGGAGATTGAAGCGGTTTTTGCCCTCAAATATTTTCTAAAGTATTTACATAAAGGCTTGTCAGATCAGCTCCGTGCCCCATCTTTTAGAGGGAAACAGAGCCTCCCAACACTGCCACCAGCAATAAAGCTGTGCCCTGCCAGAGCACGGATGCTCGGGGCCCCTCTGCTCCTGCATCCATCTCCTGCATCCTTGTTTTTATTTACCCACCTCCTCGGCGCTTTTAGTTGCACCAATAAAGCACATCTGGTTATTGCTCCTCTCCGTGTCTGAGGCTGTGTGCAAGGATCTGTGCTCTCAGAAGAGGAGGATAAATACACCAGGCTGAAGGCACAAGCCTCATCTCCCAAGGTGTCTGGAGAAAGCACCAACAGCTTTCCCTAAGCTCACGCGTGATGATATTCCCGGGTTTATTCTGCAAGGGACGGACAAAGAGCCACGTTTGTGCGATGCTGGGTGGTTATAACACCTGTGGAAGTGATTCCTTTGTTTCACTAATGAACACAGGGCTGGCTGGAGTTGGTTTTCCAAAGCCTCGTGGCATCTTCCCAGGGCAGCAGAGAACGCTGTTCCATCACACAAAGAGCATCATAAAGATCAAGTCTGCTGAGGAGAAAGGTCCATTTCCGCACCGCATCCCATAAAGCACCCACTCATGGACACTAATGGGTGATTTATTCCCTGGGTACCTTTTCACTCGGGGTCTACAAAGGCATTTAGGAATTTCCCTTTTCCCAGGTTTCCTTTTCCCTGTGACACTGATGTATCTCTGGGTAACAACGTGACAAATTAATGGCAAAGCAAAACGCTTTGTGTTCACATACAAAAAGCAGCCTTTACTCTTTGTCCCTCCAGAGCAAATAAACTTCAAATTTGTGAAGCTCACTGATAAAATTTGAAGTTTTCATAGGAAAGAGCAGAAAGAAATTGAAGCATTTGTGCTTCTGCAGAAGCTGATCTGATCTTGGGAGAGGGAGGGAAACACAGAGGAGAGCGTTTTTGGATAGTCAGGAAATGAAGAAAATGAAGGACCAATTCCCTGCTCCGTGGACTCCAGACCCTCTGTGCAGACTTGTTTGTGCTGTTCAGTCCCTGGGTACATCCACAGCCCATAATATCCATTTAATATGTTCCTGTGAAGTAAATGACAGATATAGGAGGTGCTGAGACGTTTAGGTAACAGGACCACAGGAGCACCTATCTTACATAAAAGAGAAATACAACCCGTCCCCGCTGGCATTTTGCTTCTGTGTGGGTGGATATGAAGAGCAAAAACATATCCTGGGAAAAAAAAAATCCCTGTCCTCACTCCTTGGAGCTGTTTCCTGTTGTGCACAACTCCTCGTCCTACCCAACAGTGGGATAGATCCAGCACCAGTCCCAAAAGCTGCTGCGCCAAATCCTACAGCTTATGGTGTTTTCCTCACTCCAGCCCTAGATATCAGTTTGGGAAAGTGCCCAGGTGTTTTCTCCATTCTGGAGCCTGATTTCAGTAAGGAAATGTTTTCCCAGGGGATCATAAATGTTTAGCAGTAGAGGGTAAAGCTTTGGGTCTGTTACAGGCACACCTGAGCTCTCGGGGCTGCAGGAGCCAGGGGAATGGCTTCCACTATCCCAGGTAGCTCCAAGCTCCGTCCAGCCTGGCCTTGGACACTTCCAGGGATGGGGCAGCCACAGCTTCTCTGGGCAACCTGTGCCAGGGCCTCACCTCCTTCATGGTCAAACACTTATTCCTGATAGCTGATCTAAATCACCCCTCTTTTAGTTTAAAGCCATTAACCCTCATCCTATTGCAACAGGCCCTGCTAAAATGTTCATCCTCCCACCAAGGGGTGCTTAAAGAAAATATTTATCCACCTGTAGTAGGAATTCTGGGGTGCTGTTGTACTGTGGCCCTTGGGGATGGGGTTTAGTGGTGGGTTAATGACTGGATTGGTGATCTTAGAGGGCTTTTCCCCCTGGATTCCATGATTCCAGGAACACCCTCCCCAGTGGTTCTGCAGTCTCCTCCAAGGCAGAGAAGGTAGGAGAACAAGAGCTGCCTTTCAGCCACCTACACCTTGTACCTGATCTAGTCCTTTATTGTGCATGAATCACCTGGTGGGTGACTCAAATTCCTTTCCTTTCCCCCAGCTGACTCCCTGGATAAAAATGCCCACACTTCTGCCTGCCCAATGCTAAAAAGGTCCTGTTAGGATCACTCATTAAAAAAAAAAATCTATATACTGCTTGCAAATAATTGAAATCCTATTTTCAGCTTTCCGGATGCGTAAATCACCGTTCTGCTCAGCAACCCAAACCACAGCCAGGAACACCTTTGATCCTGAAGGACAACAAAGAGGGAAGCACGTGTTCTTCTCTCCTGCCTTGCTCCAGTGGGAAATGTGAGGAGATGACACCAGAAGTCCTTTCAGTGTCAAACAGATGGACATAAAGCACTTGGACCCATGGAAAGAGTGGGAATGAAATGGAAATTGTTGGAGAGGAGACATCCTCAGGGCTCTTGAGATGTTATCCAGTGAGATTTTTCCTTAAGAATCCTACCTAAGGCAGAAGTATTAGCAGATTTTTGAAATGTATCTGTAGCTGCAAGCAAGGAATTATCCATCTGAACCCAAACTGGGTCATAGTTCTTGCAAGGTAATGGAACTTGCATCTTGGAAAATTAAGTTTTCATTCTTTCTTTTTTTTTTCCTTTTCTCCCATGAAGTGAAGTGAGAATGAATTATAAACCTGGATTTAAGCGGTGCCCGAGATGGAGTGCAATGTCTGTTTGCCAAGCCAGTGTGTCCCTGCTGAAAAGCAGCCTTCCCAATTAATATGCATTTATTCATCCCCTTATTTATTTATTTATGGCAAGGATAACTTTCTGGAAGCTCCAGCAAAATGTTGCAGCAAATATTGCTTTACTCCCTACCTGGGCCAATACAAAAAGAGAGACTGGAATGTAAATTCAATGCATTATTTATTGTACAAAGGTTAAGTCTAACCCAACTTAACAAAGAAAGAGATACAAAATATTGACATTTGCTAATTTGATACTGAAGCTGAGCTGAGCATCACCGAGGTTCCAAAATTGCCCAAGCACTTATTTTTGTATTCCTGTGAAGCTGTCACCAACATTCCCCGATTTCCCTGCCCTCCACAGAGATCCCTCAGGAAGATTTGTCAGAGCTGGATGAGATCCTGAGAGCAGGGAGGTCGTTCCAGTAATGCCTGAAGGACAATCAGTGACTGCAGACACAAATTATTGACACACTTTGGCCTGGAGACCTTCCTTGTCCAGAATAAGTTTTAGGGGTCTCTATGGACTGCCAAGGTCTCTTTGTGGGCTAACAAGGATGTGGAACCACTGGCCAGCGTGTTATTCAAAAGCTTTTAATATTGCATAATAAAGCTTTCTGAAGGTATGTTTCTAGATTGAGGAAGGAATAGTACATCTTTTGTGCTGCCTAAATTGGTTTTGGTATAAATAAAATATCTGGAATATTAGGATGATTCTTTCCCGTTCAACACTCATTTACACCCTCACTGCTTTCTCCGTGCAGGGATTGCTCTTGCCTAAGCTCTACAAATTTCTCTCAAATTCTCTATCTGCAAACCTTTCATTTTTTATCTGTCTGTAGCTCAGTGGAATGATGATGATTTGCTTTCTGAACTGACATTTTCCATCCAAATCTCTCCAGGGCACTTCTGCATATTTTTCTTGAAAATTTTAAGTATTTCTACTCATGCAGAGCCCTGATCTGGCCCAAAATCTGCTGTGGATTTGTCTAAACCATCTACAATGATGGCCTTAGGAAAGAGGAACATGGGAGATCTGGGTTTTCCCAAATAAAGGCACCCACCAGTGATGTTGTTCCAGCCTTCATGGGATGCTCCACACCGGGGCAAAGGAAAGAGTGCTGAGGAGAGGCCTCAGTTCTGCCACAAAAATCCCTCTGCTTTTACCTGAAAAGCCTGGAAAACGGCTTTTCCCTGTCCTCTCCCAAAGTGGAGGAATTCCCCCTGACCTGCATAGTCTCTGATGAGCATTCAAGCTTTTGGGGTATTTATTTAAGTTACTGCAGGAACTTTCATCCTTTCTTGCTTGTCACAATGAATCAGAGTTAAAAGAGGTAGATACTGCTATGGAGAAAATGATCACTTTAAAAGCTTAATAATGTGCCCTGAATTGTCCTGGTGGACCCACAGGCTTTGGAGGGGACTCGGGAGTGAACGTGGTTGGTCCCCACCACGGGTGTGGCTGAAGCCTCCCTGCCTCGGGGGATGCTGCTGGACTCACCTTCAAATTCAAATCAGATCCATTCCTCAAATCATCCGGGAGCTCCATCAGGCTCCCTGGCTACATCAAAGGCAAGGCAACCCTTTATCTTCTGTGCTGCTGAACGGCATCTGAAAAAGCTTCAGTGGGGAAATGTGCAAAAATATCACTTTGTGCTCTCGGGCTGTTTCAGAAAAGTTTAAATTTCTCCTGGCTGCGGTGCAATTGTGGGATGACTTCTCCCCAGTTAATTCCTACAAAGAGGTCTGGAATGGTGACTTCTCCCTCTCACAGGGAGTGACACTTGATTCTGCAGAGGGGTTCTGCTCAGATCAGTGGGGCTGTTCCCAATGTGTGACGCCACAGGAGGATGGAAAAGGGATGAGGATCAACCCCTCTGCCACATCCATCCACCTGTGCACATTTACACTGAATTTCTCACTTAGGACTGAAAAGGGTAATTGGAGGTACAGCTTGGCAAAAGATTTTGTAGCTTATTTTCAATTTATTAAAAAGAAAACCCCCAAACTCAGTCAATATGACATGCAAATTTGTCTAAGCAGACTTAAAAATAATAATTAAGCTTTCTCTCTGGCTTGAACAGAGCGTTCCATTCAAATCCAAAATTAAATGCCCTTTTCTACTTGAAAGTTTGCTTAAACACCTACAAAGGAGATGAAAATACCTTTAGGAGGCAAACACTGAATTAAAAAATCTTGCTGCATTTATGGCAGGATGTATGGACATACCTGAGGTTTTACTGTGTGGGGGTTTTTCCCCCCCAGTTTCTTTAGACTGAATCTGGCTAAAATGAGTAGTTTGATAAAAGTTTCAGATTCTAAGATTTCTGCAATGGCCCAAAAGAAAGGTTATACTGATCTTTGATGCTCAGGGTAGAGAAGTTAACACAAAAAACCTAATTTTTGAGAACGCTCTTAAAAATATAAACTGGTAGGTAAAGCCTGGTAACCATGGAATAATTGCACTGAGTCCTCCTCAGTGCTATCCCAAGTTTCTGGTGAAAAAGGTCCATTGTCCTGTTCTACCTCTTGGAGCCAGAAATCCCAAACCCTCCCGATCCCCGAATAATCCCACAAGCCGCCGGTCATTGCGGGGGGTCGGGAGCAAGGAAACCCCTGGTGGGAGATGAACCCACCCCAATCCCTGAGCCAGGAGCTGAGCGTGGCCCGGGGCTGGGAGGGAAGATCACAGCACTTGCGTTTTCCATTGGGAGGGAGCAGCTCTGGAGAGATGTGGAATCCAGGGAAATCCAGGTTTATTGGCGTTAGGGACAGGCTGTACATCACAGTGGGATTACAAAGGACAGCGCAAACTGCAGGGGAAAATCATTCTGAAATTTAATAAAAACCCACCCAAACCTGTACCTTTCCCAGCAGCTTGGAAAAGCCACTTTCCTCCGCAAGGAAATCTCTGCCAAGTGACAGCATTGATCACGGTGATGCCGAGCTGCCTGATCCAGCTAAGCCCTGGGAATTTGAACAGTTAACAGCTGGACTAATTAGAGAGCCCAGTATTATTGGGATAACTGATAACCAGGGCTAAGCAAGGTTATTTTGCAAGTAATAGATTTGACTTTGCAAAGAGCAGCGGATATTTGCCGAGCTAATGAAAACCGCGCTTCCCAAATTAAAGTGCGAGCGAGCAGGGAAAGGAACCAGAGTGCACCTAATTAAACATGCACACGGAGGCAGGGAGGCAGAGTCCAAGGGTAAACAAATGGCAGGGAGCGGATTTGTGTGCAATAAACGCAGGAGGAGGCAGGAGGGGACTCGGGGTGCCCGGTCCCGGGAGGCAGCGGCACCGCTCCAGCCTGAGGTGGAATCACCATCCCTGGGAGTGCTCAGACCGTGAGCAGATGTGGCACTTCACGGCCTGATTTAGTGGGAATGGTGGGATGAGATCAAAAGTTTGGCTGGATGGTCTTGGAGGTCTTTTCCAGCCTCAATAATCCCATGATTTTGCAGCGTTTCCGATGCTGCCACATCTCCGCTCTGAGCGAACAACCTTGGGGCTCCGGGATCCCTCCCTGACCCCAAACACGGCACCAGGTCATTGTACACCTTACAGAGCTGCTCCTGAAAGACTCTGCGTTTCCACATGCAAATGAGCTTTGATTTAAACTCATTAACATTTCCCTTCCGAAGCTCTAGGTTGAGTTATTCTTAGCCTCCTTTCTCTTGGAGGAATTGCGATTTATTTACCTGCCAGAGTGACGACCATTTCCCACCTCACCTCCCTCATCCAACGTAACCTTCACAGCTCCCGTCAGCTTTGTTTGGCAAGGAATGGGTCACGGGCACAGCTTTCCCAGGCAGGAGTTGGGATAACTCTTCCCTTTGGGTTGGTGCAGCAGGATCCCAGCTCAGGGAGAGATGCCCGAGGGTTTGGGAGCTCCAGCTGCTCACACTCGGGGTTGGGGTGGTGGTTCTGGTCCCCTCGTGTCAGAGTTTGAAGCAAAACTCTCCTTTTACCTGCCTGAGGTTTCATTATTATTATTATTATTATTATTAATTATTATTGTCTTAGGTTATCCCTCCCCATCTCTCCAACAGGATATTTACTGACAGTGGGAATCGTATATAAAAAGGATATATAGGATAAGGCATGATGTAAGTTTTCAACATGGCATGAATTTATTGGAAAACTAATCCAGCAACTGCATGGAATAAAGGTTTGCTGAGCACTTGCTGATATTTCTGGTTTAGTTATGGAAACAACTTCGGCGTGATGATAGGGATTAGGAATTTGCAAAAGCAAAGCTGTTCACTTTGGATGCAGAAAAAGCAGAGGCGTTGTATCCAATAATGAATGGCTGAGAGATGTTCTCACCACCCCAGAGTGTGCAAGTGAGGGATCGTTGAGCAGTGACATTGAGCATTATCCACTTTAACCCAAGTGGATAAAAGGAGCTGTTTTCGTGCAGTGCCTGATTAGTTAGAGAAATTAATTGATGCAAAAAGTGGAGATGGATTCCAAAAGCTGGCCATTGATAGGGATAGTAGAAGCATCCATAATGATACTACTCCATCTTTTTTGTACTTTAATAGAAAGACATGCATATATTTAGAGCATATGTAACTAGAAAATTTATAAGAGACACGAAGCCTCGTGCATCTGGCTTTGGAGCCACCTCGTTAATGATTATGAATGAAGATGGAGTGCCTAACAGCCCAAATTGGCATGTTCCAGACATCCACTCCTTTCCAAAGATTCCAGTGCCAGCTCCTTGTCAAAGAGAAAATGTGCAAATAAAAGACTGTGGATCTGAAGGAAATGAACTCCTGTATCTACACAGGGAAAAACTTGGCCATGTCCCCACAGCAAACTCATGTCCCATAACACAGGGCATTTGTCAGGTGTGGAAAATGCCAGCAGAAACTGCCTCTTAATATCTTGACATTATTGCAGCGGTTCCTGGCTATAAAAAGCTTCCACATTTCGAGGAAAACTCAGATCTGTTACGGTAAAACCACAGAGGGCAATTTATCTTTTTATGGGATTCATCCCAGCTCGCGAGAGAAGCTGAGCTGGAGGTCGAGGGCTGTCCAGAGAGGGGCCTCCAGCCCCGAGTGCCACCATCCCATCCTCACCATCCTGGAACTGGATCAGCTCCCACCCTGCTCCTCACCTGGGCACGTCACCTGTTTGCTGGGGACGCACCGAGAACCCGAATGCTGCTGCACTGAAATGGCTGTAAAATCATGGAGCAGCTCTTGTTTTCCTTAACCCAAAGTCATTTAAATCGCAAAGCTCCTGGAGAGCGTAAGTGGGACTGGAATTCCCAGATGTGACCGTGATTCAATGCAAAATGAAGTCTTATCATATTAAGCATAATTTTTATCATATCAGTGACTTACTTAGCAGATTAGTAAATGTTGTTTTTCTCAAATCACAAGACAGCTCCTGATATGTAATTGGATTATGTCGGTTCATTTTCTCCATCGGGTTTGCAACACTGCAAAAAGCAAGGATTTGCCATTAAAGTCTGGAAATCACTCAAATTTCTCTTGTAATTAGACTTTGCCTGCCTTTGTTGTTGACACAAATATTGGGTTGTGTCTTCATACAGAAACCCATTTCCTTTTAGATATACACAGAATAAAATTTCTGAGAAATAAGGAAAGCTAAAAAGTGGTGAATTTTTAAACTCTCTACCTGAAGAGTTCACAGTTCATTAAATATTTTCAGAGGCATTTAGAAATGGTTTCAGGGATTGTTTTAATAGAGTGTGAAACGGGAAATGTTAAGATCTTTGGGATAGATACCTCTTTAATATATATATTTTTTAGATGAAACTCAGTTAAATCTCACCAAGTTTTGGTGTTTGGTGGCTTCAGACCAATTTCTGCTGCTTTCCCTTTTCAAAGCCACTGGGCCATGAATTTGTTGGCCACTGGAAAGGTGACTGAGGTTCACAGAGTGAAAATAAGAGCTGAAGATGATGTGGACACTCAAGGTCAAGTTTGAAACAGTATAAATCCATCTCTATAGAGCTGACTTAAAGTTACATTAAACTTGCAGCTGCTCCTCGCAGTGAAAATGCTTTTTTCATATCTTGATCTGAAGATTTTAGGGTCACCCTTGCAAGGAGCTTTGCTGCTACTTAAAGACTGATCCAGTCCCATAAAATCAGGATGAAGGCTGTTCCACTCTCCCCCCACTACAGCACAGCTCACAAAATCCACCCCTTATCGACCAAGCGGAGGTTCGGTGTCAAATCTGACCACCTGGAATGTGTGGGGTTTATCACTGCTCTGCTATCAGCAATAGGAACGTTACACCTGCAAAATCTCCTGGATGGAATTACAGGATATCCAGCAATATCGAGGGCTGTGAATTCATGCTCATGGAAATCTCTGCGAGCTCGACTTGTACAGCACAAAATTCAGACATCTGAGCCGCATTTTCGTGCTCGTATCATTTACCCTCGCCTACTAATAGCAATATTTTGAATAATTAGTTACAATTCAGCCTGAAGGTCTCAATTTACATTTGACTGGCAAACTTTTACAAGCGGCACACATTAACAGTTTTAAATGTCACAGCGAAGTTTAATCAGGCAAGACAATGCATGAAAATGCTTAAAAAATATTTCTAATTGGCAATGCAATTATTATACTTATTGTCTAAACTGTGGTGCCAGGTACTTTGTCCAAGGATTTAAATTAAAACTTTCCAGAATGAAAACAGTAAATCCAAGGCCAGGTTGGACGAGGCTTGGAGCAACCTGGGATAGTGGAAGGTGCCCATGGCAGGGGGGTGGAATGAGACGAGCTTTAAAATCCCTTAAAATCCAAACCATCCCGGGATTCTGTGATCAGCAAGGCAATGTCCTCCATGGCTATGGAGCAATTCCTTATTCCAGAACTAACCCCACTGGCACGGTGCAGATAATGAGGTGTGAAGGGCTGAAAATGTCTTTCTGAGGGTGTTGCATATTTTGGGATGGAGTTCAAACCCACAGAGGGTCTTGCCTTGGCCAAGCAGGTGCACTTTGGAGCAGCTCCAAGCGCCAAACACATCCCACTCCTTTGTGGATGGCTGGAGCCTGACAATTCCCACATCAGCCTTTCCCAAAGGCACCAGCCGTGGTGTAACAACTTCCACCACCTGTTTTCTCCAAATCTGCTCCCCATCCCGTGGTAAATGCCAGGCAGTGCTGGCTCTCTCGGGTGGGACCGTTCCTGCCTCGCTGGGCAGCCGAATCCTGCTGCAGCTTTGTCTGCACCGTGGGAATTTTCCATGCGTTTAGGCAGTCACCTGCCATCTGGATCCAGAGATAAACGAGGAGGTTGGGAATTCTCACAGGTACTCAGATGAGCTGTGTCTGCACGTTTTTAAAGGCACATCCCCAGGGAGCAGCAGGGCTGCGTGTGCCCCTCTCCCTGCACTCGCCATCAGCGCAGGCAGCCAGGCCTCGAAAGGAGAAGAATAATTAAGTGAAATAATCTTTCTTTCCCGTGTCTTTCAATTCCCCACTCCCTGCTCTGGCTTTACTCTTCCCCAGAGAGCTGCTTTTTACTGCTAACACTACTTTGGCCAGAAGGCTCCATAAATCAGCTCCTGAAGAACCGAGGTACCACCTGTAGCTCTTCCCAGTCATACCCCGGGCAACGGTTCCTTAGCACATCACTCCACACTGATGGCTCAGATACAAATTACAGAGCAGAATTCAAACAATTAAAGCAATTTATAATCTCCTCATATGGTCTGTTTGAGAGCCAGGGTTAAAAATTAACGAGGGTTCAAACAGAAGAGGAATATCTTGTTTCAGGTGTTGTCACTCTCAAGGAATATAAAGAATACAAGAACAGCTACAGCTGGCCAGGGTAAGGATATATTTAGCAAGATTCTGCTCTGTGGCAGTGATGATTGTGGAAGGATTTAATAACCTGACAGGTAAGGAATAATCCTTCCTCCTCTTGGAAATCGTCCCTGGCAAATTTTGTCCGTTTGGAGCTGTCATGAGGAAAGCATCCAGACTCTGACCCAGCAGAGTGGAGCTGATCCGTGCTGCTCCCACCCGTTCCTCTCTTCTCCCTGCACTCATTTCAGTGGCTCTGCCTGGAGAAAGGTGATAACAACACTTCCTGTATTCCATGTGGGTTTTTTTAATTTCCAAATCCTATTCCCAGGATGCAGAAGGTGCAGGTGAGTGGAGAGCACCTCACTCAGCTACTCGAGGGTCATGGCAGGATGCTGCTCTTGTAACTACACAGTAAAATAATAACAATAATAATAATAATACCTCTTTAAAAAGAAAAAATAACCAGTACAGTATTGAAAAATCCGCTTTTCCTCCCTTTTCATCATTTCTCCCTTTCCTTTTTCCTGCTCCCTCATTCTTCTCCTCCCTGCCAGCCCTGCAGAACATGAGATGGATTTCCTCCCCCCCAGATGGGAGCCTCTGCCAGTGGATATTGCTGCTGTGGAATGCTCTTATTTCAAGGTGCTGGCAGGTATTGTAAGACAGAGTTGAGCAAGTGAGTGAATTCCAGACTCACAGAATTGCATGCCTACAGCACACCACATGGTTAATAAAATGGAAAAATCGAAGCTCTGGTCCCACAAGTTCTCTCTTTTAAAACTCAGACACCTTTAGTTTATGAATTAGTAAGCCTTTTTCATTTCATAGTCCGGAGGGAATCGCTGTTTGCTGCTCTGCTCCTCTCGGTCCTGCTGTGCTGTGCTCTCTTATAACTTTTATTTTAACCTTCTACTACTTTTAATTGCATTTGAGGAAGAATTCTGCCTGGGAAAATGCCGTCCTCTTCCCTGCCTGTTAGCAGTTGGCTTTGGAACAGACAGAAACATCATTAAAAATCGGGATTATTTTCAGTTCACACATCGATCATTTATAATGTTTCAACCTTGCTGTGCATCCTGTGAGGTGTGTAAATAGGAAAAGGCAAATTCAGTGCTTCTCTTGCTTTTCCATGAAGAAATTCAGGAGGCATTTCTCCATGGAAAGGGTGGTCAGGCATTGGAACTGCCCAGGGAGGTTTGGAGTGCCCATCCCTGGAGGTGTCCAAGGAAGGCCTGGACGTGGCACTCAGTGCTCTGGGCTGGGGACAGGGTGGGGATTGGGCACAGGTCTTTTCCAGCCTAAATGATTCTGGGATTCTTGAATGTCCCAAGTGGAATATCCAAACCGCAGCAATTCCTGGGGTTACTCTGCATGCATTAAACACTTTGGGAATACATTAAGTCCAAACCTGCTTGCAGACAAATTTTGTGCAGTAGTAAATGTTTTCCTGAGCAGAGCAGCACTAATTCCGCCCCATCCCTCGCTCCCATTCCCCAGCAAGTGCCTGGATAAGTAATATCTCTAATCATTCTAATAAGAGGCTCTGTCAGTACTTTCAAAAAGACTAATGGCATTTAACCCCTCAATTCTGTTTATAAATGGTTTCCACTTAACACATTGCGGAGTTGACTTTAATGAGTCCTTATGGAAGGCTTGTGGAGCACAGCCACGCTGCTCAGGCTGGGATAAAACAATCCTCCAAGGAATCCTTGCAACAACGAGTGCTTTGGCTAATGACAGAAAACACACTTTGGTGAAGGCTTTATTTGCACAGCCCTCTGATTTATGCCAGGGTTGGGGAAAGACTCCTTCCAAAACAGGCAGACCGTGGGGGAAAGGGTGCTGAGCTCGCCTTTGTTTGGTCCATTACGGCAGCGCATTCCCGACTCGGAGTGTTTTGGAACCAAACCACATCCCCAGTTCTTCGCTAAGCAAATGGGGCTTAATCTCTGTGCTCTGATCTCTCTGAGCTCGGGGCTGCTCGGGCAGGTGAAGGTGTTTGACGTGTTCCTCTTGTCGGGGCTCGGGTTCACCGCCCTGCCTGACATTTGCTCCTTATCTCTGACAATTACCGGTGCCCAAATCACCTTGTTTATTCCATTATCACGGAGGGAAGACAGCTCTGCACGCCCAGCTCTGCCTGCAATCTTGTTTTCTCTGCAATGGAATTTATTAACCCTTCCACCGTGCGTGTTCAGAAGTTTCTGCTTTAAGGCCTTTTTAATGGAAAGTCAGGCATTTATTTTTTTTTCTTAGGGTGTGATCAGTGACATCCCAGGGATGTGTGATTTGTATAGGATTCGTTCCTATATGGTTTGTAAAGTTGATGAATCTCTTGAGGATCCTTACAGAGACTACATAGAAGGCAGATATATTATATCTGTTATTACTACAGACTGGGTTATCCAAAAAATTGAGATTATTAAAGGGGGACATAAGAAGAACCCATCTAAAAATGTGCATAAAAATATGATATTTTGATTAAATTAGTGATAACAATTTTCCTAACAATCCCTGGCCATTTTTCATTTTGATTGCAGGGTTTTTTTCTACCTTTCACACCTGCTTTTCATGATGAATTGTGGCTGCTGCTCTGCCTGCTCAAGCTCTGCTGGAGCCACGTGCGTTTGGGATTTGAACGGGTTCATTTTTAAAGGAACGTCAAAACGATCTTTATGTGTTTGGAGTCAAAATTAACCTTGAAAGAAAAGTCAAAACAGCACAATCTACATGTATCTGATCAGTCATAAATCACAGGATCGCGGAATGGGTTGGGTTGGAAGGGACCTTAAAGCTCGTCCAGTTCCAACCGGGGACACCTCCACTATCCCAGGTTGCTCCAAGCCCCATCCAACCTGGCCTTGGACACTTCCAGGGATCCAAGGGCAGCCACAGCTTCTCTTGGCAACCTGTGACACAGCAACATAGGGGCACCACAGAGCTCACACTGAATATTCCCTCTAAGAAAGGGTTTTTTTCGGGTGAATTATAAGGTTTGCTTACAGTTTCATGCTTTTAGCTCCATGCTGCTGGTCCCTGTAATAAATGCAGCCCTGGGGGACTCCTCTGAAGAGTAACTTCATCCCTTACCTCTTGACATGAATATGACGAGCCCAGCATTGAGCCGTGGTGATGCTGTGCGATTTTGAGACATAATATTATTTTAAAATACGACTTCATTTACATTATTCAGAACTGCTAAGCTTTATGGTCCTCATCCTGAAGACCTTTGCTTATAATTCTGTAAAACTTTACTGAAGGAGAGATGAAAATTCACCTGATGCACACAATGTGGCACCAGTGGTGGAAATCCTGCTCTTCCTTCCACCCTTTCCACTTCACAGATTTCAGCCCCATTGACTTTAAATGAGAATATTACTAATATTATTATAATATAGAAGCTGCAATATCTTTCTTTTTGCTAGTTAAACCTCTCCCATGTAGAGGATTTTCTTAAGAAGAGGAAAACTCAGCAGAGGAGGAAGAATAACTCACTATGGGTCAGCCTGGTGGGAGGGTGGGACAGGAAGCAAGGAGCATTTACAGGAATGACTCTGACTCCTTTTCCTGCACATGGAGAGAAGTTCTTCTGAAATCAACAGAAATTTTCCCACCTGACACAATTTTCCTACTGCCTGACACAAGCTTTGGATCCGTCCTGGAGTGAAAAGCAGAAACCCAAAGGTAAATAATGTGTGAAAACAAATTCCTTGTGAAGTGACGTGAGATGAGAAGAGCGCGGAGACGACACCTCTGATCTGAGCCTTGCCAGAGCTCTTCAAACACCACCTCCTGCATTTGCATGGAAGTTGCATCTCAGGGAGGCCTCTGAGACAAGAACCACACAGCAACAAAGTGATTGCCACAGCCCTGACATCACTTTGAAAACACCCAGCCTGATTCTCTCAAAATTTGACAATTAACCGAAATTTGGTTACTTGTGATCGCTGGAATGGAAGCAGAAAGGGGGAAGGCGTAACAAGGCAAAGCTGGTAATAAATTGCAAATCCTCTGTTCTGATTCCTTCAGAGCTCATGAACCCTTTGGTGCTGCCTATGAGTCAAATGTCCATGGAAACAAAAATCCCAAACTGAGTTAAATCCCCGGGAATGGTGATTCCAACTGGCTGAGCCAGCGAGGGACCATCCACAGCAGCTGGATAAAGCTGGATAAATCCCTCCCAACAGCACATGCTGAATTTCCATGCACTCACTGATCTCTGCTCAGCGACTGCAAAGGGGAGGAAAATGTGATTTCCATAAAGGAGAGGCTGGTGGCTGCTGGATGGATCAATCCCAGGAGCAGGGAGAGGGATGGGGCACTGCTTCCACACCTGGGGGGTACAGAACAGAGCTGAAGGTTTTGAAATGCATAGAAGAAATAAAGAGCAGTGAAATGTCTGAGAAGTTAAAGAGTTTTCAATGACTTCCAAGGCTGAAGTTTTGCTCTCAGGGTCAAAAGGCTCCTGCACTCGCCTTGCAGAAGGATGGCAGAAATTTTAATTGCTGGCTGGAAAAAAAAGCCATTGTGGGAAAATAAATCCTTGGTTCCTTTAGATAAATCAGGGCAAATTCTGGAGAGCTGTGTGTGAATGCAGCTGGGGGGATTTAAATTAGAAATAAAAAGGAAGGTTAAAGCTCCAAAACAAAGCTCCAAGTGGGAGGAAATGGTGGTGTCACTCACTCAACCTTCAATGCATGGGACAGCAAAGAGTTTGGGGTTTGCCTCTCCAGCCTCAGCTCATTCCCAGCTTAGGAACAGCCTACAGACACACTTGATCTGAAATCCTTGGGGAATGCCTGGCAATGGAATATCAGGTTAAAAACAATGACCTGCTGGGCTGTGCCTCTGTGCCAGGGGAGCTGGAAGAGCCCAGGTCAGTCTCCTCATCAAACTCTAAGGAGAGAAACAGAATTTGCAGAATTCCTGGCTCTTTCTTAATAATTTGGACCATTAGCTGCTGAAATAAAGCACAATATGTGAAAAGGAAAACATTACTCCCTGAATAAAGCAAACACACTCTGATTAATTTATTTTCTTTCTGAGCTGACAGCAGAGGTCAGACAAGAGAAAATCCCATTTTCTCAGCTTGCTTTCAGGTTGTTCAGGGAGGTCACTCTGAGCAATCACCCACCTGGGCACCGGAACGTTCCCTCCAATTACCTGCGAGTCCTGGTCACTTTTTATCCAGGTGGTTTGTTGTCACATCATGGAAACCATCGGCACTTTTTCCATTGTAAATATTTTTCCTGAGACGCTGGATTTTATGTTTCTTTTTCCTCCATAAGTTCTCATTCTATTGTAATTATAATGGATAATTGTATTGTGAAGCTGGGGCTGCCCCATCCCTGGAAGTGGCCAAGGACAGGATGGACGGGGCTTGGAGCAGCCTGGGATAGTGGAAGGTGTCCCTGCCCATGGAATGATTTTGGATCCTTGAAGTCCCTTTCAACCCAAACTATTGATTCTATGAAGTGGGGGAAAAAATAGTGGTTTTAATAGAGGCAATGAATTTAAAAAAAAAATGAAAAGACATAAGAAATATATAAATTACCATTAATTTTATAATTATGTGTGCATAGAAAGACTTACAAAGAATAAAGATGTTGCTGGTTAGATTTTCATTGTCCAACTATGTTTTCTCCAGTGAAGAACAGCTTTATTTAGATACATTGAAACAACATGCCCTTTTTTCTGATTTTTTTTTTCTTTCTTTTGGTAAGTCAATAAAAAACAGTGGAGGAAAAAATATTTATTTCATCATGATAAACGATGGAACCGGGTGGCTTATTTTTGTCACTTCTGCAGCACAGCAGAGAGGTCTATTTGTAGGGAACCAGAGCACTTCTTTGATGTGGGTGCTTTTAAATAGCTTAATTGCAAGGCAGATGGTGAGAAACACACACGAAAAAATAAACCCTGATGAAACAAAACCCTGCATAAAGGTGGAAAATTGCTCGAGGAGCGCTCTGGTCTCAGAGGGGAGAAATCTCCCTATTTGTAGCTGGTAACTGGAAACTCCAAGGCTGTGATTAGGCTTTAATGTGGAAGAGGTAACACGATGGAGCTGATGAAAACATGGCAACACAGCATGAGGGGAAGAACAAGGAGGCAACTTTTCCCTCAAAAGGAAAGTTTTAGATCTTCAAACGAGCTCTGACTTCAGTAGCAATAATTGGGGGGGAAAAAAAAAGGCTTCAGTATTCAGTATCAAATGTCCAAAATATTTTATCAAATTTCTTCGGGCTTGTTAACGTTATGGGCTGCACAAAATCGAGGTTTCTTCGTTGGGTTCCCAGGTTTATGTGCAATAGGACATCGTGGGGGAATTGGGGATGGGACCAAACACGGCTTGAAGATATTGGGGGACTGGAGCACATCCCCTATGGAGACAGGCTGGGAGAGCTGGGGATGGTCAGCCTGGAGAGGGGAAGGTTGTGTGGAGACCTCATGGAAACCTTCAGACACTGGAAGCCAAAGAGGGAACTTCATCAGGAACTGGAGTGACAGGACAAGGGGGAATGGATTCAAGCTGAAAGAGGTTTGATATTTGGGAAAAATTCTTCCCAAGGAGGGTGGGGAGGGACTGGAATGGAATTCCCAGAGAAGCTGTGGCTGCCTCATCCCTGGCAGTGTCCAAGGCCAGGTTGGACGGGGCTTGGAGCAACCTGGGATAGTGGAAGGTGTCCCGGCCCATGGCAGGGGTGGGACTGGATGAGTTTTAAGGTCCCTTCCAACCCAAACTTTTCCATGATTCCAGCCAAAAAAGGGCCTCACCTCTGGCTGTGCTCTCTGCTTTAACCACATTGGTGATAATTCTATTACAGATAAGGATACAGAGGTGATTCAAGCCAAATAATGCAACAGAGAAGACACCAAAACATGCCAGGAAAGCAATGTCATCCTTTATTTATCCAACACCAGTCTCTCTTTAACATTCCGAAGCTAGGACTGATATCCCAGCTGAAATTACACCTGCCCACAGCCAATATAAGTGTTTAGAGGGGAAAAAATATAAATTATGCTCCATGGCAGTCAAGAATCACAACCTTGATAGTCCCCAAAGGATTTCACCTCAGCCCAGGCAGGGCATTAGGAGTGTATTATCCATGGATTGAATCAGTAATCAATGGAATAGACTGAATGGAATAGCACTTAGCTGACAGATCATAATAAGCACTCCAAGAAAAGCACTGGAGTTTTCTTGTTTCTGTGGAATGACTGTAAGAGTGAAAAAACCCAAACCAAACGAACCTGACCTGAAACTGTAAATTCAAACGCAGGCTCACAAATCTTTCTGATGACTTCAAAGCTTTTACAATATCTAAATTGTGGGTGTGGGGAAGGCAGATATCCTGTTTCTGAGGAATCAAAATGATGATTTTAAGGCCTTTTTTTCTACTACTGCTATCACATAGACTCATAGAAAGGTTTGGGTTGGAAGGGACCCTAAAGAACATCTCATTCCAACTCCTCGCCATGGGCAGGGACACCTTCCACTAGGCCGTGGCTAAATCTAAGTAAATGGCACAAAATTAAAAATAATGCCAACATTAAAACTCCAGATATGGGCTCTGTGATTAAAATGTGCCTGTTGAAGGAAAGGAAAACAATTTTACATTTTTGGGGGAAGGAATAAAGGTAAAACCATGACTTAGATGTGAAAAGGCTTAAAGATCCCCAAACAGACCTATTTAAAGAATTATTGGGATTATTATATGACAGATTTTGGCCACTGGCAGTGAAATTAAGAGCTCTTTGCAGGGTTTTCCATCTAAATTTCATGACTGCCAGATCCTAATCTCAGGTCCATGTCACGCCGTGTTTGTTCCATGGAAAACGCCGCTGTGACGCTCCCTGCATACCCATTAGCCACATTTTTTTTTTCCCCCCTTCTTCTCCTGAGATTCCCCGAGATATATCGCCCTTGTGAGATTACAATCTACACCTAAATCTTCAAAGCAATTACATAGACAAAAAGCAGCAATCTCCTCCCGCTCGGGGAGTAGAAATCTCCGGATCAGAAAGTGATGGGAGATTATCAACCCCGGGAAAAGGCACCACATCCTGCAGGAGTGATCGATACCCGGACAAATATTCCTACCTTGATCTCGCTCCTCTATAAAGCTGGAGGAGTTTGTTGCAGATTTTAATGGAAAGACAATTGGACAATATGGATTTTTCTCTCCCCTCGGGAAAGGGTGCGTTTAAAGAGGCAAAGCAAAACAAAGGCAGGGTGGAAACAGCAGCCTGGGTTTGTTTTCTGCCTTTGTTTGAAATAAAATGCTGCTGGTTTTTTTGGTCTCTTTGAATACTTTTTTTTTTTTTTGGAAGGTTTGCTGAATAGAAATGAGTAAACAGGGAGAAAAAAGCTGCTTCTGAGATCCTCCAGAATTGGATTTTTTGGAATGTATTCTGCCTGTTTGTATTTAATGGCTGGGGATAACATAAAAATGAATTCATCCTTTTTTTACAAAGAAAGTGTTATAATTAATCAATCCTCAATCACTTTACACTGGCTTTGTTCCCATGTGCACTTAAACAAGTCATGATGCCTGGGATCACCACACTGGTATTTATCACTTATTTTAAAAGGCAGAGGCAAGATTTTTAAAATATTTCCTGTCATTATCATCCCACAACCATCAATAAGTGAGATGGGGTTTTTTTACCACTGCAAAGAGACAATTTCCACTCAAATATGCACAGCAAGAAACTTTGCCTCCAGTGCCAACAGACCTGGGGTTCCACTGAAAGCACTCCATGAACTCCTCATTTTCCAAGGTGGGTGTTCAGTGGTGACAGCACAAATCAGCCTCTTTCTTGCCTAATTCATGTTTAAAGTTGTCCAACGAGTTTGGATATTTTAAAATCATAATTGCACACAGGAAGGGATGGGTAAACCGTGGTCTGCTTCGTGTCTTGTAATCAAACACAAAGAAGGCTGGATCTTCAACCATTCCAATATTTCCTGTTGCTGCTGACATGAATGGAATCAGAAGCTGGGAGGTTATGGATCAAAATCACTGCAATCTGAGTAAAAAGTGGGTTTTACTGCATTACAGAAGAAGAAACGGAGGAAACTTTTTTTTTTGGTACAATTACCAAAGATTACAGAAGACAAGAAGGTCAGAAAAGGATTAAAATAGCAGAATTTAAGAGTTTTATCATTAGCCACGTTTCTTTTATGCTATTAAAATCAAATCCTCCAAGGTTAACAAAAAATGTTGTCTATGAAGTTTGCTTGATTTTAAACAGCAATAATTAAACAAACACTGCTGTAGTTGTCTCAAGAAGCAAATCCTTCTCAAGATCAAATACCTCCTTTAAGGTATAGAGGGGATTAAATGCTACTGCAAAAATGCTCAGTAACTCTATTTAAAACCATGAATTATGCAGGTAGAAAAAGACCTATAGCTGAAATAAAATCAAAAAATCTCACCCATATATAGGTGGCATTTATAATTTCAGGTACAGAAGAACGCAGCCCCTGTTGCACATCACAGCACTCGGCTGCGAGTGACAAAGTTCTAGGGTACTGCAACAATAAAAAGGGAAATTTAGGTTGGCAGTAAAAGAATGGAAATGGGTTTTCGTCTACCAGGGCCCTCAAAATCAGCTCTGTGCACCATTTCCACTAACAAATGGTTATTCCACAAGGCAATAGACATTTTGATGTGCAGGTACATTATTTAACATTATTGAGAGGGAAGTGATGCTCTGCTGGAGTAAAAACTGAATCCACTCTTGAATGTCTGTAGGAATTTGTTCACTGGGAACCTCCTTTCACTTTCACTCTGGATTCTGTTCAGGGTTCATTAGGTATTTTAAACAATTTCTGGTCTTTATAAAGGAGGAAATAATCAGTGGGCTCCGAGCAGACCCATGAATTCCATGTTGTGACTGTACCTCTGCCAAACCACTCTGGGAAAATATTCCATGGGTTGGATGTTGGTGGGCATTACACTTTGCCCTGGTTATTTTGGAAAAAAAAAACCTCCTAAAGACCCAAATCCAGAGTCTTTCACCAGGCAGGGCCAGGTTTCTCCTGTAAAATTGAGGCTCTGGAAGATCCCTATTCCATGGGCATATCAAGAAGGTAAATAACACTTACAAGGTGTTTGGATGTGCTCGTGGATAAAGCTTGTGGAATGCTCTCAGTAATTTTATTGGGATTCAAACTGGAACTTGATTTCCTTTCCTAAAAATTTATATTTCTTGCAGTTCTGTTTAAGGTTTCCAGAGGGGAAAAAAAGAATTTAAGATTGTAAACCAAGAAAAAGGAGTCTTAAATCCTTTGATTATACTTTTGTTATAATGGTGAGGCCTATCACCTGAAAGGAAAGGGTTTATGACTGAAATATCATTAACTGCTATGACTGAGGTGCTTAGGACGTGCTATAAATTTCTCTTAACTGCTGCTGATCCTTAAATATAATCCACATCTAAACCTCACATCTAATCAGCCAACTAATCAACTTTTTAATCAACATTTCACAAGTAGTCTTGACCTCCCTAAGACCGCAGCTTTATCAATGATCCCGAAAGGCACCGAAAGAAGATTGGAAAATCCTAGGCGGTATATGAGGCTCAGAGTTCGGATTTTTATTCAGTATTTTGACCTTGAAACCTCTGGATTCATCAGACTTGGCAGTGACAAAAGCAAGATCAAGTCCCGGGCACCAGGGCACCCCGTGGCAGTTTTGTCTCATTTTCATACGAAGTCACCCAAGGGCAGAGCTGGCGGCTCTCCAGCAGCGGGATGATCCCAAGGGATGATCCCTGCTCGCCAAGGGGTTTTCCGTGGGGGCTGAGAACCGTCACCCAGCACCCCTGGCAGGAGAGAACCAGCCCTGCTCCCTGGGAATGCGATCCCACATCTGGATTAGTGCACAGAGCCCGCAGCTGGAACTCAAGGAAACTACTCCAGAGTGGGATGTTTTACTCCGGGGATGAGAACCGGAGATGTGGAGCCCAGAAAAGGGGAAAAGCCATCCCTGTGAGTCCCTGGGGAGCCATCCCTCAGCTGCCTGGAACTGCAGCCGGATGAATGGGATGTCAAACCACGCGCTTTTCACGCCAGCATCAATAGGCACATTTGGGGTTTTTTTCCCAGTGGGATCGGGAGTGATAAACCCTATTCATGCCAAGCACTTGAGGGACAATGTGGCTCCATATGGAAACGTCCTCTTTGTTCGGCTGCAGCTGCAGGGCTGTGGCTCTCTGCACTCACAAAAGGCTCCATCTCCCAGCCCCAGTGGGATATTTCCCAGTCTTTAGTCCTGCCCGGTGCTGGTCGCTGACCTGGACACAGGTCTGGTGTTTAAACAGGTTTGTTCCTCAGAAACCGGTGGAGGATAATGGATCTAATTCCAGGAACACAGCAATTACACAGACACGCATTTCCTCACTCCTGTTCCATTCATATTCCAGGTTGGATCGAATAGCCCAAAATCTCCTATACCAGTGTTACCAGTCCTGATTGCTCTCCAGCCCACCGTTAACGTCAGCCAAACCGATTTTTTAACTTTGTGTTTATTCTCACCAACATAAACACCATTTCTGCCCTCAGCAGCACCGAGAATAATAGATTTAATTCCACTTTCAATATTTAATTCTAATTTTCTACCCGTGTCAGAGGAAGTTTGAGTAGCCAAGAGATGTTCCCCTCCCAGTGAAAGGAAGGATGTGCTGCTTTGGTGAGAATCTGTGGGAAATCTCCCATATTTATCAAGAAGATAGAGAACCTACTGATCAATATCAGCTACAGACTCCACACCAGGCAAGCCACACTTTGTGGGGGCAGTTACGACCTCCATAACTCTGCCCTTTTTCTGAGCAAGGTTTCGACCACAGATCCAAATTACAGACATTTATTACCGGAGATAAAGGAGTAAATGCATTACTGGGGGTAGTGATAGGTGGTTTATCTTTTATGCACACGAGTCTCTGTAAGGGGATCCGGAGAATCCTTGGGCAGTGACTTCCAGGAGAGTTGCTGGAGCAGGGCAGAACACGGGAAGCTGGATGAGGGAGTCACTGGAGGGGATCACACGAGTTCACTGCTGAAATCTGTGACCTCCGAGGGCTTTTCTGATCTACATCTTTGGAAATCTTTGATTCTCCTTCAACTACTGACATTTCTTTACCCTTCCTATATTATACCCTAAACCACGTGTTTTGTCTTTATGTTTAAAGGGTGTTTTGCTACTGAAAGTTCACACAATAAACACACCCTCTTCCCTGAGGTAATTTTACTCTTAAACTTCTTAATTTCACTCTAAGACATCAGGAAGTGCAAATAAAGAGTTTAAATAAGGAGTTTTACCCAATGACAGCCTCAGTGTTCATTTCCCCTCAGCTAATTACAGTCATTCTTAATGAGGGATTTTGACCCAGGGGCTGCAGAGTGACCTCTCCTGTTCTACCTCTGCTTGGTACCTTTAGACTGCCCAGGGAAGCTGTGGCTGCTCCATCCCTGGAAGTGTCCAAGGCCAAGTTGGACGGGGCTTGGAGCACCCTGGGATAGTGGAAGGTGTCCCTGCCCATGGCAGGGGGTGGAACTGGATGGGCTTTAAGGTGCTTTCCAACCCAAACCATTCCTGTAGCTTCAACCAGAGTGATTGAATTATTAATTAATTAATTAATAATTAGAAGAACACACAGAGCCTAAGGATTGAGCAGGAGCTATTACCAGAGACACACAGAGGATAAAATATTCTGTTTACCAGCTGAAATAACAATCAGGCTGATTTAGGTTCTCAGCTCTCTCATAGCACAAGACAAAATTAAAATGAGCTACTGTGAAGTTAATTTGAGATGTTTGCTTTTTTCACTACAGTTTATGCACCGAGAGGAGAAAAATGGGTGGAAAAATTCTCATAAGCAAGTTGAAATAATTGGTGTTCAGGACATAACACAGAGATCTCTGTGTGGAGAGGGATCCTGGTAAATCATTCCTGTCTTCTCCTGCAGAAGTAGGATGAGGAGCTGGGAGATTTTGGCCAGGATTGGTTGCACTGATAGAAGTTAAATCAATGGTTTTGGGGTTTCAGTGTGGGTAATAACTCTTTGTGCCATTTCATAGAGTGATAGAACAGTTTGGGTTGGAAGGGACCTTAAAGACCACCCAGTCCCAACTCCAGCCCCATCCAGGGGCTCTTCTACATTTCAGGTTGAAGTTGCAACATTTTTTTTTTTAACAGACAAGGTGCAGATTTGTCTCTCTACAAATGTAAAATTTTGTGAAATCAGGCAGAAATGTGGGGAGCAACTTTTCAGAATAGCAGTGGCATGGGCTGAAGGCAAACTCTCCATGTTCAAGGACATGGATCCCTTTGGATTTCAGTGCTCAGGCTTGGAATCAAAAGGAAAGGTCTGGCATCAGGCTCAGGAGTAGAAAATATCCTATAAAAGCACCAAATGCCCCCCATTTCATAGAATCATTGAGGTCTAAAAAGACCACCAAGATCAAGTCCAACCTTTCCTCACACGTATTTTGCCTGATAGTTGCAAGTTTATGGAACAAGCAGCCCAATTTCCAAGGGAATGTTTCACACAATTGTTTTATCCAGTGCAGTTCTGTACAGGAAAATGCACCTCGACCGAGCTTTTCTTTCATGCAGGTAACACAACCAAGCTCTAACCTTGCTGACTTTTAGGGGCTTTGATCACTGGCACTAAATGCTTAACAAGCAGAGATTTGACTGTGTGGCACAAAGCCTGCATAATTTATTTTTAACAGCCTGATAAAAATCCCTTGCACGGGTGAAAGACGCGCAAAGATTTGGGCAGTGGAGAGGACTCTCCCTGCAAAGATTGACAGGAGTGGCTGTGTTTTGGGAAGGGTGATGGGGTGTTGGACTGCTGGGAACTGTCTGAAGGAGAGCTAAACGGAATGGGATAAATACCAAATACCAAATACCAAGATATTCACCTCTGAAAGTGTGTTCTACAACCGTGTAAAAGTGTATTTTAAATTACAGTTGGTGATGTGGTTTAGTGGGCGTGGTGGTGCTTGGGCAAAGGTTGGGCTTGATGATCTCAGAGGTCTTTTCCAGGCTGAATGATCCTGTGATTCTGTGGAAAATATGGAAGTATCTGCCTCCAATAAAGCTGTTCCTTGTCAGGTTTGTTATCTGTTGATATCAACCCTGGAAACATCTCCAAACAGCACAAGCAGCAAATTCCCTGTAGGTTTCCCCAACATTTTGGGAAGACTGAGAATGAATAAAACCCTTCCTGAGCTGAGCTTTGCCTCTCACTGAGCTGCCTCCTTTGCCAGGTTCATCCTTGTGGGCTGAAATGCACCCCTGAAATATATTGGGGTTCAAAACACCAAGCCAGGCTGATCCTTGGGTACAGCCAGATGATACAAAATCGTCGTGTGAGAGGCAAAAACTGACCTGCATTGGTTAATTTTCATTAATTTTCATTCAGCTTTATTATCATCATAAGCAATGGTCTGTTGTAAGAGAGAGGAGTTTTAATTAAGCCGATCTTTGAGGAGGAAGTTGATGGGATTGCACAAAGAGGGCTCTTTTTCAGCGTAATGAAAGTTGGTGTAACTTTACCAAATCCAATTATTTCTTCCCAACGCTGCGTGAGAAATATTTGGGGAACGACTGAAACAATTCTTAGAGCAAATTATAGCACTGTCAGAGAACAAGAAATCAGTGTGTCAAAACACGAGGGTATTTCTGTACAAAGCATCCAGCAAGCGACTCCATACAGATGATCCTTGTCTGAATATTATATTCCTCATTAAATTTATCTACAGCTGGAAAGAGGAATATTTCCTGTTTGCCAGTTGGAATTAAAAAAATAATAACCCAAATGAAAAATGTCCTCAAACATGATCCAAAGAAGCATGCAGGAAAATGTTGTGTTTTAATTCATCTAAGCTCACTCAGTGCTGTAAAAACCTGGGTACAGCTTTACAGCTTTTGTGGGCCCCAAATAACTGCATTTTCTGCAGTAAAACCAGACCTATAAAATTCCACCCACTATTCTCCTGGATACATTTTTAATAAGTGGATTTTTATGTACTGGTTACCTAAAAGCAGGGCTAATATCACAGCAAGTGTTAGGCCATGGACATTCCACTGTTTATATTTTCAATTAGACCAAATGGTGTTAAAGGCAGAGGTGCTCGGACATTGGCCTGGTGAGCCCTGGGGAAAGTGGCTGGAAAAACAGAGCTGGTGAAATTCCTTCTCCTGTGGATTTAATCCCACTGATGGTAACACCAGGCGGAAAATGAAGGAACCAGAGTAAGAAGGAGGGAGCAAAGGGGGTTTTGTTTATTTTTCTAACATTAAAATTATAGAATTACACAATGGTTTGGGTTTGGATTGAGAGGAACCTTAAAGATCCTCCCTGCCATGGGCAGGGACACCTTCCACTATCTCAGGCTGCTCCAAGCCCCGTCCAGCCTGGCCTTGGACACTTCCAGGGATCCAGGGGCAGCCACAGCTTCTCTGGGAATTCCATCCCTGTCCCTCCCCACCCTCACAGGGAACAATTCCTTTGTATCTACATTATTGCCCCTATTTGTCTCATTTTTAACAACCTCCAACCTGTGTGTCCACAATCAACAATTCCCTGCTTCCCTGCACTCCTGCTCCAGACGGAGAGCGAGGAAGCAGATGCTTGGATGAATATCTTAGTGGCAATGGATCCTTCCTTGATGCAATTCCTGCTCGTTGGTACAGCTCATTTTCGGTTCTACAGCAAGTTTGAGCCAGGAAATCCTGGAAATTAAAGCGTCATTGCTGCCCTTCCGATTCCTGATGCTGAGGGTCTATAAAAATAAAAATAAAAATAAGAGAAAATACAAAGCCACCTAAAAATGCCAATTAGATGTGTAAAGCTTTACTGCAGAACCCGAATAAGAATCTACTCACGTTACCAACAAAATTCCCTTTAATTTCCTGCCCACCCAGCCCTCACAGAAGAGGATTCAAGGAATTCCATCCCACCACAGCAGATTTCTGAGCGCTTTTCCCTCTTTTTTGTGCTTATTTGCACTAAAGAGCTTGGTCAGACCCCTGTGGTTTGAGAGAAGGAGATTGACAGGGCCTCACCTTAGAGAGGTGCTGAGATTGAGGCTCAGGGTAGATATTAAGCCCTTATTATTTAGATATTCAAATAAAAATACAGGCGAAAAGGCTTAAAATAATTTACTATATTCTAGCTCTAATATTTGCACGTTTGACTTTAATTTTCTTTTGCTTTAAGCATTAGTCACCTCCCTAACACATTAAAAATCAAGATAAAAGAATGGATTTTTGGGTTATTCAAAGGTAACTCTCATCTTGTATTTTATTTTTCTCGGGGAAAATGGGAAGTTGAAGAACTACACACTCGATTGGAGTTCAGTAGGAAAACTCTACAGCCAAGACTTCTCAGCTTCTGCAGACACTTCTTGTTTTTAACACCTTTTTGCATCAATTAATTTTGATGTAGAGAGGGGACCATGAACGTTCTGCCACGGAGAGCCCACTCAGGGGCCTCAGGTTGGGTAGGCAGGGCTGACAGCACCGCAGAGGAATTAAATTGTCATAGTGCTGCTCCAGAACAGCAATTTGCCCAAAAAGCAGGAAATTTGAGGGCTGAACGGTGCCAGAAATGGCTTTTTCCTCCCAGTTTCCCTCAGAAAACCATTGTTTTCAAAAGTCAAATCCACACAGAGCAGAAGATCGGCAAAAGTGAGAAATATGTGATATAGGAAATATCCCATGGAACTGGAAGTAGGAGTGGAGCAGGACTAAGGAAAAAATGGGGAAGAAATGGAGCAGAATGTCGTAAGGGCAGGAATTTTCTGTCTTTCCACCTGTTTTATTAATTCAAGGATCAACCCTCAGTATTAGAACAGAAATTTCTTGGAAGCATTGTGATAATGTGACATGGAAAATGCAAAATTAGGGAGGGTTAACAAGTACCATAAGTGAATTTTATCAGACTCCACTGAACAGCTCAGGGTGTCACCTACTGACATTTGGTTTTCCAGAGGTTTGGGAAAATCCATGTGTTTACTAGAAAATTAAAATAATGATGCCAGAGTTGCTGGGGACTTGCAGAAACCTCAACACACAAGGGAAAATAAATACAAATGGTATTAGCTGGTGTTGTAGGAGCTGCAGCAAAGCCATGGAAATGATGGAAAATGGGACACAGGGTGGCAGTGCCACCAGGGATGGCCTCGTGCTGGCACCACTGTCAGGGCAAAGGGAATGAACAGGTAACATCTGCAAGCACTTGGTAAAACGTGACCTCACAAAATCCCAGAATTATTTAGGTTGGAAAAGTCCTCCAAGGTCACTGAGTCCAAGCTGTGACCGATCCCCACCTTGTCTCCAGCCCAGAGCACTGAGTGCCACATCCAGACATTCCTTGGACACCTCCAGGGTTGGAAACTCCAAACCTCCCTGGGTAGTTCCAAAAAAACGTGACCCACTTAGCTGATATTTCACACCCAGGAAGGTGCAACCACGAACACCACCCTAAAAACCTGCAAATGCACAACTTGGGTTTTCTCAGGTGGCTTTTTTCTTTCAAAAAGGAATGTAAAAAATAGCAAAATAAACACAGACGCACAAATAAAAGCAAAAAACCACGTCCCACACAAAGCCCTGAAGGAAACAAAGACACAAGCAAGCTCCCCAGATTTTCTGAGCAGGAGATCATGGCAGGATTAGCCACAGAGCCATTAAAAAGTCTCACTAAGGTCACTGGAATTGTCTGGAGAGCAAAGGTTGCTCAGCACGGATTGCACTTCAGAACCCAAACCACATCCACTAACACCACCAGCTGTATCACCAACTCCAGTAAAAGCCTCCATCCTTCTTTTTGCTTATACTTTTTGAATTTCCTTGTCCAATCATGTCCAGCTGGGGTTGTCATTTCATTCCTGGTGCTAAAGAGCTTCCAGTTCCATTACGGATAAAGCTCCAGGTATTGATCAGAGCATTTCCCACCCCAAAAAAACCAGGACATGAAGTGATGAAACCTGTTTTTCTGTGGCAGCAGAGGAACGGTTCGGGCTCCTCCCAGAGCATCATTCCTGGCTCCAGAGGTCACCTTTGCTGGGGGGATCATTAATAATCCTCACATTTTGCAGGGATTAACACCCACTAAACCCTGGCATTTATTGCAGAGATGGAGATCAATGGGGAACTTCAGCACGGGACTAACAACATCCCTGAGCTGCTTCTTTCCCTCTTTAATCATCTTTTTTGGGGAGGACAGAGGCAGGAGTTCAGAGGGTTTATTTTCTGGTTTATTTGTGTAGCTGGAAATTAATTAATCCTCTTGATATGAAAGCAGAGCCTCTGGTTGGGGTTGTCCACAGCTCTGCTCCATCACTACAAAAGGGAGACCTGAACAAACTGCAGGGAGACAAAGACTGAAGTTCAGGCGGAGGAAAGAGCTTGTGGAATACAAACAGGGGATAAAGAAGCCTAATTCTGGTTCTTTGATGGATCTAGTGTGGAAAAAAAAAAAAAAAGACCAATAAGCTTTATACTTTTAATTGTGTCTTTTTACACTCAGCAGAAAATCTGTTTGAATATTTATCTGTGTTAAACCTGCAGATCCCTTTTTTTTAGTGTCATGTCTCCACCATATGTGTGTCCCAAGTAAAATTAAATCTACAAAAGCTACAGAAGAAACAGCTATTCTATATTAATGTATATTTTGTACAATTTCCAAAATTCCTACATTATTTTTCCTGTATTGATATTCTTTGATATAACACAGTGCTAAAACACATGGAGAAGACACTTAACGCTCTCTCCAGCTGCATGGTAAGAGCATAACAAAGATTTTTAAATGGTAATAAAAAAAAAAGTTTACACAAAAAGGAAAAAAATCTGTGAACCTTGATTCCAGAGCAAATTCCTTTCCTTTTTCTGGAAGACTCCAGGAATAAGGAGCTTCATTGCCGCAGTGATTGTGCCACCTCCCTTCTTCACGGTGGTTATTTGGACAGAAGTCATCAAGAATTCAGCTTGTTTTGGTTTGTTTGGGGTTATTTTTGGCTGTTTCTCTGCTGAAGGGGAACAGCCCGGCTCCAGCAGCAGATTTTTGGGGAATTCAGAGTGCAATAATCCAGTTTTCTGGGATTCCAAGACCTCTTTCTTGCAAGAGCAGACCATTCACCAATACTTGCACTTCTCAACTACCCAGCCTGTCCAGCAGCTCAATTTATTTCATATTACATTTTAATTCTTACAATACAAGTGAATTATGATGGATTTCTGCTCTCAGCTTTCCAATTTCTGTCTCTGACAAGACCTCAAGGAATATTCACAAGACAAAGATGGCATAACTCCAGAAATTTGAAATTACACCACCTTTGTATTGAAAAACAATTGCAAGGTTGCACTCATGAAAAATTATGTTAAAATTTACTTTAGGATACATCTAACAGGATTGTGGGGAAACTAAGTCAATAATTTGGGAAAAGTTTACAGGATTAGCACTGTAAAATTAATTAATTCAATCTTACTTGAGCAGTGCCCTGGATTCATAAAGATGAGCAACCTGGTCTGGTGGAAGGTGCCCCTGCCCATGGCAGGGGGTTGGAATGAGATGATCTTTAAGGTCCCTCCCAACTCAAACCATTCTGCAATTGTGTGATGCAGAATTTTAGAGTCACCAAAACCCTCTACACGGTGTAAACCCCAAATAGAAGCTTAGGTTGGTTAATAGATGAATTTTGGAGCAGAAGGTGGCACCGACTGAACAAAGCACCTCACGGGGTGGGATCTTATTCTTTTGTTAAATAAACTCCTCTTAGGCCTTAAATTTTGCCTTTGTGGTGGCAGGGACTTGCCCTTGAGCAAGTTGAGGTTTGCGCACAGCAGAGCCCAGATCATGTTAGTCCTTGATCTAATTCAGTTCAAAACGGCGATAAAGACATCCTGGGTTTATCTGCTCCAAAGGAGAGATAGAAAAGCTGCCAGAGCCGCGGGAAGCTGCAGGGAGCTGGACAGCTCCGTCCCTGAGGGGACAGCGACAGCTCTGACAAAACCCCACACGTATCACCCCAAGGCATCTCCAATTTCCAGAGCAAACAGCAGAAAGTGCCTGCCAGACCTTCCCTCAGCCGAGTTTTTGCAAGAGACACCTTGGCTCAGCTTCTAATTCCCTCCTGCCTCCCTGACTCTCCCTGTGCCTGCTTTATAGACCAGATCCCATCTCCAGGTATTTTTAGCCTCCTGAAAGGTGCACAAGGACATCGTGCACTTCATCCTGAGACAGGGGAAGTTCTGTCACTCCAGAGCCAACTTCTGGGGCGACAGGAGGCCCATCCCAGGCTGCCGAGGTTGCTCCGGCCTCAGCCCGGTTTGCAGGAGTTGTCTGTGCTCCGACAAAATCAAAACTCCAAGAGGAGCAGCCCTTCTTTGATGCTGGAAAAGGTTTTTTAAGGGGCTTCTGAGTGCTGGAAACACAACGAGGTTACAGAGGTTCAGTTGTTTTGTTGTTGGGGTTTTTTTTCAATCAACAGTGGGGTTTTTTGTTGTTTTGGGGGGGTTTTCTTTAAAATACCGAGTTTATCCTGACAGAATATTGCAATTCTTCAAAAGCAAAATATTTGCCGAAGACACGTCAACCCTGATGAATTTTTGTTTTGAGAGAAAATTGGGCAGCATGTAAATGTTTTATTCTGACCTGTAGAAAAAGACTGGTTTAATATTCAATGTTATCATCACTTTCTGCCTCGTTTCTCAAAGATATGGGCAGAATCTTTAATAGGGTTTCAGATAGATTTGCTGAACTAAATCAGAACTTTACATGTTCTAACAAAAAGAAAATTCAGATGCTCAGAAGTTCAACATTCAGACACAAAAGTGTTGCAGCCTTTCCTGAATGAAAAAAATGAGATCCTAGAAAGGTTTGGGTTGGAAGGGACATTAAAGCTCATCCCATTCCACCCCTGCCATGGGCAGGGACACCTTCCACTATCCCAGGGTGCTCCAAGCCCCATCCAACCTGGCCTTGGACACTTCCAGGGATGGGACAACCTGTGCCAGGGCATCCCCACCCTCACAGGGAACAATTCCTTTCCAATATCCCATCTAACCCTGTCCTCTGGCAGTGGGAAGCCATTCTCTGTGTCCTGTCCCTCCATCCCTTGTCCCAAGTGTCTCTCCAGCTCTTCTGGAGCCCCTTTAGGCACTGGAAGGGGCTCTGAGGTCTCCCTGGATCCTTCTCTACTCCAGGTGAACACCCCCAGCTCTCCCAGCCTGGCTCCACAGAGATCTCGAAATGAACAATTAACCTTTCGAAGAGACATTTCTAAAATCTTTTTTTCCAATCTCAGTTCGAAATTTAAAACTTTTAACAGCATTAATTTCCTCAGCAACTGAGAAATTCTGCTCCCAGTCTTGTTAGACAAGAAATGTGTAAGGAAAATAACTTATTTAGACAGAGAAATGACTAAATTTTTAATAAACTTTTAAAATTGGTATGAGAAGCTTGGGTTAATCTGTTGCCAGCAACTTTTAGTCTATTTATTCTTGATACCACTTAGAAAAAGCCCTGTAATTATTTAAAAGAAAATTTTAATGAGGAAATACCTAAAATTCCATTTTAAATTTTATTCCTAATTAAAAATGGAGCCGCTAATTATAATGCCTATCTCTTTTAGAAGGTGCTGCAAGGCTTAATTAATTGTCAGTAAGGCTCATTTGAGGAGCTCACAGGATGGAAGTGTGAAATTGTTTATGTTAATCGGGTGGAGGGCTGCGAGAGCTCTGAATGGGGCTGGCAGGGGCTGCTTGGCATTTGTGAGCACATTCCATGAGTTCCCATGTCCTGCTGTCCCCATTTCACCAGCCAAGGTCAGAGCAGGACAGCTGAGGTGCTTCCAGTGTCATAGGAGAAGTCTCCAAGAAAGTTGGAGAGAGAGTTTGGACAAAGACCTGGAGGGACAGGACACAGGGAATGGTTTCCCACTGCCAGAGAGCAGGGATAGATGGGATATTGGGAAGGAATTGTTCCCTGTGAGGCTGGGGAGGCCCTGGCACAGATTCCCAGAGAAGCTGTGGCTGCCTCTGGATCCCTGGAAGTGTCCAAGGCCAGGCTGGACGGGGCTTGGAGCAGCCTGGGATAGTGGAATGTGTCCCTGCAGAGGACTGGGTGATCTTTAAGGTCCTTTCCAATCCAAACCATTTTGGGATTCAGTGATGGATACAACTTTTTCTCTCTAACAGGACCCTCACCTGCCTGAGCTCTACATTTTCTCACCGAACAAGTCCCAAGGGGAGAAACAGAAATCTAAGAAGGTTTGAAGTTCATCTCAGGATTTCTGTGCCACTTTAGACAAGCAAGTCCTCCCTTACTTTTATTTATTTATTTATTTTTTAAATATGCAAAACCTGAAGGGCCAGTTAAGGCTTTGAAGAGGTCAGCGAGTGCTGGGATGTGATTCCGGTGGCAACTCCCATCACGACGCGATTGTGGGGACCAGGGCCAAACAAAACTATTTCCACTCCTGTTCTAAACCTAATCCCCTTGCACTGACCCAGTTTTTGAGGAGAGAGGCTTCTGATTACCTGACAGGAGCTCACATTTGCGCGGGGGGAGCAGCGAGAGCACATTTCATCTCTCGCTCTCCTCTCCGACAGCCGCGCTTTCCCTCGCTCGGCTTTCCCGAAGGATGAGCGAGGCAGAGCTCGTTTTTACCCATCCCGAATTTCCAGCCGGGGGTGTGCAGTAGCTGTTTCTCTGCTCGAGGCACGCACCGCGCGGGTCCCGGCCGGAGCGGCACCGGGAGGGCAGCGCCTTTCCCGGGGAACGCCAGGGAAGAGCCGCGCGATGCTCCGCGGGTGACAGGCTCGCGGTCCCAGCTGGGAAAACACTTCCACGATCTCCCGGCTGCACAGACCTTCCGCACGCCTCCGTTCCGCCTCCGCGAGCGCCGTGGCTCGCCGAGAGCTCCGAGCAGAAAATCGTGGAGATCCTGAGACGTTCCCTGCTCGGATCCGTAAGTACGGGAATGCCGCAGCGGGAGCGATGCTGGGCAGCGGCGCTCGCCGGGCCGGCTTTTTATCCTTCCTCCGTCGTTGCCATTTGCATAAAGGGGGGAGAGGAAGGGCGGGGAGGGGGGAAAATCGCCGCTTTATTTCTTGCTGCGTGCGTGGAAATGGCTGATGCTCCAAACGGGCGCGTTGCGGGCAGGGAAAGGACGCGTGGGATGGGTTTGTGTGCGTGGGAGGGCTGAGAGGCGAGCGGAGCCCAGCCTGTGCTGGCCGCGGGCACCACAGGTACATCGGCGAGCGTGTCACAGCTCCGTGCTGCAGTGGAACGGCCGGCACGGAGCATGACAGTGCTGATTTTGGCACTTTCAGAGCGCTTTCCACGGCATAGTAAGAGATGAAGCGGGTGATGACAGCCTGAGCTCGTTTCTGCCAGCCGAAGGTGTAAAAGCAGTAAACATAAATCTTCAGGAAAAGGTAGGTGAGTCCTAAAGAGAAAGTTTTCCCTGTTGCTCGTTTTAGCCATTAAAGGGAAATATAAAGCGAGTTCGCCGCCTACGCTGAATTTTGGGTTTGCGTCCAAAGATCTGCGGGAGCGTTAGTTTTGATATTGTTTGTTTACACTGTATGACACAGCTTTAAAGGATATGGTACTTCATCAAAAGTTTGGGAGGTCTGTGGTGCCAAAAGCCAGAGCCTGACGTGCACTTCCTGTTAAATCATGCATTCCCGTGGTGCTTTTTGGGCGAATCCTTGGATTTGGGCAGTTGTTGCATGTGGAAAGGGGCTGCTCCAGCAGCTTTTGCACAAGCAGGATGCTCCAAGTTAACGATTTCCTGCAGCACTCGTGGAGCTGAGTGATCAAACAAGATGCAAACACCGCAGCCTGTGTAAACAACGCTTAATTGTGCTTTTATCAGCACTGCAGCCCTTTGCAGATAAATATTATGAGTTAAAATCAGAGTATTTACTCCTCTGAAGCAGCATTTCCTCCTCCCCTCCTTTTATTCCCCCCCCCCAAAGAGAGGAGACTTCTCACTTCCACTCCCAGCCTCTAAAAAGTTCTGAAAGTTGTGAGGATTTTCCTGTGTGTGCCACTAAACCCCGCAGTGTTTGTCATTCCAGGCAGCACATCCCCACAAATAACCCATCTTCATCAGGCAGCTTTGGCTTTGGTGCTCCAGAGGCGCTCTGCCAGTGCTTCACACTCCAGGAGTCTCTGCTCCACAGGTTTTATGACACTAAAAAGTCCCAAATCAGTACCTCTATGAAGTTGGCAACAACCATAGATCACATTTTATTGTGGGAAAAAAAAAGAAGAATAAAACACAACAATGTTTGCAGCTGTGGGTTCCAAACGCTGGTGAGGAACTGATGGCCATGGATTACAAGTTTTACCTTCCATGCTGAGGATAAAATTGTAAATAATCTATAACAACATGAGTGCTTTAAATCAATCAGGAAACCTCTCTCTTCCTTTGCTTCCAGCTTTATGACCACTATTAAAAAGGTTTGTGGTGCATAATAAGCTACCCTAAAATTAATTTCTTGCCACTGAAGCAGATATTTCCCTCGCAGAACAAGGTGCCAGTGTCCCCATGGGGACTTCAAACTCCAAGTTGGGTGGCACAAAGCACTCTTTGTGTTTGAACTGGGTATTTCCATTAGAAGATATTTGTCTGCCCTGTATGTGGGAATAGATCAGCTTTACAAAATAGCATCAAGTTTGTATTTTTTCCCCAAAACTGTGTTAGCTGCGTGTTATTACGATATTATTTCTGTTAAAAACTGAGTTTATTCCAGAAGATTGCCACAGATTGTCCTCTGCTCCCCTTCTTGGAGTTTCCTTCAGGACACAAAAACCATTTTAATGGTGCCCTGCTTGTCCCCAGCCTCCCACCCTGGCCCTGGAGCAGGAAAGGCTCTTGCAGAGGAGGAAAACCAGCAAGTCTGGCCCCAAAAGCCATTTACTTGCACTCTGAGCTGATCACAACTCTGTACCTGGGCAGATTTGTAGTCTCATCTGTGCACGAGGGAATCTCTCCAGGAGAAGGGAAGGCACAAAGGAATTCAGGCACAGTTTTCCAACTACAGCTCCCTGCGAGGTAAAAACCATCCCTGGGACACTGAAACGCTGCTTGGTAGGAGCACACCAGAATTTGGGTGCTTGGGTGACCTTATTGGCACCCAAGAACTCTCAGACTTCACAAATCTCTTATTTACAGATTTCTACAAGTGCAGAATGTGCAAGGAAAAACCACACACCACCACTAAAAAGAGAGCAAAGCATCCTCAAGCACCTTCATCACTGCAAATAACAAACCCAATCACCATAGATCAGGACGTTGTACTTGACAGTTCTCCAACTTTTTGATAAAAAACCCACACCACGAGTGTGAGACGGAGCATCAGAGGTGTGGAGAACCCTACCTTGGTGCAGGCAGGTGCTGAACACACCAGGTCAGCGCAGAGCAAAGAGCCAGCAAGATAATTTTGGACAAAAAACAACCCTTAAAGACTTGCACACATCAGTTTCAAAGGCTGCAGGAGCTGCAGACTGAAGGAGTGAGGAAAACTTGGAGTTTTTCCGTACCTTTCTGCTCCTCTAGCCATGGCTTTTCCTTATGGATCAGCTGCAGCTGCTCAGCCCTTCCTGCTGCTTTTATTCTTGAGGGCAAAGGTGTTTCCTCCCATTTGTTCTGTGACTGAGAAGATAATTTTCTGTCTCATTGTAGACTTCCAGGACCTAGAGGGGCTCTGGAGAACTGGAGAGGGACTTTGGACAAGAGATGGAGGGACAGGACAAAGGAGAATGGCTTCCCGCTGCCAGAGGGCAGGGTTAGATGGGATATTGGGAAGGAATTCCTGGCTGGGAGGGTGCTGAGGGCCTGGCACAGGTTGCCCAGAGAAGCTGTGGCTGCCTCGTCCCTGGAAGTGTCCAAGGCCAGGTTGGACAAAGCTTGGAGCATCCTGGGATAGTGGAAGTTGTCCCTGCCCATGCCAGGGGTGGGACTGGATGAGCTTTAAGATCCTTTCCAACACAAAAAATTTTATAATTTTTAATTCCTTTTGGGGGTTTTTGTCTTTTGGGTTTCCTGCAAGAGGAAAAAATTCCAGAGCTCAGTGCTCAGGAGGACAACTGAGAGGGAGGGATGGGGAGGAAAAAGTTGGGGAGAAGAGCAATTTCCCTCTCTTAAACCCTCTAAAATATTTTCAGCCTATAAAGACAAAAAAAAAAACCAGATCAAGTCAGTGAGAGAGGCAGTTTGTTTTATTAAAATTCTTGACAGCATCTGCTGTAATGCTCTTGTTAAAAGAGATGGAAAACATCAGAAAGATGAGAGAAGCCGTGTTATGTCCTTGCTCTTTACACGACATAATAATATGGAAAGGAGTGCAGTTGGCTTCCCAATAAGTGGTTTTATTGGCTATATCCAAACACAGGTGACCCAGCTGCCCAGGTACACCATAACCCTCCCCAGGCTCTCATCCCAGCTCCCACCAGAGGCATCTCAAACAAATGGAAACATGCTGCCTAATTTCCCTAAAATAAATCCTCACTTTTCTTCGGGACACCCCGATGTGATCACCAATAGGATCCGTTTTCTTTCTAAGATTCTTCAGAAAAAAAAATGTAATTGTTTCAGATTTGGTAATGAATTCAGCTCTCCCATGGCTGTAACCAAGCATGAATATCCCAAGTCCCTCTCCGTGGCGATGCCTGCAAGGAATCTTTTATTAAAAATCTCTTATTAAACTTAGCTTTTATTAAAAGACTGGCTGGAAAACAAGGATCCTCTGCTGGAAAAAGGCAGTTTAAAAATCAAACGTGTACCTTTGAGCAGCACCTTCTTTTTCCTCCCATCCCTGTGATTTACACTGGGAATGGAGAACCTGTTTGGGATGAAGTTCTGCACCAAGTTTCCCACTTAAATGAACGAATTTTCAGACATTTAATGATTATTTCTGCTTCAAACACCTTTTCCTTGTGTGTATTTGAGGCTGCCTCGTCCGTGGTGAGCTCAGTCCAGCAGGAATAGTTCTGGCTGGACCCCAAAATCCTTGTCCCTTTTCCTGAAACCCTGGTGCACTTCAGCCACATGAATCCCTCTCTCCCAGACATTCCCTCACTGAATTTGGTGCGTGCAGAACACGAGTGGCACCTTTGGTGAGGGAAACGGGGATTAAAAGCATGGAAGTTTCTGCAACTTCATCTCTTCGAGCGCTTCCTGATAATCCTACCATGAAATTACAAAACCAGCGGGACCAGAGCAAACCTCCCTGCAAATTGTGCTTCCTCCACTTGTAAGGGAAGCCAGATAAAGTGTAGATTTTTATCAGCTAAATGAGAGAGCTGTGTCACATGGACTATCCAGCATCTCACCCCTCGGTTGTGTTTGGAGACAGAATTCGGGCTCGTGCGCAGTGGATCAGTGGATCCCTGCCTTTCCCGGGGTTTCACAGCTTCCAAGGAGCTTGTCCTTGAGCCAAGTGAAGAAAATCAAGCATTTAAACCTCCACAGAGCCAGGACATGCAGCCTTTGGAGAGCCACTGCTCATCTTCCCTCCTGCCTCAGTTTCCCTCCTCTGGTCTATCAGCCAGCAGCCACTATTCCAGCTATTCCTGATGCTTTGGAGTTGGATAACCCCTGGATGGTGACTGCTGGGAGCTGTTTCACACATGGCATTGTCCTCATACCACTGCATCTCAGCTCTCCTCACGCTGATGACATTCTGCTAATTCCCTTCATTCAGCCACTCAGCCCCGAACGGGTTTGTTTTCCTTGGGAAAACAGCAGGGGAGCTCTGAGGAAATTTCCCTCCCGGGAATTGTTTCGTGTGCTGGTTTAGCGGGATCACAGCAGGCCAGAGGTTTTACCCCTGTTAAAGTCACTTAAACTGCACCTTTCCCTCAGTGTGTCACGGGTGGTGACACATCGCTGCAGCCTCTCCACAGAGGGCACCCAGCCCTTCCTGCAGCTGCCACACAGCCCTAAAAGCCGTACCTGTTGTACTGAACCCTCTCCTTTCCTGCATTACTCCGGAATCACTGGAGGTGCAGGTCTGATTTCCACCCTAAACACACTCTGCTCCCTCTATTCCACCAAAGCCGTGAGTTAGGTCTGTATTTGCAGTCCTGGCTCAATTTTCCCACCCCAAAATCCAAATAAATACCGATATTTACTATAAAATTAGAATGCCTGGGCAGCTGCATTCCCATCTGTTGGTGAGGGCAGAGCCACAGGGGAGAGCTTTGATGGAGGGATCTTGTTCTACTTCCAAGGAAAATCTCTGTTTCCCACATAATTGAAATAGGAACAGTTATCCATGAATTCCTTTGCAAAAACCTAGTGGAAGGCGTCCCTGCCCATGGCAGGGGTTGGAACAAGATGATATTTATGGTCCCATCCAATCCAAAGTATTCTGTGATTCCCTGAAAAACTTTACATAAAAATGAACAAAATACTCATTTTTTAAGGAGAGAATTTTTGTAGAGCTAAATGTACTATAAATATTTGTTGTCATTGCTGTTTGAGTACCAAGGAGCTGTTGATCAGGCTAAGGTGAGGCTGGTACCTGTGCAAACATTCCCAGGAAACAAACCTGTCCCAGGCAGGGGATGAGGGATGGTGAGGAGGTGGAATTGCCATCCCTGGAGGTGTCCAAGGAAGGCCTGGACGTGGCACTCAGTGCTCTGGGCTGGGGACGAGGCAGGGATTGGGCACAGCTTGGACTCGGTGGTCTCAGGGGGCTTTTCCAAGCTCGGTGATTCTGGGATCCTGGGAAATGCGCCTTGCTCAGGTGTGGCTCCTGAGAAAAGAGAGCAAAGTCCACGATGTCCGTGGCTGAGTCCATGACGTGTCCTCAGCGTACCTCGCTCAGGTCTCCCACGAACTTTTCTTGTTCCCCATGTGCTGGGGCAGCCGAGCACAGGGCTGTGGGTTTATTGCAGCGTTTGGCCACTTTTCCATGTGTTTTCCTCCCTGTTAATAGGATTATCCACCCCCTGTGCTGCTGCCATGCCCCAAACTCGAGTCAGCGCCACGGGTCTGTCCTTGCCGCGGTGCCGGGGCTGCTTCATCCCCCCCCCGCTGCACCTCCCCGGGATTGATTCCATCTGAGGCATCACCTCGGCTTTCAGTCACTGCCTGAAGCAAAGGAGAATCCTGGCTTATGAACCTGCTCACAATTGCTGCACTTCCAGCCGGGAATAAACTGTTCTTAACCTAAATACTCCTCTGAGGACACTGAGCTCGGGGGAAGAAAACATAACTGTGCTGTATCTTAGTGCAGGCAGGGATAAGTGAGCCTGGTGTTCGCTGGATAACTTGGGAAAGCACTTGGAAAGAGAGGGGAGGGAAAGGAGAACGGTGGCGAACGCAGCTAAACAAAAATGACCTCTTTATTTTGTAGTGAATGCGATGTTTCCAAATAAAACCTTTACTAGTGGAGCTACAAAGAATAAAAAGGCTGCCAGAGTGAAAGCTTTGTCCAAAGGCAGCCCAAAAAACCCCCAAAGAGAAGGAAAATTCCAGTGTGATAAAACCTCATCCATACTGGGGGTGAGGTGGTGCTGCTGGGGAGCAGCACCTATGGAAGAATTGATATGGCAAATTAAAGAGTGATAAAATGACAGAGCAAAGTGGGCAAAGCTCAGTGCAGGAAGAGCTGATGAGGACTCACCTCTGCAGGAAAAAGCTGTTTTCATTTTAATGCAAAATGCCCGCTAAAGTGAGCCAGGATCTACCACTAAACCTTACAGAGATCTGGATAACAAAACACTTGCCCAGGTATTTTGGGATGCTGTGGGGAGGGCTGCTTGGGATTATTCCATACTTGAGGTATTCCAGCATTAATTGCACAGCTTTACTCAGAGATTACTCCTTTTCAAGTTAGTCTTGCGGAAGGTGTTGAATAATGGATTATATTAAACTTTGGGTTAGGGATTCAGAGGGTTGGTTTGGAAGACATGGGTGAGGCATACCCAAAATCAAACTTCTGTCAAGAATTAGGAGAATAAAAGTTACGTTTGAGGTGCAGGAACTGAGAAAAAGCATCTTTCCCACTGATCCAGGCAAAATAAAAATGACTAAGCCTGTCACGATTTTACCTCTTTGTCTGGCTGACTTTCTCAGCAAGATTGATTCAAAATCCATCTAAGCCCTGAAAGGAATTAGCAGGAAAGTGCTTTGTTGGAGGATCCTGAGGGGGTGGGTTGAGCAGCCAGAGAAGCAGCAGCAATACCCAAAAATAAAGCCCAAGCCCCGCCTAACCAGGGGGCCCTGTTGGGTTCAGCGAGGTGTGAGCAAGGCATAAAAACCTCTCACTTGAATCCACAGAGGCAAAAGAAATGTTTTGAGAGAATAAAAAGCAGGTGAGAAATTGTTTGTGAGATCATAAAATCAGAGAACACAGAGTGGTTTGGGTTGGGAGGGACCTTAAAGCTCATCCCATTCCAGCCCCTGCCATGGGCAGGGACACCTTCCACTGTCCCAGGGTGCTCCAAGCCCCGTCCAGCCTGGCCTTGGACACTTCCAGGGATCCAGGGGCAGCCACAGCTTCTCTGGGCACCCCGTGCCAGGGCCTCCCCACCCTCACAGGGAGCAATTCCTTCCCGATATCCCATCTAACCCTGCCCTCCTTCATCTTAAGCCATTCCCCTCTGCCCTGTCTTTCCATGCCCTTGCACAGAGTCCCTCTCCATCCTTCTTCTAGCTGTGAGCAGGAAGGCTTAATCCAGAGAAAAGCCAGGGACTGGATTCATAGGGAGATCCATAGTTTTATATTTGACTAAATTTTGAGATATATATCTTGAAAGTGGAAGAACTTTATAAAATAGAAGGTCTGCAGTCGTACTTATTCTTTACAGAGATGTGCAATAAAAACTCCTGATCCTTAAAGCAAGGAGGTGAGGCACAAACAAATCTGTTATTATTGGTATTAATTAGGATTATTGTATCCATAAATGTCCCAGGCCAGGTTGGAAGGGCTTGGAGTAACCTGGGCTAGTGGAAGGTGTCCCTGCCCATGGCAGGGGGTGGAGTGAGATGGGCTTTAAAGTCCCTTCCAACCCAAACCATCCCAGGATTCTGTGACTGGAGGGCAATGGGAGCTGAGCATTTGGAGCAGCACTGTTTGCACACCTGCTGGCCGCTGAGGCTGAGGCACCAACATTTCACCCTCTGTGTGCTGCTGATTGATCGATGGTGCACAGCAGCGCGACCCGGGAGCAGCAAACCTTCCCTGCAATCCCATTCCTGGTGTTTGATCCTGGCTCTTGGAGCAGGCCTTGCCACAGCCTGGGCAATTACCCACTTCAATAATCAGTGTCTGGCTCTGATGAATGATAGCCTGGGCAGGGGATGGTTGGGAATAAATGAGCTGGGATGGATGGTGTGACAAGTAACAAAGCATTTGTAATGGGCTATACAGCTATTAAGCTGAAAGCCAAAAAAAAAAGGCCACTAAAACATCTGTAAAATAATCAGAAATAAAGCTGAAAATCTATTGAAGGTCGTGGTTGTTGACCTGGCATGAGAGGCTGAAAATTAGCCTTGTTCTGGGTAAATGCATGAGGGTGTCAGGGGGACACGCGGCGTGGCCTGGCTCGGGGCAGCTCCCAGGTCACTTGTGGTGCTGCCACACCCACGGTTTGGGCCATTTGGGGTGGCCCTTTGTCCTGGGATGGTGCAAATTTTGGCTGCTTCCCCAACACTGCCTGGGCTGGCCTTGGCCAGCCACCAAAATGTGCAAGAGGAGCCTCCAGAAGGGTCTCAGAAGATGCTCAAGCACGAATCAGCCCCCAGAGGTTTGGGTTAAACTCTTGCTTTCCTCTGAGCCCCTTCCTAACTCTGTTCTTGCACCCCGGGCTGGACAGGGCTTGGAGCAACCTGGGGTAGTGGGAGGTGGAGCTGAGCTCCTGCCTGTAGCTGGTCTCAGGATTTCCTGTCACACACAGGGAAGGGACAACGGGATCTTTGGGCTGTTTCCAGGAATTTGCACTGTTCAGAGGTGTTTCTGGTGGCTACACTGTTAAAAAACCCTGTAATGGATGTTTGTGTTCTCCTTTTATTTCGGTGTTTTGGAGGAGCAGTAATGCTTTGGGTAAAATTCTAATCAATGCAAACCTCATAAGCCAATAAAATTTTATAGATGGTTATCCAATATGTAATTTGTTACACAATATCTCTGTGGCTTCTGTTTATTGAGACATAAAGACTTTGCTTTTTTTAAGGGAGATTTTATGTGAGGAGGGCATAAGAAGGAATAACCTTTCATACCTATTGTGCCATAAACTAAATTACTCTTAACCCAAACCATTTGTCCTGTGGTGGCAGCCTAATGAGGCCAAAGGAAACAGAAACAAACTGCCTGAAATTTTCTCAGGGGGGCAACTTTTATTCCCATCAGTCTTTTGCCTGTTGCTTCCCAGATCGGCCACATGGATGTCACAGTGGATAACATCAGATGCTCTGGATATAATAATCCAGTATATCCAGAATAATCCAGAATATATCCAGAATAATCCAATAATCCAAGGAAATGACGAGGCTGTAGAGCTTGGGAAAGGGATTTTTACCCCACACATCTCAGGGTGGGAGTGCAGAGGAGATGTTCAGGGGTAGTTCTGTTTATTTCCTGGGAGGAATTTCCTGCTGGATGTGGTTAATAGAGGGAGGGGGAGGAAGTGTGAGCAGCAGCCTGAGGGTCAAATAGAGCTCGTGGTGGCTTTGGTGATTTGGATGAGGAGGGCTGGGAAGGCTCTCGGGGACAGTGATTCCCACCCTAGTGGGGATCACCCCACACTGCCATGCACTCTGCTCAGGACCAAGATGTGCTTTTCCCAATCCAACTTTCCTCTTTGCAGTATCCTTTGCCCTGCACACAGCATCATTTTTCCCGCTGTAATTTCAAAGCAGAGGAGCAAAACTTTAGAGCAAATGCAACCTTTCTTTTTTATGTTTTTTTTTTGGTTTTGAGCCAGACACACCAACATAAAAGAAGCTTTTACTCAGTGGGCCCTGCTGGAAGTACGAGTGCACTGACCTGGAGATACACACAGAGTAAAAGCTTGTTTGCTGCAACATGAGGCTGCCTCATGAGTTCAGTGAAGCTCCGAGCCTTTAGAAAGCTGATCTAAATCTTGCTGGAATCGGTGGGATGTGTTTCTCCTTCCCAGGACTGAGTCAGACCTCGCATGCTGCTCATTCCTCCATTAATTACTGGGTGATTTCCCTGCACTCAGTGCAGTTGTGGCTGATGGATTCAGCCCGGGACAGGAATTGAAATACCTGTGATGAACTCGCTCACTGATGAGGACTGATTTGCCTATTAAAGGAATAAAACCAAAAGGCAGTGGATCCCTTCAGACCTAGAACTTGCTATTTCCATTAAAGGATGACAGATTTTTGTGAGAGGAGCAGACCAAGAGTGGAATATAAACAATCTGTGTGCTGCTCTTAGCATAGGAGTGGTGAAAAAAAATTGATTTGTGCCACTGTGAGGTAACAACATTGTTTTATATGTCAGGGGAAAAAAGAGAAATAGTCCATTATTTAGATCAGCAGCAGTAAATGGATGTTTTGAAGACTGAAATGCGGGGCCATCTCCTTCTTATCATCCCCATTCCATCTCCTAAACTCTTGCTGAACCTGTAGCACAGGCTGGGCTGGGAGAGGGAGCAAGCCAAGGGTCAGAGTGACACAGAGTGGCACCAGCAGGAGTTATCAGGGGGATTTATGAGCAAATCAGACACGGGCATGACAAGAAGTTGGGGAAGAGCTGCGGTATCCCAGGAAACAATCTGCATTATTAAGAACATAACTCCAGGGAAGGTGTGATGAGCTTGACAAAGTGCAGACTCTTCACTTCGGGATCCTCCTCAAAGTCTCTCCCTCAAAACCAAAGGCACATTTAAGCCCCATTAGAGACCAGGCTCTGTGTTGAGGTTTTACCACTGCAATTCCAAGGAAATGTTTGGAAACTCGTTGATGGAGCAGCTTTGCAGGAATGTGAGGCTGAAAATGATGCTCACACAATGTTTTTTCTGCAGTCCTCGGGATGGGTTTGAGCACCGGGTTGGGGTTGGCCAAGGCACAACTGGCCCCAAAGGGCGCTCTTACTGGTACCAGTGTTGGTGTGAAACTGGTCTGAACCTTCCCTAAATGGGGCAGACCAGTGTCCTGAGTCTTCAAAAGATGGAAACTTCATTATTAAATGTTTTGGATCCCTGTCCCATGGAAACGCTCACCAGAGGGGAAGGAGGGATACAACCATGGGGGTTTAACTGTTCAGATTTACCAATCAAACCACTATTTCAAAGGAATTATTATTTTTTTTTACTTTTAATATGTATTCCCAATTCAGTAAAACACCTAAACTCATCTTTTGCAGTTAATGAGAGTGATCCTACAACCACAGCAAAGAGTGCATCTGAAAATATGGTAATTATTAACTTCTTCTACGGAGCAACCATTCCATAAACCTGGCATTAGACAGATCCTGGAGCAGGGACCTTAAAGTCTAAATGCCCTTTAAATTCAGTGTTTTCCTTGACCAATTCCTTATTTTTCTCTGAAAATATTAGCAGTGTTAAATAGCCAGCATCCGGTTTTGAAGGCGATTTATCTTAGGCACATTTACAAAACGTAGGGAAAATTTGGGTTGTTGACTTGTTTTGTTTTTACTGATGTGGAGAATGGAGGTTTGATCCCTTGTTAACAAATGCTGTCACGGATTTATTGTGACAGAACATTTTTTTCATGTTCTAAACGTAGTGGTTTTGGCTTAAAACAAAGGACAACCTTTCGAAGAGGTTTGGCAAAATAGTGACTCCAAAAGGCAAATGTTGCTTTTGATAAGGGAAAAAGGAATGATGAGAGGGTAAGGAAATATCTCCTCTACTATGGAAATATAGATTTTGATAGTCCTAAATTCTGCTGGACCAAGAGTTGTTAGAGTTTACAACAAACACTTTGAGGCAGGAATGAAACCTGAGAATATTTCACTTCTTGTACCACCACAAAAACACAGCCAGGGGTGGATGATGAATGCAGGAACTCCTTGGGAAGCACACGGAAATCAAATATAAAAACAGAATGGAAAACACAGATCAGGGGGACAAAAAGGGAGTGAAAACCAACTAACCACGGAGGTGAATTTTCACCAGCTTCCTTTACTTGGCACAGCAGCAATGCTAAAACCCTCAGGATTGTGATGCCCGTGGGGAACTGTGAGTGCAGAGCCCTTTCCCTGGTGCTCGGGTCTGTGGGGTGTTGAGGGGTGGGAATAATTCCCCACACCCAGTCACAGTTTGGGTACTTCATCAGCACAATCATTTGCATGAGTTCTTTGCCACGTAAGAGCTCCTCGGCCTTGAGCGAGCCTGCAGAGTGTTTAATTCTCTCCTTTTCCCTTTTTTTTGTGTGTTAGAACAGAGCAGTTGGCATTGTGCAGCTTCCTCTCAATTATTCTCGGTGATTCCAACAACACATTTTGGTGCATAAAGGGAGTCTAAATGAAAGCTCTGAATAGTAGGGTATAAAAGAGGCTCCTCAGAGGGTTGATGCTACAAGGAAACAGGTTAAAGTCCCATTAGCTTTCAATGTCCAGCTTAATGGGCGAGAAAACAAAGCAGAAATGGAAAGGAAGTTGTGCCTCTGGATAAAGAAAGGCACTGCCAGGAAAAATCTCTTGCTAAATATTTATATCCAGCCCTGGCCTTTCATGGCCCTTCACATTTTTGAATTTTAGAATTGATTTATTTTAAATAACTGCATACATAAATAAGTGCATTCTAAATATTATCTGTCTATGTATTAGAAACCCTGAGTAAAATTATTATTCTTATCATAAACCAGATAAATTTAAAGGCTTCTTCTTCCAAATATATTTGGTCCTGGTTCCCAGCTGGTGCAAATTTGCATTTCTCCACGAAGGTCAAAGTTTTCCCACTCTCACCCTGGAGCAGCCAACCCTGTTTACCTGTCAAAAACCTGGAACACCTCCAGAATTGTAAGTCCAAGTTCAAATGTCTTTAATGTACCCAGGAAGGGAAAACATTCCTAAATCCTGATTGCTATTCCAGCTGACATTTTGCTTTTCTAACCATAGGAATTGTCTGCTGCACATCCAGCAGATGCAAATGCATCAATACCTGCACGTGGGACGTGTTTGGAGAGCAGGGCAATTATCCAGGAATAAAATCAATTTCTAACAAATCGGCTGCCATGTGCAAAGCAGGATTTTAAAATTAGAGTCATAAAATGGATTCATGTTTCTCTCCATCTCTTTATTTTACTCACTGGTAAAGTCTGACTTCCGAAGGAGCAACCAGCTCATCCGTGAGTTCTAGGAAGGAGCATGAATTGCAGGAGAAATTCATTAATAAGCAAAAAATAATCACAAATCAATTCATTTTAGGCCTAGAATTACATCATGATTTTCAAGCCACTTGATACAATTGATCTGTATCCTGTGAACTGACTTTGAAGTGACTTTGAAGGAACTCAGATGTTCCTAAGGAAATTTTAGCAAAAACAAAAACGTATTTAATTGTATAAAAGGGGAAAAATTGATAAGTCTTGTTTAAAATGCACCTAAACGTTCTCTGCAATAAAAAGAATTTTTAAAGTTGTGCTTTTATTTAGCTCACATTAACATGTGCTTCTCCACATATACTCAAATACAATGTTGATAATAAAGATTTCTTTTCAAATTGCAAATTTAAATTTAAAAAAAAGTCTGTGAGTTATTCCCTGACTTGAAACACGACCATCTTCTCAAAATCTTAGCAGGGGTTAATGTCGATGAAGTTGTTAGAGACAGACATGGCTATTTATATTTATTAAGCCCTAATCAATCATTAATCTTCAGAGCTTTAATTGAGAACACTGGACCTTCTGTTCGCTCTGGTCGGGCTCTGTGGAGAAGGGAATCTTTCCCAATTTCCTTGTCCTTCCCCTCCCTGGGTGTGGATCCCCACCCCCAGTGCATCCCTTGACCTGCTCATCCCTGTGCTTGGGGGATCCCTCTGCTCCTCCCTCCTGGATCACCCCAAACCCTTCTGTAGCAAAGGGATTTCCTACGGTGAAGCCTTCACAAACTCCAGCTTTTCTCCTTGGTGTTATTTAAAGGATTTCTTCCCCTTTCCTTCCCTCTGCATTCCACCAGCATCCAGCTCTCGAGCTCCAGCAGGAGAGGTAAATAATTTGTATTCCTGCTCCCATCTCCAGATCATCTTGAAACCTGTCTAGACATTAAAGCAATCTGTTTGCTGCTCTGATTATTCCACTTGGCTCCATCCCCTATCTCAAAATACATAGATTATGCTGAATTAAGTCCAATTTCATCCAGAAACCAACTGATTATTTTCTCCCTTTTCCTCATTATCGAAGAGGTTCTAAACGGTGGCAATAAACAGCGCCAGCATCAGCGAGGAGGAAGGGAATGGGCAGGATCATCATTTCCCACTGAATCATGGGCTTGTTAAACAATAATCCTCGAAATGAACTTTCCCTCCTGACACCCCTGCGTGCTCGTATGCAAATCAAATGGTCAGAGGCTCCATCTCGGGCAAAAATGGTCATGGGTGGCTCAGCTAATCTTAAAGTCACCCTGGAATCGCAGCCCTGCTTGTTCGCATTTGTATTAGTCAGGATTCCACCTAATCTCGCTGCCAGATGGTTTAAATCCGTGTGCACCCAGGTCAGCCCCGAGCTCGTCCTGGCCACTTTATTTATTGCTGCACCGCAGTGTATGGCTATGCAAGAAATCTAAATATTTCCTGACAGCTCTCGAGGGAAATCTACAGTTCATAATTTCCTTTCGTGGCGCTGTTAATGCTTCCTGACAGGCTGAGAGGCAGTTGTTAATAATCTGGCGGATTTCCAGGTTCTTGTCTAAAATTAGCTTTGCTTTCACTTCTTTTTCTCTTTTTTTTTTTTTGGCAAATCTTAATCCCTGATCTGGGAATTTCTGAGGCAGGAGCTGCAGGTGGATGCCCTGGTCCCCTTCTGAAGGTGTTTGTCCAAGCCTTGAACTTCCTGGTTCAAAAGGACATTGCTCCAGCTCCAAAACTCCGGGGATGTTTTGCTCCACTGCACATTCTTTGGGAAGAAAGTTTGGTGGATTGATGGGTTCTCTGAAATTCCGTATTCTTTTTTAAGTAGGAGGAAGCTGCTGGCCAGGTGTAGTGAAGGCCACAGGAGCCAAAATGATAAATACTAAAGATATTGTTTTGTTTGAAAACAGAGCCCCATAAAGATATCACAACGCCTTTAATATGGATTTTAATAAAAAGATCTGGGATATGAAATGTGAAGCAAGCCCAAGATTAAACTGCAAACACTGAATAAGAGACTTTGGGGTGGCACAGATGAAAGCATTGCTGTGTTATAAGGCTCATATAGGAACAACTGCTGCCTGAGATCTTGAAAGAGATGAAGTCTTCAAGATATCGTTGTAAAGTTTTATCAACAGCTCTTTATTAACCTCCATATCTTTGAAGAAACCTGCACACTGTCTTTTGATGATATTCTAATTTTGAGCCTCTTTTACCGAAGAAATAGGAATTTTGCTATTAACTTTAGTTGAAACAAAATCAATGTTTTTATCATTATTACACTGATAGTATTTGGAAAGAGGTTTTCTTAAGCTTTTACTCCTAGAGATGAAGTAGATATTAAACTTTTCACCCTGGAAGAATAATGCAGGCTCTTCACTCCCAGCATTTGGGTGCCATCAAGACCTGCAGCTTCAGTGTTTGTGAACGTGTTAAAGAAAAAATGGTAATTAGATTACAGGTGATATTGTCAGGTTTGGTAAGTTTAACACTTTCAGATCTCTTTAAAAACTGTATTTCATAGTGTATTGAATTGAAAATTGATCCACACTTACACTTCAGCCAAACCTTTGAGGCCTTTTTGTGGGACCTTTTCCAGCTCAGTGTTTGCTCAGTAATTGCTGCAGACTGTCTTGGGTGATTCGTACAGAATCTTCTTCTGGTTGGAAATTATCTTTATGCTGAAAACTTTTAAATTCTACAACATGGTGAATGTGGCAGTTCTGGTAAAGAATTCGCTTTACCTTATACAACATTATATAAATGTTCCATAACTGGGATTGTTCCTGGTTTTATTCCATAAATATTTTGGTGGCAGGTCACACTCCCAGTGCTGGTAGGGCATGGAAGGGGATCAAACTAAAAGAGCAAAACCTCTGTCCTGATAAGGGAATGAGATGAGATGACCAAAACATTGTTTTGGAACTCAGGTAGGTTTAGATCCTGCTGCCATCGTGAGGAAGGAGCTCCAGAAGGGGATAAGGATGGATCAGCCCAAGCTCCCAGCTCTATTTCCAGTGACAACCCTCTGGGAAAGCTTGGGGAATGCCTGGATCTTGACTCCCTCTGGAGTCGGGCTGTGCCAATGGCTCAGCATATTCTCAAGTCTGTAACATATGGAATAAATTCTGCTTTTCCCGTTGCACTTTCTACAGTGAGAGACTTAAACCGCTCAAAAAATGGGAAGTGAAGTGGAAAATGGTACCCGAGGTTAATTCTTCCAGGATCCCTGTGCCTGCAAATACAGAGGGGTGGAATCCCAGCAGCCCATCATCTTTTGGGGCACCACTTTCCATATCTCCTACAGACTCTCCAAAAGCTGGAGTTAGATTTGCCTCCCTCAGTTGCTGGAAACATGGGAATCAGTGCTAAACACTGCTCTCACTGCTGCTAATCTTCTTTCACCTTATCCGTTTTGCCCCAGGAAGCTTTTGAGGCTGACATTTTTCTATCTCTCAAACAACAAAAGATAAATTATGACTCTACTTTGTCTCACTCTACTGCTGCCTCACTCCTGTTTGGTTTATGAAAAGAGTTCTGAGTTGGAAATCCGCTGTAAGAGGCACCTGTGCTTATCCCAGCCACAAATTTGATGCAGAAAACGCATTTTCCAAAAATCAGAAGCAGCGATTTCTGCTCGGAGCAGAAAACCAGAAATGTTTCTTCATGAGCAATGTGAGTGTGAGTGGCAAAATTTTATATTGGCCGTGAGCCAGCCCTTTCAGGCTGATTACTGGCGTTGCATAGTGTATAAACTGAAAATAAAAGTGTCAAAATAGTGGCACCTAAGCTCCAAATGATGGGGTTATATGAGAGAACTGCACCTTCCTAAGGCCTGGTCCAGCACGAGGGCTGGGATTGTGTTATGTTCAGTTATATTCATTATCACTTAAGCAGTTTACTGTTGAAAGACATTTTTATGCTGATTTGTCAACAGCACGACCCTCTGGGGTTTAAATGTTTCAGTCTTTCTGTTTGGGTTAAACACAGCAAATTCTCCCGCTGGCTCTTGCCTGTTGAGACCTGGTTGTTTACAGCTGGGGCTGCCCACACAAATGTTTGTGCTGCTGCACTGAATCAGTTCAGATACTCATGGAAGAGTGAATGGAAAAGTTGTCACTCCCTAAGACCTTCCCAGGGCGCCGAGCAGCACTTCCAGTGGGATCCTGAAACACATGGACGTGTTCTGCAGGGCATTGATGGCAGAGGAGGGTTTCTCTTTCAGCTCCCTCATTGAAGCTCTCTAATTGTTGCTGTGAAAATGTAAATGGGTGAAAAATTCAAAATTATTTTCAAGATATTTAAATCCTGTGGTGTCTTGTACCTGAGTGTTAAAGAAGGTGTGAATCCTTAGAGGGATCCTTAGAATCATGGATTGGGTTGGGTTGGGAAGACCTTAAAGCCCATCCAGTGCCACCCCTGCCATGGGCAGGGACACCTTCCACTATCCCAGGCTGCTCCAAGCTTTGTCCAACCTGGCCTTGGACACTTCCAGGGATGGGGCAGCCACAAATTCCCTGGACAACCTGTGCCAGGGCCATTTCAAAGCTGGTGAATCCATTTGGGAAGGTGAGAGAGGCCTCATCAGACACCGGAGCAGAGCCCATCCCATTACCCCTCAAATGTCTTAATTTGGGGAGCTCGAGACACAAACACCTCTGTGGTGTCCCACCCTGTAGGATCTCGATGTCACCTGGAACACAACGAGCTGTTTGTTCGGATTCAGGAAAATGTTCTGAAAACACAAGATTTAAACCCTCCCTGAAGGCTCTATGCACCGGATTTGAATTGCAAATGAGCCACAAGATTTTCTGTTTCCCTAGGAAAAGTAAGCAATAGCAGTCAGGAGTGAAAACCAAATGAAAATCCGAGTCCTTTTGTGGGAGAGGAAAAATAGGAGTGATCAGTATCGGAAAGCTTTGTTAAAGAGCACGGGGTACTTTTCTCCCTCGAAATATGGTTCAATAATTCTAAATAAGCAGCAAGTACTCCAACAGCATACGTAAATCTGGCTGGAGCCTGGAAAACTCGTGGCTTCTGCTGCTGCTCTGGTTGCTGCAAGTGTTTGCTATTCAGCCCGTTCTGGATATCTGGAAAATAGTTCGAGTGCGGAAAGCGCCTCAGGGATAAAAAGTTTGAAAAGAAAAATGGAGCTGTATGTCATTGGCATTCATGAGAAAATTCGCATTAGATGCCTTCAAATCAGGTGCTCAGGAGACAATGGAGAGATCAGGAGCAGTGGTGTGCCGGGAATGCGAGCCTGGATGGGACAGGCTCGCCTTATTTCCTGGCACAGGAAGAATAAGAAGTGTGTGAGGCCAAATTCAAAAGATAATATAGATATGTGGAAGCTGGTGGGAGGGAAAGCTGAGGCTGCAGAATGAAAAGGCTGTGCATGCATTCCCTGGATTACAGCGCTTTCCTGCACATTTCCATTCCTTTCCTCTTCCATGCATTCAGATCTCATTCCGTAGGTTACACCCATACGCCAGTCCTGGGGTGGAGCTCCTCCACTGTGGAATTCGGCCCCAAATCCCTGTTGTTAAACACTTTTTCTTTCACCAGGTCAGGGAGTTGCTCTTTCTGCAAACACAGCTACATTTTGCCACGGGTAAAAATGTCAATTTGCTGGAATTTAGCTGAGAGCAAAATCTCATCCTTCCCTCTGCCTGACAGGTTTTACCCCAGCCCGATGTCACATCAGCACCTGAACCAACCTTTGCTTTTCCAAAACTTAACAGAAAATTGTGGCAGAAATGGGAACTGGGGCCTGTTTTCATGGAAATTCGTAAGAGCATTTTGTCCTTTGTCACAGGTTTGGTCTTGTAAAGTGTTTTGTTACTCAAAAAAATAAGTGGTTGCAGAAGGTAAAGGTCTGGAAACCCAAAGCTTCAGCCACAGGTTGGGCTCAGTAAAGAACAGGATATTGGCACTCATGTTAATGTGCTAATGTCAGATTATTTTAATTAATAAATTAATCCATAGCATATCTTCTACTCCATAAAAGCTTGTTCCATAGCCTTCTAAATTCCAAGGAAAACGGCAGTGCAACCTTCAGCCTCACAAGAAAGCCTTTCCCTCCATGTGCTAAGTGCAAAATCCCCAAGTCAATACTCAAATCCCAAATTTAGACTGAATGTTTCAATAGCCCAGATATCCAGGACGAAATGTTTGATGGAAGCAATAATTTGTGTACTTTTGTTCCAGTAATATTACCCAGAGCGTTTCCAAGGAGGAAGCAGGTGCTGCACAACCCATCCCTGAGTGTTCCATGCAGAGCCACTGCTGACCCGTGCATTTCATTCCATCATTCCACATTTCTCCCATCTATTCCCCTCTGTGTGTCCCACACATCACATTGGGATGGCTCAGGAACTGATATTTTCCTTCCCCCGCAGATAAGAAGGAAAAATGACAGGTATGGAGGATCTGAGGACCGAGCTCTTTCCCATGGACTCGTTTTCTCTAATGGGAAAACAACAAAAAATGATGTTGACTACTTGTGTAACACACATATTTGTATAAATTACATCCTGCTGACAAATGGACATGCAATCAGGATTTTGAGGGGGAAATGTAATGTTTCCCCCATGATCATATTTAACATATTTTGTTTTCCATCTATCTCTCTGCTCAAACTGTGGCATAACAATTAGAATAAGTGATAGCAGCACATCCAGAAAACAAAGGGTATGATGGCAGAATTTATCTTGTTACATTTCTTGATTTAATGCCAGTCTGGGATTTCTGGCCTGAACCAGATTTTTCTTACGCTATAAATATTTCAGTTTTTTCATTTGTTCTTGATTTAGTTTGACAGTAAATAATCCCATGGAAGCTGCTGTTGGAAAGATGTTGTAAAAATTATTAAGTGCCTGCTTGCCAGTGAGGTCCTCGTGTTTGTCAGAGGGAAAGGAGTAAAACAGTTGGGTTACTTAAAGGAAATATGTGTGTGTGTGTGTGGATATATTTACAGCAATGCCCCATCATTTGCAGTCCTGGGAGCAGAAGAATTACAGTTCTGAGGATTGATCAATACCTGGTATGAATACAAAGAGTTCGGGTTGTATATTCTGGATATTGGCAGCAGCAGGTTCTTGTTTCAGGGTTCCAGGAGGCTCATCCATAACCCAAGGAGAGGGGAATAGAAAGCGGGGAGGTTTTCAGACGGAATCTGAATTCTGTCCTTGCAAGAAAAGGATGTGTCCTCTTGGAAAAGGCAGGATCTGCCCAGTTAATTGGCTTTTATTGGTTATTTTTTGTTTGGAATACTCCCCCCAGGAAGCAAGCGAGTAACCCCAGATGGTGTAAATCCATTTCCAATTTTCTTTGGCAACTGTCGCACCTTTAAAAGGGATTTCGGGTGATCTGCACATCATAACTCACCCAGCAAAGGTGGGACAACCAGAAACCGGACATGTTTGAGAGATCCTGAGGAAAAGGAGCTGGGTGGGACCAGCACTGGGAAGTGCTCCCGGTCCCTGGCAGGAAAAACAACCAGGGAAAAACACCCTGCATGGGGGGGCTGAATGCAAATAGAAATGCCAAGGAAAACACTTGGGAATGTGCAAAATTCACTCCAGCAGAAGGGGATAAATTGCAGACAAATGCCGGTTGTTATGTGCTAACAGCCAGCTTGGCATCCACCGGGGTGATTTGTCAGTAAATGGGCAATTTGAGCCTCCGAGCCCCGTGGTGCTGCAGCACACGCAGGTCCTGGCTGCTCGGGGAATATTTTCCTTCCTGCTAAGCTATAACTGGGATAAAAAGGTAAAACTGGGACACAGATAAAGAGGTGAAGTCACAAAATTGATATAGGGCATCTAAGTAACGAATTAAAACCCTAATTTATATTTTTGATCTGAAGGGATGCATTCTCTTTGGGAAGGACAAGGGAAAACCAAGGTAAAGTGGGTTTTTTTGTCTCAAATATCACAGATATGTACACGAGCTTCAAGACAAATATTGACAAGCAGGAGAAAGGGTGTGAAATAAATATGGTGTGATTCAATAAGGAAAAGCACCACATTTTACACTGAGGTAGAAATAATCAATGCCCACCTCCCGCATCGACAGGTGGTTTAAAGGAAGGGTTAGAGTGGAACCTGAACTGAAGGTGAGGATTAAAAAAAGCACCAAAAAGTATTAAAAAAGAAAGCAAATATTTATTGAGGGTTTTTAGGTGCAGTTACTGCTGCTTGGGGCAGGGTTGAGATATAAAGGTACAATCCAGCGCCTCGTTCTCTATCTCTACTTTGACAGAATTGTAATTTAGTCATTTTTAAAGACTTTTCCTTTCAAACACTGATAAATTTTGCAAATGTGCTTCAGCAGACTTCAGCTGTGTGTGAAGTGGGATGTCACGGAAGGCTAAAAGAAACTCTGGGTTTTTTCCATCCTTTTTCCCAAAACTTAGAAGCTTGTCAAGGTTTGATCATTCCTCCCCGAAACGGCAATTAGCAGCAGCACACCAGGTTCCTAAGTGTGTCCCTTGAGACCACCTGCAATTTTTAGGTGGAGTTTATAAAAATTAGAAACAGAATGAAGTCCCTCAGAGGAGCGGGATGATTTCCAAAAGAGTTGGATTTCTTAATTTTCTAAAAAGCATCTCTCTCACTCCTATCAGCAATAAGTTGCAGGGCAACCCTCTATGATATCTTTTCACACTGCTCTGAAAAATGAGACAAGTGAGAAGGGAACGTGGATCCGTAAGTGTGGCTCGTAATTGTAATTTCTCGGTGGAAAATTTGCAGCACTTAAAAGGTTTGGGAATGATTTCACGATTTTGTAAACTCGTTTTATGAAGCGATGTCTGGTTTCAGCTGCTTTATGAACTGATTCCCACCAGCAAATTCCCCGCCTGCCCTTTGGGAGTGTAGGCCAAACAGATACTTTTTTCCTGGCTTAATTCTTCATATGTTGACTGAAATGTCAAAGGAAATTAAAGGAAATTGTTATGTAAATCCTTACAGGAGGGTGGTTCGTTTCTGAAGGATGAGACTTCCCACAGAAAAGGTGGATTTTTCTTTCACGTGGAGGGTGTGTGGCCTTGTGTTCCCTTCTCCTCCCATGGGAGATCAATCGTGTTGCATCAGGATCTGCTCGCGTTACAACACATTCCCCAAAGGATCCTGTCTGGGATCAGAACCAGACCACTACAGAACCATGGAATTCCAGACTGGTTTGGGCTGGAAGGGACCTTAAAGCCCATCCAGTGCCACCCCTGCCATGGGCAGGGACACCTTCCACTATCCCAGGGTGCTCCGAGCCCCGTCCAACCTGGCCTTGGACACTTCCAGGGATCCAAGGGCAGCCATGGCTTCTCTGGGAATTCCTCCCCAGCCCCTCATCACCCTCAGAGGGAAGAATTTCTTCCCAATATCCCATCTAACCCTGTCCTCTGGCAGTGGGAAGCCATTCCCTGTGTCCTGTCCCTCCATCCCTTGTCCCGAGTCCCTCTCCAGCTCTCCTGGAGCCCTTGAGGCCCTGGAAGGGGCTCTGAGCTCTCCCTGGATCCTTCTCCTCTCCAGCTGAACACCCCCAGCTCTCCCAGCCTCGCTCCAGAGGGGCTCCAGCCCTGGGATGGAACAAGAAACATCTCAAAATGTGATGAACATTTAGGAATTGGGAAGAGCCCACTTTTCCAAACTCCTTTTCTTCCATCCCAGCACTGTCTGGCAGGGGGACCACAGGCAGATTTTTCTTTCCTTTTTGGAGAAACTCCTTCCCATCCAAGAGATCCCTGGACCGCATGGAGTGGATGGGTGGAACTCTAACATTCCCGATGATTTTCATTCACCTCCTTTCCAGCTTGGTGTCACTTGGGAATTATTTTTATGCCGGGATGATCCTATCCAGACTATTTACTGCATTTTTAGTGTCTGAGCCTCCAAATGCTGCAGTAGGATGTGATTTTACATGGGGAAAATTGGGGGATTTATTTAGAGTCTGTCCTTTAATTGCCCAATATCTCTTCCTGTTTTTGCAGAATATCCAGGTAGTCACAGGAAGACACACTCTACTTTCTTCCACTGATTGGATGGGAGGAATTTTTGACCTTGGAAAGTGGAGATGGTGTTGCTATGGAAACTAATAAGTCTCCTGCCATTCATGAGCTGCAGCACAGGTAAAATGTTCCACTCTTGGTGTTTGTGATTGATAAATCTCTATCGGTGTCATAATTCCTCCAGAAAGGAGAAGCAATTACCAAAATTAACAGTCCTTATTTCTATGAACAAGTGACTAAGGAGCTTTTCGTTAGGGCATGCTTTAATTTTAAGCAACTCCAGGTGCTGCCTTTGAACCAGGAGAAAACATTTCAAGATCCTAGGAAAGCTGGAATCCAGGTAAGAGCTTAAAAAAACAGTCTAAAGCTGTAACACTGAGAAAGAAAAACAGTTGTTGCTTGGGTGACAACAGCGTGAGGATGTTTCTTGGCCACAGCATAACCAAATGGAGCTGGATTGAAAACCAGACCAGTTTGGGAGCACTGAATGAATGGTTTGAATTGCACCCTTCAAATGCTTCCATACCGGTGAAGGGTCTTTAAATCACAGTTAACTGAAAGGCAAATTAAAGCATTTATTTATGAAGTCCAAAAATGGGTGAGAACCATAAGGACTATCAGGATATAAATACACAAAAATGAAAATCTTGCTTGAAGCCCCCCAAAAATGCAAACATTCCTTCTTTGCCCCCTGTTGGAGTGAAGATGGACCCTCATCCTCCCACCCCGGGCATCCCAACACTCCTCAGGCTGGATCCAGAGGGCAAAGGGTGGTTGGAGGAAGCAGGGCTGTGTTCCCCCATTCTGCTCCTTGAATATCCCTTGTGCTTAATTAAAATATCAACAGTTTGTAACATATTGTGAGGTAAAATGTTCTTTTCTGCCTGGCTGGGCATTGCTCACAGTGAGGGTTTGGTATTCCAAGTTCATTCCTTCTCTGAACCTTTCCTCTAATTAAAAGCATATAACTTGACAATCCTGCTTCATAAACCCATAAAAATGGGATTAACTCATGTGACTCATTACAGGATCCTCTCCAAACAGGCTCTGAGTGGGAGCTGAGCCCTCTGAGGTTATAATGAATTTGGGGATGGACTGACCCTTCACACTTGGCTGTGATAGAAACCATGACAACTGACTTTTGTCTGCAATTAATGGATTGAACTCTAAATAGCCAGGATATTACTCATGTACTTACAAGGAAATTGTATTAAAGTAACCTCAAATGATACTTAAATTAATTATGTAGTGCATGAGTCAGCAGCAGTTTGAAATGAAGAAGCAGAGCAGAGGGCAGACTTCAGTAGCGTTTTAAAATACAATTTAAATTAAAGTCCGTGCTGTTTTATCTAAACTTAGAATGTAAATTTCGAGATGAGAACATGTAAATCTCAGGATCAGACTTTCTGTTAATATGAAACTTCTATTTCAGTAGCAAACAACCAACATGTGAAGGACTTAAAATACTGTAATATAGAAAATCTTGTAATATAGAAAATCTTGTAATATAGAAAATATTTCAAGTGAGCAGTCGCTCATTTAAGCCCAGCTTTGCTGAACTAATCACAACAACCACGTCTTTAGGACCCAAATCTTCCCTTTAATTTCCCACTGTGGCCTCTCTCAGCCCTCTTGGGTACCTCTCACAGATCATTCCCTCCTTTACTCCTCTGAGTAAAGGATTTGTACCAGTCTTTTAGAGCACAGGATTCCCCTGTAATTCCTTGATTTCTCGTGAAATAGATGGTGATCCTGGAATCTGAATCACTGGAGGAGCAGGACTGCTGCCTGATGGACAAGATATTTTTACTTTCGTGTTTTGTACCTCCAAATAGAACCTTTTCCTTCACTTTTTCTTTCCCACAAAGCTTTCATTTTTCCAACTTTTTATCATCTTCCTTATTCTTGCCAGAGGATCATCTTTTAACAAGCCCAGCGTCCCGGGCCAGCTGAGTTAAAAGGTGCTGGAGCTCACTTTTAGACGAACACGTTCAGCTTTTAAAGACTTAAAAATAGCTAAAAATGTAAATGTTCCACGTTCCCGGGCACCAAGAGTTGCTCACAACGGCACTTTCGTCCTGCTCTCAATTAAAGGAACAGCAAAAGCTCCCACTGACTTCAGTGGGATAAGTTAATTTATACCTGGGTATAAATTATCTGCCCTGATTTCGGTGGAGCTCTGCTGGTTTTCACTACATGACGTTCTGAAATCAGCCTGATGGTAACACTGCCACTGCAGTGATGGCAAAACTTCCCTGATTTATCACAGGAAAGGTTCTCATCAGTTTAGGAATGACAGAACTGAGTGGGAAAATGAGGAATAAGTCACGATGCTGAGCACAGCAGGTTGGTGGGCTGGGGCTGGGAAGGTAATTCAGGTTGTTAAATGGCAGTGGTCACTGATTTCCTCCTTGTTTCTACCTCAATTCTACCTGACACGTAGAAGGAAAATGATTTTGACCTATAAATTAATTTTAGATCTCAGGATTAAATGTGCTGTGCGGAAGAGCTGGATATTATTATCCCCCAAAATGGCAATTCAATTACTCAAAAATCAAACTGCCCTCTCTATTCTCTTTATAGGGAAAAATCGTGGAAAGGATAATATTCCCTCCAACTCTTATTTTCCAGCAGAGCTTTTTTATGTGTCTCAACGAGGGTCTTTAGGGTTTTCTTGCCAGTGCCTTAGGGGACAAAATAAAATAAAGTAATACATGCACAGTGACACAGCCAGGGAACAGATTAGATTTTTTTTTTTTCCATAACCCATTGCTATTTAAATGAGATAATCTGATCTAAGCAGAACACCGGAGGCAAGAAGGGTGATGAAGATAAACTCAGGGATCATTACTTTAAATTCTGTGTACTTGCTATAGGGATGTAGAACACCCATCTCCCGACATTGTTGAAATTTAAACTTTATTTGATATGAATATGTTAAGAAAGAGTATTCACTTTCTGGCTTAAAGGTCTAGAGGGGATTTGGGGAAGCTGGAATGAACAGAGTGTCCAAAGCACTCAATAGAATAAAATAATTGTCTCTTCACACCAAAACTGTCTCAAGTTTTCCTCCCGTGGCTGCTCCTGGATTGTGCTGCTTTCTCTGGAGCTGTACAAGGCAGGTTGCCAATACCTTGTTGAGGGAAGATTTTATTTTGATTTTTAATATCGTATTTCTGTGTTAAGCATCCATCAGGTGCACCTCAGACTGTTCTTTGGGCATGGCTGCCAGGTCAGGTTCTCCATCAGCTTGGAGGAACCATCTTCTTATCTCTCTGTCTCTCCTCTGTCAAGGAGGAGTTACCTCCTCATTATTCCTACGTGCCTGTCTTCCTCCTGGGCAGCTTCTCCAAACCTTCTGTGTCCCTCCCATTCCCAGAGGGAAATGGCACCTCTTTGACCTGATCCCTGGTGGCTCCTGCCCTTCCGATCAACCCATGCATGGAGAGGTGGCCTTGGCAACTGTGCTTTGTCCTGCTGGTGGTCCTGACCACAAACGGATTTTCCAGGATTAAACGGGTTTTAAGAGGAGCAAATGGGTTTTCCAGGATTAAAGATAAAGGAAAAGGAGAATGTCAGTGAGTGCTGTCAGGCTGTAAAAATTAACTATGGACAACATAAATATTCCAAGCCCAACCAGCCTGACCTGCATTTTGGCAGGAAGGCAAAAATTGTATTTTCACACAGCCCTTTGCCTTATTGCCTCCAAACCAACGGAAGATGCAACTGCAGCCTCCCGGGCTGGATTTGGGCCCATCCTTTGGAAAGTGTGAACTCAGAGAGAGGAATTTCCTGATGCAAAGTGTCCTGCTACTCCTTCATGTCCCAGTGGGATGAACCTGGAACACATCACATCCCACACGCTGCCTGCAGCCTCCGGCAGATTTACTGTGGGCACAGCAGCACCTTTAGGGACAGAAGAGCAGACCATGGATTTTGAGACAAGTGACATCTTTGCTCTTTCTAACAAAAGAAAGAAAAGGTGGGGATGAGCTGGTCCAGCCTGGAAATGTTCAGGCTTCTCCGAACAACCAGAGGCACTTGGAGATCTGCTGATGAGTCAGAGAATGGCAATAATGAGGTCTCCCTTAGACAAAAAGGGAGTTTTCATGGCTTTGGGAAATAAAAAGCTGGAATTCTGTACGTGACTTGCAAGACAGCGGCAGGACCTGGCTGATGCTGCAAGGACCTTCCTGGGAGAGGGAGGAGTGATGGTTAAAGAAGAATTTTTGTTTCCATTCTGTGGGTGCCAGGAGGTTCAGCTCAGCTCCCAAAATGAGTGGGCAACCATCCTGTGGTGCAGCAAAGCAGCAAAAGATGGACCCTAACACCCCGAAGTTGCACTATTTTATGTTTTATGGCTCTGGTGTATAAGTCTCTGCTACAGTCTGAAAGGCCTAAACTATTTTTACACTGGTTTAAATAATTACTGCTTCCTAATCTTTTCAATTAGTTGTTTTACATTATTTTTTTTTGTCCTTTTATTTAAATTTTACATGATTTCTTTCTGTTTCATATCAAACCATTTCATCTCCCAGCACAAAAGGCTCATTAACTTTCTAAAATAACATCCTGGTACTTTAGAAGTCATTAATTTTTTTTTTTTCCATTTTTTTTTTGTTTGCAGCAGCTTCAAAGATAATTCAATTTTACCTTATTACCACTGCCAAGACGTTGAAATTAGCAGGTGATTAAGCACTTCAAATATTTTGAGCGTTTTCTATTGTCAACAATAGCAAATTTAAGTATAAAAAAATTCAACTTAAGAAGGCACAATAATATATCACTGAAACAGTTTGTTCAAACACAAAATTTTCAAGGAAAATTGCTGGTTTTAAGTAATTGCTTTAAACTCAGAGTAGGTTTAGATTGGATTTTAGGGATGAGCTGTTCCCTGTGAAGGTGGGGAGGCCTGGCACGGTTTGCCCAGAGGAGCTGGATTTGGAGATCCCCCATTTCAGAGTTACCAACACAGATTTCCTTGGAGTTAATAGCGAAATCCATTTCCTTTTTATCTTCACAACCAATGCCTCAATTAAAGAAATGACGTGTGAAATCTTAGATTTTATTTTTGAGAGAACAATGGGCATAAAATCACGGAATCGCGAATGGGTTTGAGTCGGGAGGGACCTTAAGGATCATCTCGTTCCATGTCCTACAGGCCATGGAGATGAACCCAGCTGCAGTCTGTAATTTGCACCAGTAGAAATTAGAAAAAAATGAATTTGTCTCCGGAAAACAGACCGGGAGGGAGAAAAAAAAAAAAAAAAAAAATTAAATCTCTTTTATTCTGAAATGAAAAGCAGAAAAGCAGGACCAACTTTCCCTTGCCCACCAAATTGTAAGTGCTGCAGGAATATCTGTGACTTCCACGCCCTCCCGGGCTGATCATCCCTCCCGCCCTTTGCAGAAGCTGGGAAATCAAAGGCCGGGCAATTATTGATTGGCCACTTCTTTTTCATTTAGCGCCCATTGATCGCTGCTTGTGCGTGTGTTTCTCACTGGGCAGGAATTAACGTTGAAAACTTCTTGGAATTCGCTGCGTTCACACCTGCCCGGCATTCCTGGGAAAAGCTGGCTGCCACAATCCCACTCCAGCTGAGGGGGTCAAAAATCGGCGTTTTCTCCTCTAATCTCTCGACAGCAAAAAAAGATTCATACACAAAAAGCTTTTTTAATATATTATTATTAAGGCTGGCGCTTGGCTGGGACAGAAAATGTAGTTAGCCCAGAGTTGGAGCTCCCAGAGTCATTTCAACTCCTCCAATTTGATTGAGGCTGTGCTTATCCTGCCTGAATCACAAAAATAATCCCCTTGGGAATGGGAGGTGGTTTTTCATCCCCGTCTGCAAGAGGAACTCTGGTGATCACCACGAAAATCGCCTGTGGAGTGTGGATGGGAAGCCAGCCCTGGGACACACGCTGATCTGTGATCTGAGGAAAATAGGGATGGATTGGTCCAGCGGGGCCACGTGTAAGGGCTGGATGGATGGGAATAGCTGGGATAGCTCGGAGCCGTTCTCTGACTGAGGTGTCGCAGCCGGGCTGTGTGTAAAGCACTCCTCTCATTGCTCTGGGTGTATTCAGATCCCACATTTTTCCCAGTTTTAGCTCCAAACACGATCGGAATCACAAGCCAACCACACATTTTCCACGAGGCTAAATTATAGTCCTGAACCAGCAAATAGCAATGGGAATAGATTCTTTATATTTACCTTACATTGGTTTTTCACCCTCCAGAACACCCCTTTCCTTTATTACTCTCTGCATATTTAGGGTTAAAGTCCTAAAAAATATTAAAAATTAAAAGCAATGTTTGATTCTCAAGGAATTTACAGTTTCAGGAACTGGAGGAACAACCCCACATGCACCATGTTGGGATTTATGTCAGTAACTGCTCTGGTTGATGGCACAGTTAGCATAATTAGTGCCCAAAAGGGAGATTAGGCTCTCTAAGGCTTCTCTTGCAGGAGGTAGGAGGGGAACAAGAGGCCAACTTTGGGTTCAGGCACAGAGGGGACCTGCAGCCTCCCCTTCCCTGGGTGTCTCTGCTTCCCTCGGTGTGCAAAGCACACCCAGAGGTGCCAATCCACATCCTGTGGGTCAGACAGTGGCTAAAATCCTGCCAGGTTTGCAGCAAGAGGTAAATTTAGAGACTTTATTTTGCTGTATTTGATTTTTAGACCCTTTTAGAGGTTTAGCAATAGCACTTTTTTTCCCCTTCTGCGTAGCATAACCAGTATTTTGTCCTGTGTTCAATATTAATATCTGCTTTATTGTTCTATTCTAATTACAATCTCATTATTAAAGGGGCCCTATGTTTTCCTCTGACAGATATTGCATCTCATGGTTAGTGGGTCTTGGTTATTCCGTGCTTATTGTTATTAATAATTTGTAGCAATTGGATTGGTATTAGAATATTACTTTGCTAAATCACTTTTGCTGCTAATTAAGGCACTGTGTGTGACACTGTTTAGCTCCAAACATCATCCTCCTGCTTTTCAGCCTGCTCTAATTACCTGGAACTCATTCATTTCTACTTAGAAGCCAGGCCTTTTCATCAAATTCCTTCCAGCTTTGCCGTGGTGGGAGCTGCTTTTGGTGGGAATGAAAAGTTCTCATGGACAAAGATGTTTGTGATGACAAATGCACCTTTCACCGCAGCCCTGGAGCTCCTTGGAAATAGAATAATTGTCCTCGATGGTTCCAAAGGGGGAACAATGGGAGGAGGAGGGTTCCGAGGGGAAAGTGAGAGATGACTGAAGAAATCCAACTATTCAAGGTATCAGCAAGGAAATCGCTGCTGCTTTGAATTGTCTTTTCGCCACAAAAAGTCTGTGAGATCAGATCTGTCACAGTTTGTTGGGGTAATATTTCCTCTGAGAAAGCAAAAGCGCTTCATTATCTGCCTGGGAACTTTATTCACTTTGGCTGCCAAGCAAACGGAAGACACAAAAAGGTCATGCCTGAGTCGTGAGTGAAAACTCACATTCATGGCCAGGGGGCTTCCTGGTGAGTGTCTGACTCTCTTCTGATGACAGAACCTCTGACAGATCCTGAATATTGCAAACGTTTTGCGCAGATTGAGGAAAAGCAGAGAAAGTGTTTATTCCCGTGCAGTTCTTTCTGCAGCCTTTTTAGGGGAGCGTAAAAAGGTGTAACAAAGGTGCAGGAATTTGTGCTGAGCTTGTGCTGGAGCTGCTCTGCAAACACACCCGCACACCCCTGCAGCAGCCTCACCTTTCTTTCGTCCTGGAATCACAGAATGAAGGAATGGTTTGGGTTGGGAGGGACTTAAAACCCACCCAGTGCCACCCCTGCCATGGGCAGGGACACCTTCCACTATCCCAAGTTGCTCCAAGCCCCATCCAACCTGGCATTGGACACTTCCAGGGATCCAGGGGCAGCCACAGCTTCTGTGGGCACCCTGTGCCAGCGTCCTATCACCCCCAGCTCCATCTGCATCCATGTGTATCCCAGGGAGGCAGGCTCTGAGGCAGGCAGGGATTCGGGCACTCCAGCATCACTCCAAAGCCAATGGAAGGTGAGGATTTCCATGGGGGGTTATTTACATGCATCGATCTCCAGTCTGGGTGGATTGTTTGCCGCGGGATTTCCTTAAAAGCAGATGCAAAGCTCGGTATCGTTTGGGAGAATTGCCTGGGAAAACAGAAGCCTGTTACAAAATCAGGGCACGTTGTCCTTTGGGATTGGCTTCCCCTCTCTGGAATCGCTGGGTGCCCTTGGATTGTTCCACTGCCCAGCAGGCACCCGGGCTGCCGCTCCTCCCAAACCTTGGGACAGTCTCCCTCTCAGTGCCCTGAGCTCACCCTGGAAAATTTAGAGCACTTTAGAGTAAAATCCATCCAAACTTTGGCTCACGTGCTCAGAAGGCCTTTCCCCCCAGCCCAAAAGTGATTTATGGAATGCAATTACTTCATCCTCTAATATTGTCTCACTCCATACTCTTATGCCAAATAGTTTTTGTTGATTTATTACTTTTCCTACAGCTTATAAGAAAAATGGGCATCAATACAATGTCAACAAAGCTGCAGGGGTTAATCTCTCATTAATTGAGCATTAATCAGATTCATGTTCAGTCTAAAGCTACTAAAATCACCGATGGTTTAATGTAACTTAAATCAGAATATACCATGATACCTCCAACTACTGCTTCTATTTAGATTTATTCTGATTTACACCGAATAGAGTAGAAATAAAAGACTTTTCTCTGTGTCTCCCTTGTACATTTGTGAGTTCCTGAAACACAAATAGTTTGCTCTAGGCCAGAGAAAATGTAACCATTTATGCAACAGATATTGAATTCATATTTGCCTGACAAGTGACCTTATCAGCTATAACTTGTCATCTCCTAATTAGTCTGCATTTATTTTATTCACTCAATTAACCCCCAGCCTCTCCAGGAGATAAGTTGGCGATACACGAATTTGTGTGTGGTGCTGCAATTAAAATGGGGCTGCACATGCACTCCACAAATTTGCCTTAAAGAAAGGTAAACCTCATTAATATCACACCCATCTGACTGCAAACTGAAATGGTTTTTATTGCCAGGGATGCCACTGACTTTCAATGCTCACTGACAGGGAACAGCAGTGGTTTTTCTTCAGAGAATCTAAGAAAAATCACAGTGAGATTTAGAGAGCAGAAATATCTCCATATTATTAAACCTCTTCTTCCCAGAGAAATGCCCAAGTTCTTAATTTTTTTAAAAAACGTTACTGTGATTTACAGAACAAGATTGACCTGAAAGGTGAGCACCAAGAATTTGCATGGAAAAGAGCGAAATCCTACGAGCAGAATCCAGCCTGATTCGTGTTTTGTGCACTAAAATAACTTGGGGTTACAGTTTTGTAAAAATCGACAGAAATCCATGCAAATTTTAGGGAAAGCAAACCTGAATCAAGATTTACGTCCCAGTCTCATATGGATAAAATGCTGCCTTGTGCATATTCATAACTAATTTATAGGGGGAAATTGAGACAAGAGCGTTGTTGTCAGCCCAAAGGTGGATGCCCACTGCAGGTCAAAATAATTAAACAAACATGTATTGCTTTACACTGACATTTTGCTCAAATGTCTGCAGAGTTTTCAAGATATTAGAGATGTGAGAACACAAACACGCAGAAAATAAATGTGGTGAAATTGGACATGTTGTAAATTCAGTTGGATACAATTATCGAGGAGAGGGAACGTGTAATACCCTCCTCTCCTTGCTTTAAAAACCCTGCAGTCTGAACCTCCTGAAATCAGAGCAGCATCCATCATTGATGATGTCATTCCCAGAAATACGGCCTGGAGCAGATTTGCCGTAACTCTGCTGGAGATGCTGCTCCGTGGGCACGGGAACATCAGTCAGGAGGACACAATTTCCCGACTTGACTTTTCCAAGGCAAGCAAATGTGTTCTCAGCCCCGTGGGACGAGTCCTGCTGGAGATGGATGGCTCCAGGTGTGATGTATGGGCTGGAACAAGGCAGCTCCTCACACACCTCTGGCCCTAATCCTTAGGGAGGGACTGGCACTTCAACGCTGGAATCCCACTGAAACTGGGATCAGGGAAGAGCTGGCTGCCCCATCCCTGGAAGTGTCCAAGGCCAAGTAGGACAGGGCTTGGAGCACCGTGGGATAGTGGAAGGTGTCCCTGCCCATGCCTGGGGTGGGACTGGATGAGCTTTAAGGTCCCTTCCCACCCAAACCATTCTGTGACTCAATTATTCTGTGATCAAGCCTGAATTCAACACTTGGCCTCTTGTTTTGACACCCTGAAATCCTCCACCTCTGTATCTTTTGATTTATTTTGATTTCTAACCTCATCCTTACCTTATTTTCACTTTTTGGGTTTTACCTTCGCATTTTATTTTATTTTGTCTTTGCATTTATTACATTTTACTGCTCCCATTACCCCCACAATTTAAACACTCTCCGTCCCAGCTCAAGCGATGAGAAGCAGCTCCCGCACGAAGTGCCCTCCTTCCTTTGGCACATCACAGCATCAAAACACTTTCCTTTTTTTTTTTTTTTTTTTTCCCAATCTGCTGCAGTTTGAATTTCACCACTGGCAGAGATGAGATGACTAATCCAATTTCCCTCTATGCACAGAGTCCTCTTGCATTTCTCTCTGCACTTCTACTCTTCCCCTGAATAGCCGTCATTTAATGCCCCGTTATCTTGGATGGCACTCATTTAGTGGTTTATTAAGCAGTAATTCAGCAGCCTGTTATCAGTTCCCACTGTAGCCGGGGAAAATACACCGGCCAAGTTTGCAAGATTCCCGCGGAATCACAGCGTTTTTGTGATTTTTGGATTAGAGAAAAATTACCCCAAAGTAACAGATAGGAAATGTTTTCCCTGCATTTCATTATTGGCCCCGTGCTGCAGCTCCCATCAGGCCGTTCCCACTGCAGATTGCCTGAGTTTTATTTGTCTCCAACCCGAGCAGCGAAATCCTACAAAATCACGGGGAACTCAATGGACTGAGAAGTCCTAAACCTGGGCTCCTCCTCCTGCACTCACGTCCTTTCTAAATGTTTCCAGGTGGGGAAAAGGCATAAACTTAAATTAATTTTATAGAGCTTCTTAAAAACCAGGGAGTTTAGGTGAATTAATGGGCAAAGGTAGAAACCAAAGTGTGCCCTAAATGCGGTAGCAGAGAGGGAGCAGTGAAAATCCCAGCCGGAAAAAAATGGGCTTGCAAAATAATTTTGATGGTGGCATAGGTAAAGGCTTGGCTGGAAAACACAACTTTTAAATCTGGATGAAAATTGGAGTGTTTTTTATTAATAAATCATTCCTTAAATTTCTTTAAATTGCCAGATGGTGACAAATAGTGAAAGCAGAGATAAAAGGAAGGAGGTAAGAGGGTGATGAAGCTGAACTGGCACTGGCCATGGAAAAGGTACCAGAGCTATGGAATTTTTAATATCTGCTTATAAAAAGCATTTCTGGTTACCCTCTGGAACCAAGCACAGGAGATACAGGAGGACAAATGGTACAAACCCTTCCCAAGTGGCATTCCATGCTCTCCAGGCTCCTCTCCGGAGGGAGAGCCTCCGGGAGGATTAACAGGGACACCTTAACCCCGGTGTTTTGGGCTGCTGCTGTTTCCCTGCAGCACTGAAACGGTGTCAAACACAGACATCAGGAGGGAACACGGAGTGACTTAAGGGATAATTTCCAGTTTTCCCTGGTTTTTCAGCCTGCTGACGTGGACAGCAACATTTCCACTTCCCGAGCCTTGGATCCCAGCCCATGGCCAGGCCAGCCTTGCCTGCTGAGCCCTTCCCTTTCCATCTCTGCTCCAAGGCAGAATTTCAGTGCAGCCCTATCAACCTGCATTTTTTTCCCTCCTTTCAGCTGGATTTTGTTTTGCTGTTTGTGTTGTCATTTCTTTTTCTATTCTGTTTTTTTCAGAATAGATCAGATAAAGGTCATTTTTTCTTGGGTGGAAAAGCACAGTAATTTTGACAGTGAGACATTCCCAGCTTGCTCTACATCAGAAATGTTGATATTTAACTCCTTTAAAATAGAGAGTAGAGACAAGAACTGCCTGAGCAACTCAATGGCTGGCAGTTGTTTCCCGAAAAAATGAGCATTTGCAAAGTTCTGTTTGTGGCTTCTGCTAAACTCCAGGCTGCCATTGCTGAAAGGACTTTAACTTCATTTGCGTTTGCTCAGGAAAAAAAAAAAAAAAAAGATCATCAGGAAAGTATTAAACAGCCACAAAAGATGATGGCTTCAAATCGTGTCTCTTGGCTGATCCATAATCATTTGCTTTGGCAATTTTATTGGGGAACATTAAGGCTGATCACTTACTCTGTGTTCCTAATTATTTCTGAAATATTGTGCTGTTTTCTGTGCCGCAATGCATAACGAGCAGAGCAGTGGGCTGCTTGGGATTGCAATGTTCTAACTGGGTTTTAATCAATGAGTGATAATGAGAGCTTGTGTTTTGACTCTCCCTTCTTAATTGCCAGTAATAAAGCAGATCCTCATTGATGATATTTAGCAGAGTTCGGTTTCATTCATCTCTGTTTATTCTATTTATTTTGAAAGTGCCCGGGAGCTTTCAGCGCTAGACACAATAACAAAATATACAATGATAATTATATTTTCCTTGCTTAATATTTTCCACAGTAGAGGCTGATGCTGCCCTTTCCTGGGGAGTGATTGCAGCTCCCTGTTTCCAGCAGGTTTCTGGAATGCAGGAGGTGTCCAATGGTAGAACTGTGTCCCGTGAAATCCCAACCACATTTTGCTGTTTAAATCTCTATTTCCCTTCTGCTGCTCATGAGAGTTATGACATTATTTTTTGCCAGGATGCCAAAGTAAGAATTAAACCTAAATATTCCAAGAATAAGGAGAGTTCATCCCACCTGAACAGCCACAGCAAAGCCACGCCAGGTCTGACCCACCTCACACCAAAGGCAGATCTTCACTGGCCAATAGTCAATTTTGCAACCTGATTTTTGGTAAAGAAAGGCCATTTTTTTCTAAAAGTTTAAGTTCCAAATTTAGTTTTGCTGTTCCAAATGGATGCCAATCCTCTGATGACAACTGCATGCAAATCAGTCAGACAATACAATCAATATTTTGATAATATCCTGCCTGAATAATCTAATTTAAATCAGGACCTGCCTTAGGTTTAAAACAGTTTAAATATCCCCTGCATTCCTCTTCAGTTATATGTAAGAAAATAAAGAGTTTTTTAATCTTGCCTGGATCATTGCTTAGGATGATTTATATTCCAAGATTTTCTTCCCGAGTTATCAATCATCTGAAAGCAAGAAGTAGGTGGCAGCCTGAAATTTCTATATCAGATCTTTCCGTGTCCTGAGGAATTTTTGCCGTGGCAGTAATTGGGACTACAAAAATAAATGGTCTCCACATGTTTTTCTATTATCTTCACGATCTCAATTATTTCTAAGTGTTATCCCAGGATATAAACCTTGTTATCTACATATAAAATCATTTCTGATGTCAAGTTCTTACAGCTAATTCCTGACTGGTTTAATTCGTGCCTCTGATTTAAGCCCTGGTGAGAAAAACAAGCCAATCTAGGAAGGAGCCATTTTGTTCCAGGCATTCAAAAATAAATAAGCAACATTTAAATAACATGTACAAGGAGCTTAAACACCCACCTGCATTATGGGCCTGTAGAATGCTGATTGTATCTGGATTTCTACAAGGTCTGGGACTCCCAGTGCTGCAGAACCAAAATATTGCTGCACATTACAACACTTCTCCTGTTGAACATAAGTGGGAATTACGAAGCGTGGCCTCTGGAAACAGAGAGGAATCATTGTTTGCTTTGGTATATTCAAATTATTGTATTCAAACTATTTGCAAACCAGGCTTTTTCATCATTTCTTTGCATCCCAGTGGGGCTGGAGCAATTCTCCTTTGTCTCCCTCTGTCTCCAGAGTCACTGGGCGGGAGGGAAGGGCTGCAAAGACTAAAATGGGTCTGAAATGGAACTTAAAGGCTGGAAGAAATTCCCTTAAATTTATTTTTTCCTTTTTTTCTGTATCAGCAGAACTGCAGTTTCTCCTGTTGTTATGTGCTCATTCAAGCCAGTGTTTCACTCTCTCCCCTCTATCAATAGTCCCATTGATAAGGCATTGATGGGGCATCTATCAATGAAATTTGGGAGTCATCACACAAAACCCCAGAGCCAATCAACACCAACAATGGCAAAAATTCCCTGAGCTTCATCACTCCCCATCCTCTAAGACAGCAAAGCACAGTCACATTTTAAACAGAGAAAAGTTAGACAGAAACAAAGCCCTGGCTTTATTTCCCTGGCAGGATATTAAATGATATAGCTGTTATCTTTTCCTGTAGTATAAATTATTGAATTAAGCCTTCAGTCAGTTTGGCAACGGAGCCAAATGAATATTACAGGAGTACAATGCAGCAAGCAGAGTCTGCCACTGGATCTGGGGCTCACCTCGCACTGGAATTACAGTGAACAAAATGCTCCTGCTCCGGATTGGAAAAGGTTCATGATTATTTATTCATCTCGCCGAGGAACGCAAAAAAATGGATGGAATCTCATTGAGAGTGGGGCATGTCAGGATTGGTATCCATCCCTCCAACTCCATCAGGGATATTTGTCTCCCTAATTAGATGTCTCTTCCACAATAGTTCTCTGTCTGAAGGACATGCCCGAGTTCATGACATAAAACAAATCACCCACGCTAATGAAAAGGTGATTTTTACCTCTCATTTAGCTCGTCTACACCCTGCCCAACAGCACAAAATCCGCAGAAGTTCTTTTCATAAAGGCAAAAAAAGTCAGGCACGGGTAGGAACTGGAGCACTGTTGCTCACTATTTGTTTATTTTTCAGGAAAATATTACATTATTAATACGGGTGACAGAGGGGTGTATTTATAGCCCCTCTCCTGGAGCACCTTTCCACACATCCCCACCATGAATTGTTCATAAATCTGTGCTCATCTCCAGTCAAAAGCTTAAATCAGTGCAGCTCCACTGAATGCTCTCCACAACCCATCCATTAGGAGCAATTTTCCTTCTCTGCAGCTTGAGCTCCTGGTCTGGAATCTTTAGGGAATATTTGGGGGGTTGTGTGGAACGCAGTATCCTGGAAATGTGAAGTTTGATTGCTGAACTGGGGGTGATATCAGGAGAAAACATCACATTTTGGCATTTAGGGATCCGTCATAAATTATTTTGGGATGAGGACGGGTGTGTCTGTTAGATGGGTGATAAATTCACTGATTCCCAATTATATTCCCAGAAAGTCTTGAAACAATACTGGTTATCACAGGAGAACCTCTTGAAAAGGTTGGAAGCATCACATTCTGACAAAATCTTTTGTCACTATATATATTTAATTAAAAAAGTCTCATAATTCTCACAAATATGACAGGCTTTGCATAATACTCTCTAAATTATCACCTGTGATATGTTACACCCTAATTTTCTATGCTAGATTCTGACAATAATGGTTATCTTTGTAATTCAATACATATTTTATGGTTTTATTGTTTGTTTCCACATCCAAGGTCAGTTTGTAACCTGAGCATGTTGTTTGCCACATCAGCCTCAGCTCACCTTCCCTGCCCCACCATAGACATCCTGTTTAAACAACAGGAAAAACATTGGAATATTTGACTGATTTCTCAGGGAATAAAATTGACGGGATGCAGAATAATTTTTATTGAAAACATTTCAAATTTCTGTGCCACTGACCAGGGCCGGAGCAGCCCTAATGAAATAAAAGTTCCATCTCCAAACTCAAATCAACAATGGGTTTTCCAAGGAGGTCACCATCACTGGAAGTGTTCCAAAAACGTGTGGATGTGGCACTTGAGTGCTAAACGTGGTGGTGGTGCTGGGATGGATGGTTGGACTCGTTGCTTTAGGAGTCTCTTCCAGCTGCTGTGATTCCATGGTTCTGGGAAAGGGATGCCTTGCACTGTTGGCTGTCATTTTACAGACATTTTAATTTATAAACCCCGGTCTCGGGTGCCAAATTTCACATCTTTACTGAGAGCTTTTCCGACTCCAGCAGCTCCAGGACTTCACCTCGTGTGCCTCCTCAGTGCCTCCTCTCCTCCCAACATCCCAGGGAGCTGAGTGTCTCCCTGCTTCTGGTGCCTGACAACAGACACTGTGGAATTCCACCAGCACTCCCAATCTGACTCTTTCTATAGAAGCTGAGACTTGAAAGGAGCCCTGTGTCTCTGGAGCTCTGCACATCGACGTCTGAAGGGAGAAAACACATGAAAGTGGGAGGCCCTTTGGGGAAATCCTACAGGTTTGAGGTTGCTTCTGCCTGCTCCCACTTAGAGCATCTCATGTCCCTTTTCCTGTGTCACTGCTTTGCTCCCTGAGACATGGATGTCACTGAGAGGGAGAGAGGGAATCCTGCCTCTGCTGCCTGCACTCCTGACAAGTTGGGTTTTTTTTGCACAGAACACTTTCACGGCTCTTTTCTGCTTCTTCTTTTCCCATCTTCTCTTTCAGTGTTAGAATCTGACTGGTTGAAGGGCTGTGTGTTACTTGAGGTGTTTGCAAACCGTGTCTCATCCTTTGCTTCACATTTTGCATCTGTCAGGCTCCTTTTAAAGTCCTTGGGCTCCAGGCCTTTGAGGAGGGAAATGATCATTCCATTCTGCTTCTCACAAGGTTCAATCAAAAACCCTCAGTGCTCTTTGCAGGGAAACTCTTCATCATGTTTAAAAATCTGTGGACCCTCCAAAATCCCCCTCTTCCAGTTAAAAATCACCAACGTCTTCAGCTGAAAAATTAAACAGATTTTGAAGCAACTTGGATTTTTCACAATTTTTCAGCTGTCTTTAGGAGGGAGAAGGGTCTAATTCACCTGTCCCATCCCTTTTGCCAGAACTGATGGGTGTTTTACTATCCCACTGATTTAAAAGAGGCCTCTTAATCAGGTGTCAGCTTTGGCCCATAAAGTCATATTAATGTTTTGGATCAGATATGAAGCTGTATCTAAGGCACATTAAGAAAGATTCATTAGGAACTCACTACCCCTGGAATTTACAGCCTTCCTGGAACTTAATAGCCTGGATAAATTCCTCCTTATCTGGTTTGCTTATGTGAATTATGGCAGTTTTGCGTTTAGGAGCTTCTCCTACTTCTGATCTTCCGTAAGGATTCACTGCTGTGGTAGATACAAAATCATGGAATGGTTGGGGTTGGAAGGGACCTTAAAATGCATTTCCAGCTGGGCAGACACTTCACAGGGAGCTGAATATGAAGCCAACCAGAGTCAGAAACGGGAAAGAACAGGGAGCAGGATTTGGCTGGAAATTCAGTTGATTAAGTGCAAACTCCAGATTTGTTCTCCTTCCTCCTTGTCCGGATGAGCATAAATATTTAAATATTTATTGTGACTAAGTATAGCACCTTTAACTCCATTTGACAGGAATCTCTTGGTGTGACACAACCACCCCTTGCCCATAAAGCAGTGACAGGGAAGGACTGTGACCCCCCCTGCTGATTCCATAATTATGGAAAAAACAGGATTCCTCCCGTTCCCTTGGCACTGCGTTAATCCCTGCATTGCCTGCAGACAATATCGTGTAATGAATGAAGGAATGTTGATTCATTTCCATCCTTTAGCTTGGAATTCAGGCTGGCATAATTATGGTGTTTGTGGAGATCAAACTGATTTGGCATCATAAAGAAATACATTTTAACTTCTTGTAAAACATCCCATAACAAGAGTTTATATTGACTTTCAAGCACCACGCTGAGGATTCACACGTGATTTTTATGTACAAAAAACGATACATTTAATCAAATATTCATATTCCAATAGATGTTAAAAAAAACCCCAAAACTGAATGATTTCAATCTTAACAGAAGTAAACAGCCCCACGAAAATTCATTTGTCATGTGTATCTCTGGAGAAATCATGGTGATTGTACTGAACCTGGAGAATGGAGTGGGAATATCTGGCCATTCTCTGTAGGAAACACAAAAGGATGCATCAGGAAATTAGAAATGACCAGCCTGACCTTTTCAATAAATAAGAGATGGACTCGGAGGACACCATTGGCTCTGAAAGTGCACATCATTCCTCACAAACCTGGAGTTATCCCGGCTGCACTTCAGCCTGCGAGAAAAGGATATTAAAGAGAAAACAAAACAACAGCAAGGAACTGCCTTTACTAAAATCCATGGACAATATTTTTGGGATAGGGACTGTGACATGTCCACTGGAAAGGAGCTGTTGAGGACATGCAAAAGTTGTGTCCTTATTCTGCACATTGAGAGTTTTCTGCTTTAAGGACACGGGAAAGGGACACAAAATTAAGATATTCAATAGTCTGCAAATGACAAATGAGTGTAAATTCCATTTAGAAAAAAAAAATGGGAAGTTAATTCCAGGTTTACCAAAATATTTACATTTTTATGAGGTGAAGCAGGGATTTTTCTGTAGCTCACCACTGGCCCAGCCAGGTACATCGATTTTAAATGCAGAACGATGATCCCAGGGTCATTTTGGGCCTTCACAAAAAACTTTTCCCTGGCAGTTCTGGGAAGGTAACGAGAAGGACTGAGGAAATCAACCCAGAAGGGAAGAAAATTCCTCCCACAGAAAAGACAAGTCAAAGGGTCAATTGTAGAAACAGTGAAAAAAGAAGTCTTCAAATTTGCCAAGGGATTAAACTGAGAAGAGTGGCAGGAAAAGAAACAAAGATTATTTAACCAGACCCAGCCACCATCTCTGAGAGCTGCCCTAGTGGTTTGCTGAACAAATTGTCTTCTCCCCTGCTCCCCAGAACAAGAAAAATTACCATGAAAAATAGAAATAGTTCTGGTTGGCTTTACAATCTATCATTTCGTTTTTAAAGTACGAAATAAAGGTGGATTATCTAATGCTGCTTCTGTTTTAAAAGGACTGAAAAAAAAGCAAGGGGAAAAAAGCCCCAAAACCCCAATAAACAAAAAAAACCCCATGAACAACCCCAAACCAACCCCCCAAAACAGGTCAGTATGCAAAAAGTTTACAAAAATTGTACGAAAAGTAATATATCAAAGGAAGTGAAGGGTTAGAGGAGAAGGAGGTGAGTGATTCCCTAAGCCTGTGCTGTGACCAAGGAATACCAACCACAGAACCACAATTCCATCCCTTCCCGCTGCCATCACAATCCATGGACAAGTAGGAGGTGGATGGGCACATTTAATAGTTGGCCATGGAACTTCCCTGGGAAATATGCAAAGAAGCCTCCCTGGCACCTGCAAAATAAATCACCAGCACCCGAGATCTGGGATTTTATTATCAATCAGCCTTGAAATATTTCCTCCTTAATAGTCAAATGTCTGGAGGAGGATTCTCTGCTGAATGTAACAGCAGACCTTAACTTCCAGCTGAAAGCAAAGGACTCCAAAGGACAATTTTATGTGGAAGGGCAGGCTAAAGACATCTAATCTTAAATTATTGTTTTTCTTTCACAGGGGAAGAAACCCTTCACGGGCCTATTTTTATCCAAGAGCCATATGATATCACTTATTCCATGGGCTCAGCAAATGCAGAGATCCTCCTGAACTGTACAGCCAAAGGATATCCACTGCCATACTACAGGTGAAGTCAACCTTGGAAAAATATTGTCTCACTGTAACTCTTTTAGCTGTGTTTTAGTCGATAATGCATCACCATAAACACCCCAAAATATGTTGAGTGCTCACAGCAAGGATATTCAAAGTTTATAGTAAATTTGTGGCATGAAGGAAAAATAGTTTTGCTGCTTTATTAAGAAAATGAACACAGAACAAGAAAGCCCATCAGTGAAAATCGCCCCCGAAGTATTTTATAATACGCAAAATTCATTCTGAATCCGCAGAGCAGCTGCGAAAAAATGGGAAAATGGAAGTGCTGCACATCTGTACTTGGTAAAAGTTTCCACACATTAATAAATGCTTGGAAAGCAGAACAGCAACATCCTTCTCTTTTCAAATTCTAACATTTCATGTACATATTTATGATGTTTATTTAGAAGAACAGCTGCAATACCTTACAAGACACTTAATAAAACCATGGTACAGAGGATTTTTTGTTTATTTGGTAACTGTGGACCCATCATTTACAATAGAACTTGTTGCACCAAGGAAATCCAATTTGGGTAAGAAGAAAAGCTGGGAATCTGAAGGGAAAAAAAAAAGACGTGTCTTACCAAACTCTTAGAAAATATTTATTAAACAGCTTTTAACTGCTCACACCACAGCCTCCTCTGGAAAGTGCCACCACTGATTAACAGCTTGGCTTTTGGACTTCGTGGCTTGATTTGTTCCCAAATATTATGGTATGAAAGGAACAGTTAATTTACTTTTCACAGTGCAACTTCTCCTCCTATGAGTAGAAATCCTCACTTATTTCCCATCCCATTTGTTCCTCCTGTTTTCAACGTGAACATCAACTGGTTCAGGTGAAATTTCAAGTCTTTACAGTTCTCCCACCCTTTTGCTCCATATCTATTCAAGCAGCTTCCTAGAAAATTTCTGGACTCTTGTCTTCCCCCGTGGATTCCTCACATCCACAGAGGGCACAGACAGCAGGTTCCATCAGGCAGGAGCGCTGGGAAGTCTCCCCCACTACCCACCCATTCATTACATTCCCTATTTTTATTTTTTTTTTTTTGCACTCTAAGGACATTTTGCAAAGCCTCCAGTGACTCCAATGAGACGAGATCAACATCTGGGAATGGATCCTGGAGCACCGAGGTCAATTAGGAGTTCTCAAGTTCTCGCTGCTGCAATTACACCGCGACAGGGAGGGACCAGGGAGCCTCCAGCACTCGGCTTTGATTCCACCAGGGCTGATGCTGCCTGGGACAGATAAGGATTGAGCCCAGATATTTAAAGTCCCGACAATTTGAGATAAATCGAGCGCAGTATGAAATTTTAATCATCTCCTTTGCCGAGCGATGGCAAAGAACAGCAAGGACTGCTGGAGGTTTCTCTTTGATTCCGAAATGCAGAACCACTCCAACAGGAATAAAGTTAGATAGGACTTAATTTGCTATTTAGCACTTTTTACATCAAGAAATGTGCTGATAAATGCCTTTTCTTGAAATGAAAAAAAATGCTTAGCGTTTCCTAAAAGTTTTATTGTATTGTGTGCTCTTTTATTCTTATAGAGTAGTAATTTTTTGCAACTCCTTTTCAAAATATTGTGTGTCTGAGAAGCACAACGCAAGAACTGTGTGGAACTGAAGTAGGAGTAAGGGCTGAGTAATAAAAATGAGACACAGTTTTCCTGTTGGGAGTAACAGAGAGCACAGATTAAAGTGGAAACAAAAAATATGGATGGATGCATCTCTAAAATCAGCCCGTGTTAAGAAATCTATATAAATGTTCTGATAAATATCATTTTATCTATTATGTCTTTTTATAAAGTCAGAATTGCTTGTGGTATCAGGTACATTATTCCAGGTGTTTCGTGGTGGGATGTTGGTGGTAAATAAATATAACCTTTTAAATTAGATTTATAATTTTTTGCACTTTAGCTTTTTTATTATAGTCAGCTGAGGGTTTATCACCAACTAACCCAAGCAATGAATTTTACTGATTTTTTTCCACTTACAGCCTATCCATGAACACACTGCAGTGTTGCCAGCAGAATTTTGACAGTTTTTGTTTGATTTCAGGTGCTCTGACTCTTTTCCTGCACTTCCATTCAGAGCAATCCCATTTTCATGCAAGTTGGAAATTGAGGGTGTTTTCCCCTCAATAATCTCCTCAGAGAAGAGTTGATTGAACCAATAAATAAATCCAAGAGCAGCACAAGCAGCATTCATTAGAACAACATTTTAATATTTCAGCCCAGCTTAGAGTGATGCGCTAAAATAAGATAAAGAGACTCAAATCCAATCCAAATCCAAGCACCACGAGGATACCTGGAACACACAAAAGGAAGGGAGGGAACAGAAGCACAAAGTCTACAGTGATGGCAAATGAAATCAAATATGTTTATAATCACTGCAGCAAATTGGAGAACGATTCCCAGGAATCCCAAAAATACGCCCTTGGAAAAAGAAATTGCAGCCTTCCTCTCACGGACTTGTTCCCTGGAATGCTGGTCCTTGGCTTAGTGAAAATTCTGCTTCAAAAGCGGGGTGGAATTAAAAACTCCTTTAGCCTCTGGTGTCTCGATCACAGTCAAGAGTTTTTAAACTTCCTATTTTCTTCCTCAGTGGAAATGCTGTACAGGAAGGGGGGTTTGCAAATCTTTTTCCCAATTACAAGAAAGCCTCGGGTGACTTGGCAGGACATTTCCATTTGAATGCAAATAATCTAAGGAATATGGAACACAATGAAGCCTTAAAAATATAGATATTTTTATTACAGCAGCACACTGGAAAGATAATTTATTAAATCCTGTGAGCGTATATCCACTCACATTCCTTGGGTTCCTAGGGAACTGACAAATTCAGCATCAGAATATAGAAAATTTTTTTAAGTTTAGGTTCTAAAACAACTGGTCCAGATGCATTTCCTATAATTGATGCATTTTCCAATGGCTGCATGAAAAAGTTCAGAAAAACATGTAGATGATCCCTGCCTTAACTGGCTTATGCTAAAAATTCCCTAAAATAATTATCCAGATTTCTGTGTATTAATACACTGCAGAACACACAAAGTCATTAAATCATTGTCTACCACAAGAATTCATTAATTCGCTTCCTCCAGTGATGTAAACATATTAATTAGGAAAAAAGCCCACACCAGGAGCTGAACCCCTGATCTATATGCAAAGTTTAATAATCATTGTACCATGGTGATTAGGATGATTATGGGGATACTGTGAAGAATTCATTTGCAGCAACTAAGCCAACATCTTTGCATTTGTTTGGAAAAACAATTATAGATCTTAATTGGGAGCCGTGTAATGATGACAGCAGTTATTTCAGTGATTGATTCTGAAATTAAAGAGAACTGGCAAATGAAACACCAGAATATCTTAGATTAGAAAATGGGAAGCTTTAGACGACATGTAGCATATGCAAATCCTGAAATATGGCAAAATCCTAATGCTGGGATGAGAACCCTCCAGAGACCACCAGATAAGGTTTTCCTCATCTTGCAGTAAAATTAAAAAATTAGACAAAATACCCCAAAAGATCAGCAAAAATCTAGACCAACCAAAGCAAAATACAAGAAAGGAATAGAGCAGAGGTACAGAAATATCAAATATCAGCTGCAATTTGTAGGAAGAATTCCTGAGTTTTGAGTTTTATATCCTAATTTCTCAGTGTTGATGAATCCGTGAAAGGGGAGGCAGCAACCCAGAGAAATGATTTCATGTTCTTAGAATTTGCTCACAGAATTCCATTGATTTGATATTTAATCAGTCATTATCTTTAAAAACAACCAGTGCCCACTTGAAGGTCAGGACATTGTATTTGCGGAGCTTTCCCTGGGAGCACAGAATTGCATTTCACAGCCCAGTGTGAAAATCTTCCTGCAAAACAACAACTCCTGGGCAGCCTGAGCGTGTGGAGAGAGGGCTGGGGGTGACTGACAGAAGTCCTGTGCTGTGTATCCAGGTCAGATCTTCCAGGAATACGGTCATGGTGTGAGTTGGCCTCAGTTTGTTATGTGGGAAAACTGCCCTCGCTGTCAGAACGCTGCAAATAACCAGAATTGGGCAATTTTGATGCTGTGATCCTTCAGATAATTAACAAAGGGATGAGTGCCCTCGGTTTGGGGAGTGCCAGGAACCCAAAGTGAGCCATTTCCAACTCTTGTGTGCTCCTTACATCCTATGAGGGTGTTGGCATCACCCACGGAGATCAACAGAAATGATGGAGGCTGAGGAGGTGGCTGTGATGTGAAATCAGGAGAAGAAAATACCTGGTTGTGCAGTTTTAGGATTGCTGACCACCTAAAAAGTGGCATTAACAAGCCCAGACTTGCAGACCTCAGTGGCTGAGCTCTTTATTCTTCCTTCGGCCATCATGAGAACAAGGAAAATCCAGCCTTAATCTGAATAATGGTACAGCCACAAAAATTCCCTCCTTGAAACACATAATATTTATTTTCTTTGAAAGAGAAACTTTATTTTGACATTCGCAAACAGCTGGGTAATGTTGCAGACACAATCCATTTTCTGCTTAGTGGACTAACAGGGACAAATTAGGTTTTAAAATAGCAGCATTCTCATCACTAAATTATCAGTCTCAAACTTGCTGTATCCAAACTTCCCTCCCAGCTTTTGTTCTGCCCTCTGAAGTGCAATCCTTCCTGACCTACGTCTCCAAAGCATTTTTGCAGCCAACTTTATGATTAATCATTTGCAAGGACCGTAAAGCACGTCGAGGTACCATCCATATTGTAAAAAATAATGTAGTTGTAGACAAGGTATAAACCCCCCTCCCAATTGAATGGATAACTTTGTATGAATAAGTTATAATTACTTTTTGTGGACATTTGGGTGAACGCTGGTGACTTGAAGTAAAGATTTTCCAAAGAATACCATTATTGCTATCATTAAGATTGATGTGAGAAGCAGTCGTGTGTGAAAAATGATCTAATTTCATGATGCTTAACTACATTTTTATCATTACAGGTATGCTACAGCACACTATTTAAGATAAATATGAATAGGCTCTGTAAATTATAAGCATAATTTGATTTTTTTCCCCTCAAAGGTGGAAGCAAAATGGCACAGATATTGATCTTACCATGAGTTATCACTACAGGTTGGTTGGAGGCAGCTTGGCAATCAATAACCCACATAAAAATCAGGATATTGGAACATACCAGTGTTTGGCCACAAATTCATTTGGAACAATTCTGAGCAGGAAGGCAAAGCTTCAATTTGCATGTAAGTTGGGAAGATCATATTTATTAGAGCATTATTTTCCTATTAATTCAGCACATGAACTGTAATTTATTGGGTAATTAAAGGATCGTCGGGGATTCTGTCCAAAAGGTTTGACTTACTTCAGCACTGCTTATTCCTCAAAACAAAATGTTCGTGGTAAATGTGAATAACAAACCCAGACGTCTGATGGCTGCTGCCCTCGGGAACAAGAATAAAAATCAGGAAATCGAAAGGTCAAGGAAGATGAGCACAATTATTTTCAGTTCGTAAAGGTGTTGCCACTTTTTGGGACAGTGGGTTTGTTGTTATCCTGCAGGTAGTGACAGCTGGAGGGGGAAACGTAGCAAAAAGTTGGGCTTGGAGTTTTCTGTAGATAATGAAGTCTAACTGAGGCATAAAACCATTGTTCCCCTAATTGCCACACTGATATTTTTTACTTTAACAAAAAACCACATTTTTCCTCACACAATGTGCAAAAACCGTGAGCTACGCTCTGAAATATTTCATATTTCACCTCCCTCAGGTCAAGCACGTTGTCTCTCTTGAGACGATTTAAAATTTATTTCATCTTTGCTCCCCATTTCACTTCTTCACAACTTCACAACCTTTTCCACAAGGTTTGGACGCAGTGACCGAGTTCTGGGAATGCCCCTGGGGATGGGGGTGGGGAACAACAGCGACAACCAAAAAACTCCACATAGTCCCTCCAGCCCTTCTTTTTTTGTGCAGTCTAAAGCTCTGAGCAGTCTGTTGCTGGGAGAAAGCAATTGTTTTCAAACCTCAGTAATAAAACATGGGTCTAAAGCCAACCTTGTGTCGCTATTTCAGACACCAGCAAACGGATTAATTATTAATCTTGTTCCATTTCTCATAGCAAACCTCGTGTCACAGGGGTTAGACAAAGGAGACATTAGAGGTCAGGCTGGTTCACAGACTCCCTTTCAGCAGAGCTGATCAAAAAGTGTATCAGTAGTACCTCATTTAATAATGTTTTACCCTGAATTTCTCAGAGAGCTTTGATTTCCAAGAGCTGGTCAAATGTAAAAAAAAAAAAAAAAAAGATTCATTATTTTCCCACTTTTTTGCTGAAATATTTTTTTCAAGTCAGCCTTCCTGTGTGGGAAATTGTTTCAAGATTTGGAGGTGAAAATTCTTTAGTGACAGAGAAAATTCGATTTTAAAAAGAAGCAAGAATAAATGTCCACCTCAAAATTGTCTATGGAGTCTATAATCCCCAAGGAACCAGGGCAGGCCAGGAAGGGAGCTGGGAAAAGATGTAAAGAAAAGGAATATCCATAAATGAAGGCACAAAGGAGGTATACAAATATTTAAAAAAAAAAAAAGGGAGAAAGGAAAAACAGGAATATCTGTGAAAGAAAGAAGCCTCTGGTGATTATCCAGCATTTCATATCAAGCAGTTCCTTTATTTAAGCTTCATACGTCCACCAAAACACTTCCTGAAGTTCCTGCAGGGAAATCCCATAGCTGGGTCTGGTTTGCCCCCAGCTCTCACCCTGCTCCAGTCCTCCAGCTCTCACAGCACCCCAGAACGCTGAATCCATCCCCTAATCAAGCACTACACTTTTCCAGTGGTGGTGACAGATATTTACATCCTTCCCCATCGAGAGGAGAGAGCACAGACAAATCAAAGGCTGTTATTTACACTGACAAGCACAAATTTACAGGAAAATGCTTCAATTTAGCAGCATCACCGCGAAACTGTGAGTTTTAAGTTGTCTTACAATAGGAAAAAAAAAGCCCACAGTACATGGAAAACGTCATAATGACCTGATGACAATAGTGGAACAAATTACCTTGAAACACTTATTTCACAGTCAACATTTCCTTGTTTCTTATTTTCATGTTGCCATCCAATTTAATTCTTTGTTTCAACTGACACTTCAGGCTATGTCTTAAAATCCAGGCAGGCAGGCACGTTCCATCACGACACTTTCATTCAACACCTCACAAAATGGGATTCTTCCCGGGACTGGAATGCCTGGCATGTTATTGCAATCTCCGTGATAAAGAATTGAATCAAGCCTATTATCCAAGTAACGGAGTTTATGTGTATTTGTCTCTTCACTACAAGGCAACTAACTCTGAGTTTGAGTTTGAATTAATGATACCTCCAGAAACCTATTGAACATGTCAACTTAATACGTGAAAAATACTTTTTCCCCTCCGTTCGAGATAGGAAGTTCTCCGAGCAGCAAAATAAATGCGGGACGAGATTAGAAATATGTCTTCAGATTCAGCTGGAGTTCCGTGCTTATCCTCTATTAAAACCAGAGCTGTCAAAGGAAAGCTGTGGGAGGAATATTGTACAGAAGGCAGTGGCATAGATTATTAAAGCTACCAGCTGAAAATGAGAGACAGCGTCAGGGAGAGGGAGCACATAAATGCATTAGCGGGATGCCTGGGATGGCAGGCCCATGGCATCCCCGCTTCCTGCAGAAGGGTTGTTTTGTCATAAATAAACTTGAAAGCTTCCCATAAATCCTGCACGTCTCCTGCTCCCCGGCAAGCAGCACGTTTGGAGCAGCCAACGTGTGTTTTGCAGGAGCTGGAGTTGTTGAGCTGGAAGTTGTTGAAAGCTTCGGTGTCCGAGCCTGGCTTGTGCAGCCAAACACAGGGACAGGGTCCTCATCCAGGCTGGAGCCACCCCCAGGGCTTTTCCCCTCCAATCCGGTGTTGTCATCCAGCACAAGGACGCCTGGAACGCTCCAGCTCGGCCTAAAGGGAAGTGAAAGGCGTGGGGCGTCCATCTTGGAACTAGGCCCGAGTCAGCGTGAGGGAAGTGATGAGGAAACGGGAGGTTTTCCTTCAGCTTTTACACAGCTTACAATCTCAGAATCATCGGAGGAAACTGTCTGAAGCTGCCCCAGGGGAAGTTTAGGCTGGATATTAGGAAAAAGTTCTTCACAGAAGGAGTGGGTGGGCACTGGAATGGGCTGCCCGGGGAGGTGGTGGAGTCGCCATTCCTGGAGGTGTTTAAGAAAGCCTGGATGTGGCACTCAGTGCCGTGGTTTAGTTGATAAGGCGGTGTTAGGTCATAGGTTGGACTTGATCATCTCAAAGGTCTTCTCCAACCTAGTTAATTCTGTGATTAAGGATGGAAAAGACCTCCAAGATCACCAAGTCCAACCTTCCCCCATTGCCCCCCTGCTCACTAAACCACATCACAAAATGCCACTTCTACTCATTTTTTGAACACTTCCAGGGATGGGGACTCCACCACTGCCTGTTCCAATGCTTGGCCACTCTTTCAGTGATGAATTTTTTCCTAAGGCGTTTTTGTTTAAGGCATTTCATGCCTTAAAAGAAAAAAAAAGACAAACAAAAAACCTGTTAGAGAAAACTGCTTCAATATGGCTCCAACCAGAACTTTCTCCCAAGGCACACAGGGGATTTGCTTTAATTATTTCCTCAGTTTTAAGCAAAAATAACTGTGTGCAAACAACTGGTCTTGAGGGAAATCCCTACAGCAGGCTGCATGAAACAGCCTGTCCAGGCCTGTTACTTGCTCTTTTAGTTCTCAGACACGTCTATGGCAGAGGCATTAAGAGAGATGCAGGAGAAATAAGTGCAATTAAACAAACTAGAATAAAAAAAGGACTCCGCTATGAAAAAGAATCACACGTGAACCTAATTCATAATTATGCAGGGCCTAAACACAGAAAATTCAGTATTAATTGGAAGCATCTTGTTGCTTAGGGATCTTAAATTAGATTCTCAGTTAAATTGTTTTGCCCTTGTTGATAAAAGTCGTGACGCTTGCAGCTTTCTCAGACCTGAAATTCTGGGAAACAATGACAACAATCTAAATTCATGCCTAGGATTAGTCACTGTGCCTTGAACCCCACAGGAGGGCACACAGTGGAGCCATTAGATCCTGTATTTTAAAGTTCCCCACAATGCTACAGGTCCAGGAAGGATTTCTCCTTGGAGTTTTTGGGCTCCAATCATATTCTCCTGTTTTTCAAAGTGGTGCTCAAGGGTTTTGCTTGGTGCTTATTCTCGACAGCATTTTTCCAACACTCACATCCTCCCTGCTCTTGGCCAGCGATGATGTGCTCACAGCAGTGTGGCTGAGAGTGACAGTGCCGGAGCACTTGGAATAAAATCTGCAGCTCCCAAGAGCTTCCACGCGCTCTCTGTCAGAGACAGAAGACTCAGTTTTGCTGAAGTAACAGATTAGAGGCAATAATTCCTCCCAGACCGAGTTTTGGCCATTTTGAAGCACAAAATAACAGTCCATCCTCAGCGTTTAACCATTTGGGGGAGAAATATATTAAAATCAATCAAATCCATGTAGTGTTTGCTGGCTGGTGACAGGCAGAGCCCTGTTAGAGGGGCTGGCTGGGAGGTGCTCAGGCAGCATGAAAGCCCACTTTTCATCTGATTACTTCATCGTGTTATTTACCTTCGAGTGCACACAAATTACAGAAACATCACAAAGCAATACAGCAGCCTGGAGATGTCATAACCCTTTTCACTGGCAGTGTATGCTCTGAAACAGAAAATGGGAAAATCAATAGGCTCACATCAGACAGGCTGAATTTGCAAAGTCTGGACATGCATGAATTTAAGGCTAAATGGCACCTACACTCCTGGCTTGGCTGTACTGCGGTGCTGTGTGTGTCCAGAAATCCCTGTGTAACAATTGTATTTGATTAAAAGGTGTGCTAGATGTTGTAACTACCACCTGGAGTAAAGCTCTCCTGGTCTTTAAGCTGATTGTTAATTCATCACTGCACACGAGGGCTGGAATACTGATCAGCCTGCCTGGCGCTTGGATTGTGGGAATGAACACTGGCAGTGTCTTTCTTTTTAAGAAGAAGCATAAACTGCTCAGTTCAGTGCTCCACAGGCACTCAGGGATGAGCAGCTGATAAGGGAAGAGCAGAAAGGAGGAAGAGCTCAGCTTGCCAGTGCCAAAAAAAGGTCCTCATCAAAGATGCATCCCCCAAAGTGTGACTTGGTTTATACATTCCCTTTCCCTCTTTAGGGACACATCGGGTAAAGCCATAGACTTGCCTCTGTCCACAAAGAATCATGGAATGGCCTGGTTGGAGGAGACATTAAATCTCATCCTGTTCCACCCCCTGCCACCTCCCACTGTCCCAGGTTGCTCCAAGCCCCATCCAGCCTGGCCTTGGACACTTCCAGGGATGGGGCAGCCACAGCTTCTCTGGGCAACCTGTGCCAGGGCCTTCCCACCCTCACAAGGAAGAATTTCTTCATAATATCCCATCTAAATCTACTCTATTTCAGTTTGAAGCCATTCCCCCTTGTCCTGTCACTCCAGGTCCTTGGAAATTCTTTCTCCTTCTTTCTTGTAGCTCCTTCAGGTACTTGAGGGTCACAGTTAGGTCACCCTGAAGCTTTTCTTCTCCAGGCTGGACAATCCCAATTCTGACATCATTCTCTATCCTCTGTTTTGAAAGGGTGGCCTTATATATAATCCTAGAATGGTTTGAGTTGGAAGAGACCTTAAAGCCCATCTTGTTCCACCCCCACTTCCATGGGCAGGGACACCTTCCACTGGCGCAGAAACACATCTCAACTTGCAGATATGTGGAGAACCAGACATAAAATCTCCTTTCCATGCTCTGCACAGCCCTCCTGATGACCCTGAACACCTCCCAGTCTGCATCTTCCCATGAGCCAGTGAGGAAAAAATGCAACCTGCAGTGGGAACACTCGCTGTGGATCGATCCTGTCTGGAGGATGGAAATGCTCTGTCACCTCTCCATCTGTCACTGAACAGGCTCACAGCTCAAAATTGCCTTTTGGACTTTTAACCACAGCTACAGAATCCAATATCACCGGAGCAGCAGCAGCCGCCCTCCCCGGGTGTGGGTAGGAGGGAGTGCCAGGCTCTGAGCAGAATGAGTTACAGGAAATAAACCCCATGTTTTGTCAAAATTCTGCCTGGAGTGAAAAAGAAAGAGAACTTTCATTTATCACTTCTGATTGTTATGGACACCCTGTGCCAACGCTCCAGCTCTCTCTGCAGCAGCTCCCATGGCAGGAGACCACATCAAGGTCTTTGCTTAATGGATGCTCTCCACGGAGCAGACCCAGCAGCTTGAGGCATGTTTTCCTTTTTTCTCCTCTACTTTTCAATATTTCCCAAAAAAATCAGGAAAAACATGGTGAGAACCTGACGTGCATTGTTGTAAGGAATCTGCCTTCTCCAGGGATAACAGCCCCAACTCTCCCAGCCTGTCTTCACAGGAGAGGTGCTCACTCTGATCAACTCAGTGGCCTCCTCTGGGCTCATCCCAATGGGGAGGGGCCTGTAAGGGGTCTGTACCCACCCCAAATTGGGGCCCTGGGTGTCCTTCAGGGCCACTTTGAGCAAAACACCTGCAGAGAACCCTCTAAAGTGATGCAATTCAATCACTCAAAGACCAAAACCACTGCAAGACCTCACTACTCTCAGCTCATCTTCCTGTATCTCCGTTGAGCTTCCCAGGATTCATTTTTCACAGAATTCTGTGCACACAGAGACTCCCACAGGCCCAAGGAAAAGCAGGAGCCACCAACAACCACTCAGCAGAAGCTTGGAAGAGTTTCACCTGCCTGCTGACAGGACAAGTCAGGCTGATAACAGAGTTTCTATTTTAAAGCTCTGATATCACAAGAATAGGATTATGCAAATCTCCTGACGTTCCTGAAGACAGAGGGAGCAGCCTGGAATCTTTAAACCAGAAGACATGGGAATGTCTACATAAGGAAAGGGGTTTGCTTCCTCCATCATTCCTTAAAGGTTTTAGTCTCCTCTGCATTCTCAGAGCCCAACTGATGTCCATCCACACCAAGTACAGCCAAGGCCTCCTCTCTCCTGTTAAACACATCCTGAAGCTGATGGGAGCAACATTCCCTGGTTTTTTTATGTCATGACAGACCAGGCAGCATCACAAACTTCACTTTTCTGCCCCTCAGTGGTTTAAACATCTCTCTCAGAGTACTCAACCACTGTGTTCAAGGCTCTGCTGTATCAGCACTTGGTTAAAGCTGTTTTATTCCAGGTTAGTTCCTTAGACTTTTATTACAAAAGGAGGGGTTTTATCTGTGAAACAGAGATCTGCATTACAGAGGTGTTGTAAGGAGCATTACAGGCAGTGAACCAGGCAGATAAAGTAGTAATAGGGAACATAGGAGTATTTGAAGATTATCTTTTAAGTTCTATATTACTTACTCTTCTTTAGTTCCTTTAAAAGTGTTTATCCTAAATCAACCCATTGCCAGTTGTATTGGAAAAGCAATATACGTGATTGAGATATGGTGGGGAACAAAACATCCACAGGTCCCGGAGCTGATAGATTCTGATTGATAAAATTTAATACTTTGGAAGGGTAAAGCCAGTCTATATTTGCAGTCTGGGTGTTTTCTGTTTTATCTGCTCTACTTTCATTACAGACAATATGATGTAGATTCCAATAAATTATTGAGCGAAATATCCACGTTGCTTATATGAGATTCTTCATTTTTGGCGTGACAAAAAAAAAGTCATGGTGGAGGTTTGCAAGGGAAAAAACCGCCCTAAATTATTTGAAATAAATGATTGGCTTTTTAAAAAATAAAAATAATGAAATTAATTGATTTGTTATTTTTGCAGTGAAGGTTGATCCAGAGTAAATGTTTTAAGGTACGAGATAAACTTGTCTATCCTGTAGTTTATGTTGAAGAAGGAGGAACAGTGTGTAACATTTGGACTTTTCATGGAGTGAAGGAATGAGGTCACGGGCGCTGCTTTCCTCAACAGGAAAACCACATCTGGAACAGAGAAAGCACTGAGCTGTAAATATCCTGTCCTGAATGCTGCTGCAGGAACAACAAATAGTGTAACCCACACCTGAAATCCCACTGGCAAGATTCACACCCAAAAACCCTCTACACCAAACACTTGGGCAAATCCTGAAATTCCCGCTGGGAGGAATCCTTTGAGGGCTGGAATGCACCTGGAATGAGGGGGATAAAGCAGTGGTGGCTGGAGGAAACCCAGGGCAATTCTACAAGAAGTAATTCTGTGCTGGATCAAGATCTCCAAAGGGCTGGGCAGGAGTTTGGGAAGGGTTATTCTTGACACACATTGTCAGCAGTGTGTGGGAACCCTCTCTTCCTTCCCACTTTTCCTCTCTTCCTTGCCATTTTCCCTCTTTCCTTGCCATATTTGTTGCATGTCTTAGGAGCCTTGATCATTATTTTGTTGGTAGAAGAGAATTAGTGGCCTGAAGTGGGACAGAATTCATCAAAACCCAGGAAAGGGAGGCAAAAGGCACTTCCTGCAGGACCAGGGCACAGCTGCTTGTCCCCAACAACAAGGTCAAGGTCCAAGGGAAGTGAGAAGATCAGGAATCATCTCCATGTACTCAAAAACAGGTCACTGTGGGAGCAGTGGGAAATAGGAAGGGAAAAAAAAATGTTTTGGATAAGAATTAACCCCGCTGCCAAAAGGACATTTGCCCCAGGAGCCAGGGCCATGTCCTGTGGAAGTCAGGCAAATCAGAGTAGTAGTGGCAGGGATAAATCCAACCCTTGAGGATCAACCCAGGAAAAAAAAATCTGTCTTTAAGAGCTCTCCAATCTGGAGAAAACTCCTGCAGACGGCGAAGTGACTCTGGTGATGACAGGTGACAAATGAACTGTGCCGTGACAAGTGAGAAAACTGCTCGGGGAATATGAAATATTCAACAGCTAATTCCTTCGTGCCCCTCCCCGGGAGAGGGTCAGCTCCTCCGCTGCCCCCCCGGCCTGCAGATGGGCTTGGGAGCGGGAGCCCTACGGCCGCAGCCACGCTCGCTGCTCAGAGCAAGTCCCGCGCTCAGCTCTGAACAGGAATTTAATATTTTATGCTGCTAAAGCTGTAAAAGAGGAGGGAAAAATAACAAAAGCCAGATGTAGAGCAGCTCTGCAGCTTCCCAGCGTGCTCTGGGTTTCTTGGTGCATCAACAAAAATCAAGCCAGCTCAGGGTTTTCCACCCCCCCAACCTCACCCTCCTTGTTTAATTTCTTTGTGACCTTCCACTTTTTTCCTCTAGAGGAGCTTGATTTGTAAAGGGCATTTTCACTCTTTAATTGAATAAGGCAATCAGGCTGTGGCAGAAATTATTGTTCCCCACCTCGGAAATTAGTGCCTGGATTGGCCATTCAGATCATTTAAGGTGAATTGAAGACCCGGGGCCTGTGTGCATCCTAAAGTGTAAATTACAGGTGCTCTCCCTTGGAAGATCCAAAGCAATTTCACTAAATAAGGAAGGCCTGAGGAAGGTCCCTGGATGAGATTTGGAGCTTTGGAGAAGGAGAAGACCCAGGGATTGTGCTTTTCCCTCTCCTTTGGACAAGCAGCTCCATCAGGGAGTTTTGGGGGCACAGCACAGCTTTCCCTTTTACTCAGGGTGGGATGCAATGTTCCCCTAAGGTGGAAATGAGAACTAAAGTGGGAATTCCAGTGGATTTTTAACCTGTCCCGGTGGAAAGAGCCACTCAGGCATGGCCCAGCCTGGTCCTGGCTGACTCAGCTTCAAATCCTTCAGACCTGAGATGTTCAAGGCTCCCGTGTGCTTCAAAGGGAGCAGGAGAACTCAGCAGGTGTTGAGGAGAAAATCCAGGTCTTTAAAACTCAGGAAATGGGAAATACTAAGCGGCTTTCAGACACCTTAATTAGAGATAACACCGCTCTTAATCTCAGAATTGAATTCATAGAAAATCAATTAGAACATTTTAAAAAATTGAGATTAGATGTTAACGGGAACAGATTAATGTATTGACAGTATTATCAAGACAAAGGAACTGTCAGAGGGTTTGTTCAGCAAGTTTAGTACAATTTGGGAGGCTGAAAAAGAGAGTTTAGTTTGCAGGGGAAGTTGTAGGGAAGGAGATTAGCCATTCCTTTGGGAGATATTTGGTGAAGGAAGGATATTTCCATAACACACTCTACAGTAACCAGGCTGCAAGAGGTTGGTGCTCATCTCCTATGAGGTAATTCACTACAAAAAATGCTGAGGAGAAGCAAAAAGCAGGGATTGATTTCCAGGAGGGGTCTGGAATGGTCTGGACAGGCACAGCCTGTAGCTAAAAAGGCTTTAACCCCAAATTTTTTGGGACTTCCTCTGTGTGAAATAAGAAAAGCAAACCCTAAATCTGGAAGTATGGGACCTTCAAGATAATTTAAAGATCCAATAAGCTCCATTTTTGTTATTCATTCTCTGAATTCAGACCCAAACGAAGGTACCTAATTGTCAGCTGACAACACAGGTGCTGGAAATACTTCCCATGGAAAACTGCTGAGCTCATCCTTTGCATCCCATTTCCCTGGGAGAAAATTCCTGTTGTGCTGCATCACTGCAGCACCACCACTCCCATGGCAATACATCACAGCCAATAAGGGACACGGAAAAAAGAGGGAGCAGAAGTGATGCATCACAATTTGACACAGCCACGTGGAAATGTGAGGAATGGTATTGATTTGTCCTCAGGAGCATGGCTAATTTGTAAAGAGCTCTCGCTACTCACGCCTTAACATTCGCTGCACATTTCAATACCGAGTAATTACAGCCATTAGATTTGGGATTATGTAATGACAAAACATTTATGAGGGGGAAAAAATAAAAAAAAAATAAAAAATCAAAAGTTCAAGAAAGCATGAAATTACATTAATTCAGATGAACTGTTGCAATTATGCAAGGTGATAAATTGGAGTTTCTCTAATTGTCTGTAACAATTTCATATATTAAAACAGCCAAGTTTCCTTGTTTGCCCTTTGGTAATTCAGAGTTATGTCTCTCCTTCAGATGGACTGGCTTGGAAGTGCTGCTTCTGGCCCTGAGCAGGTTCAGGAATTTCAAACACATGATTGGGAGGTTGAAATGAATGAGTTGCTACTTGTGATTAGGTTTTTGTTTCTATCAGACATATTTAAGAAGCCATTCCTTAATCGGAGAAATGTGACCTTGTGTTCACTCTGTTGTGTAGTTTAATCTGCCACTCTGCCACCTGTAAGGCAGTTTTATATTAAGAAAAAAAATCAAAAAACCCCAGATGCGTGGGTAATAGTGATGGTGATGAAATTAAAATAAATATATTAATGATACAATCAGCAACTGGATGTTGCTTGGAGCAACCTGCTCTGGAAGGTGTCCCTGTCCGTGGAAGGGGATGGAATGAGAGGGTCTTTAAGGCCCCTTCCAGCCCAAACCACTCTGTAATTCTATGATTATTATTATGAGATTTAAAACACTAAGGAAAAAATACTGCATGGCTGAACCTATTAATTAGCCTATTAATTAACACAAATGCATCAGCAGGAAAGATTTCTGTCCATCAGTTCCAATTTATTTCTGTCTCCAGGGATCATCATTTCAGGCAAACACCTCAATCCCCCTGGCTTTGCTTCTCTCAGTGGCAGATTTGTACTCAGCAAAGCGACACCAATTGTCACCCTCATCCAACACTGACATTCTTCTTAATCTCTGCTTTTATTCTGTTTAAAATCTACCTGGAAGACTTTCAGGCCAAATCCTTTGCTGCCATAAATCAGCACAAAGCCAGGTTGGACGAGGCTTGGAGCAACCTGGTCTATGGAAGGTGTCCCTGCCCATGGCAGGAGGTGGCACTGGGTGAGCTTTAAGGTCCCTTCCACCCCAAACCATTCCACGATCACATCCCTGACCCCAGTGGGTACGATTGGCTTATACCAGCTCATTCCTTCTCCCCATTCCTCCCTTCATTCCCGGCGAGGAGCTGACAGCCTCCTACACCTCAAGCATCCCTGTTCCCTCCAGAGAGAGCCATTCCCTCACTCCATCCCCACACAATGCCATATGCTCGGGGTGTTGTGAGCGCAGCCCCTCCTCGCTCAGCTCCGCAGCATTCCCAGCCGGAGCCGGGGACGTGCCGCACGCGGCCGAGTCCGTCCGTTCCCGCTCCTCCCTGCGAAGAATCCCTCGTGCATCCCAGCGTTTTGCTCGGCCTCCATGACCTCATTATCACACCCAGCGGAATCATCGTGCTCCACCGAGAGCGGTCTGCCAACGTGCACAGATCTGGGCAAAAAATGTGGGGTTTTTGTTAAAACTCGCAGCTGAGAGAGCAGTGGAGTGTGAGGGAACTCGTTGTTCTTCAAGTGAGATAAATACAGGCAAAGAATGAAAGGAATTATGTAGGAACTAGGTGATAATTTATTTATAGATCTCCGCAGAAACACTGAAGTTAGCAAATATACCATCTGTTAAATAGTCATCTTATTCCTAAGTGCATATTAGCAATCTAAATGTGTGCCAAACACCTGATCTTAGAGATCTTATTTGATACTCTTTTTGACAAGCAACATTCTGCTTTATTAAATTATGTCATGTTATGTTATGGAGCTGTGCTAGGGAACAGGAGCCGGGAGAACACAAGTGGTTGTGATCTCTTGGTGTAAATGCCCGCCCAGGCCAAGGAGAAGTGGTTTGAGAGCAGCAGCCAGAATTTCAGAATTACAAGAGGAGAAGTGGTTTGAGAGCAGCAGCCAGAATTTCAGTATTACAAGAGCAAAACAGAATATTTGCATTTATAACCTCAGGTAATTTTTATATATATATATATATGTATATACTAACAGATTGCAATTAATCATTGAAAATACAACCCCACAGGTGAAAAGAGATATCTTTGTGGCAAAGAGAAACATTATTTTGGAGGGTCCACCTCTTCCCTCTCTTATCCACCTGGACTGCATAACAAAAGCAGGTTATTTTATAGCTCATTGTTGAACCCATGTGGATGAGGTGTCATAATATTCCATGGGAGATGCTGCCTGCCTGGAGGAAGAGTCCGACAAAGATGAAAACAGAATTAACACAGACTCCACTAATGAATTCCCTTTGTCTGTTTTGTCTTGGTTTGCTTTTTCAGAGGTTTGAGGTTTTTTGTTCTTCAATGATTCTTTGTTGCAAAGACGGGCACTGAATGAATTCACTTTGTACAGTTTTCTATCAAAATCAATCAAGGCAAAAGATAATTTCTGGTTTGGCCTATGAAGTTTTGGGGAGGTGGGGGTTTCTAAAACATGCAGTGGGATGAAGACCTCGGAGTTAAGATGTTGAATGGATTCTCTAAAGAAAGTATTTCTTCCTAAAGGTCTTTAAAATGGGTTAAATAAGGACATTGCCTACTTGTCCCTGTCATGGGTGAGATGAAGAGATTAAATGATGATTTATGTGCCTCCACAGCTGCTTTTTTATATCTATGATTAATAAGCATAAAGGGATGAAAATCTTCTCTCCTGCACTGGAAAATCCGGAGTTGCTTCGTATAACCAAACTACAAACATTCCATGACACAGCTCAAACTCCTGCCTATGGATTTTGATCCTCAGGGTTGAAAAGTGGAGATTAAAAAAGCACAGCCAGCTTTTTCCCCACGTGGGTTCAACTAAAAGGGTTTAGATGGGATATTGGGAAGAAATTCCTCCCTGTGAGGGTGGGGAGGCCCTGGCATAGGTTGCCCAGAGAAGCTGTGGCTGTCCCTGGATCCCTGGAAGTGTCCAAGTCCAGGTTGGACGGGGCTTGGAGCACCCTGGGATGATAGTGGAAGGTGTCTCAGGGGTGGGACTGGATGAGCTTCAAGGTCCCTTCCAACCCAAACCATTCCATGACTCCATTACATAATCACAAGTGGCCCTGCTCCCTATAAAACAGTGGATTCCCTGAGAGATCTCATTCTCCTGCTTTTTAATTATTCGAGTCAGGGACGTTTGTCCTGGGTTTAATGGAGAAACACAGACAGGTGACACAGCACCTCAAGTGAGAGCTAAAATGATAACATGACATATTGTGTCATTAAACTAAAAATTGCTACTAGCAGCTCATTACTTTCCGAAATGTATTCCAATTTCAGAGTGAGGTATTACACAGTTAATTCTCAATTGTCATGAAAACCTTTTCCTCCTGCTGTCCTTTATTTTTTTTTTCCCTCCTCCTTTCTTCGGTGTCTCATAACAAGTGAAGTTTTGTTCTCAGCAAAAAAATTAAGGCTGATCTACCACAGCGAGAATATTGGGAAGCATTAGTTAGACTGCAAAGATTTTCCATACTATCCAAGAGTTTGTTGAGAGGTTTTTAAACTCCATTTTTAAGGAGAAATTGCAGTTTGTTTCATATTAGCAGCTCAAGGAAAGAGATAGGAAAGGGAACTGTGCCCGTTTTTGTTGTTAGTGCCTGAATCCTAAAAAAATCTGAGTGTTTGGCACCTTTCTAATTTTTTTTAATTTAATATAATAAATAAGAGAATTTGAGGGTCTTTGGCCTCCTCTCCTAGAGCAGAAAGCCTCAGACCAGGCATCCCAGGCAAATCTTGACAGTAGTCCCAGGGATCACTTTGCCATACAAATATTTGGTGCCGGCCTTTTTCTTCTCAGAAAACACTTAATTCCCAGGAAAGGGAAAAAAAAAAAAAAAAAGATGGTAAATTTTCTCAGACTGAATTTTCAAAATGAGTAAATAAATCCACAACATCAGAGGCTGGACCAGTAAATTCTAAGTATGAAACCAAACTTTAATTTCTCTTTCAATTACTATTACAGATTGAAATACAACTAAATCAATGAATTTTTTTCCGGTTTTCTTCGTCTTTCTTGTGGTTTTTCCCCCCCCTCCTTGGACTACCCATAATCGAAGGCAGAGATGTAGCCAGCAGGCAATTAAAAGAACATCAGAGTTTAAAACCCTTTCCCGGCATATTGACAGCTCCCATCTATTGTGCTGTGACAGCACAAGGAGGTGCTACAGGTGCTTAATTCAATCCAGCCCCCTCGGAGCAGACAATGTCTTCGTGGGAGACCAATATCCGGGAGATGAAGAGGAGGAAAAGAAAAATTAACTGAGTAAAGTTCAGCTAAGGGGGGAGAAAATTGATATATTGACAGAAATAGCTGAGGCTGTACAGGTAGTAATCGTTATTGCTCTGACCAACGAGGGCTGTTTCTCTCTATTGAACTCTGGATCAGGTTGTTGTTCTGCTGATGAAAAATGGAACAATTGTTTGAAACAAGGACCTGCAGCGAGGTAAATAAAATAAGCTTAGGGCAGGCAGTTTATGGCACTGTGGTATAAAGAGATTTAAGGGGAAGCTGATGGTTATTGTATTAAAGCGTATTTTGAATGCGTTTCAAGCAATCGTTTCCCAAATGGCTCTGACAAAACGGGAAGGCTTCTCGTTAGGATGGGAGCTGGATCAAAAAGTAAATAATCTTTTTTTTTTAAAACACAACTATTGTGTCGTGCTTTGTAATTGAATTAAAGGGAATCAGATGGATAATTCTTCAACACCTCAGTGAAAGGTGAGAAGGCAGCAGAGAGTGAGTGTGGTGTTAGACTCGGTAAAAAAATAGACATTAAGAGCCATAAAAATCACCTACGGGAGATGGACGTGTTTGTACGGGAGATTTCCCTGAACCATCCCATGATTTCCTACTAAAAGTCCCTTCTTTCTCCCCTTTAGAACCAGTGCTAAAGCTCAAGGCAAATAAAACCTATCCAGGTGCTGCAGCCAGTTTAGGACAGAACAGACTCATTGAGAAAACAACATATTTTTATCATCATTTAAACCCACACTCTGTAGGAGTCCTGCTGATCTTTAATTATCACTTGTATATATAGCACACACCTGTTCTTTATTTCTATAGAAAAGGAAACACCACAAAATGCTTTTTTTTTTTTCAGCTCAGGTAGATTAGGAGTCTTGTAAATTCCAAAAAATTATGCTGGAAAAAATCATGGAATAACACGATGGCTTTGCAAATAGAAATTGTAAATACAAACTCCCAGTGTTAGAGTAGAACTGCTTTAGGAATAAGTATCTTGTGAACGCCAGGGGACTCAGTAATGGTTGGACTGGATGATCTTGGAGGTCTTTCCCAACCTTAATGATCCTGTTATTCCATGATACCACGTTGGAAGAGCTACTTTTCCATTCAATGTGTCAGTGAAATTATATTCTGCTGTCAAATATGTGACTCTGTTCTCGAGTTACTTAATTGGATACATTGGGATGCAGTTGGGAATAAATCTGCTGGAAAATAACCCGGCCTTGTTTTCTCCTTCTCTCCCAAGATCTGGAAAACTTCGAGGCAAGAGCACGCAGCCCGGTGTCAGTGCGGGAGGGACAAGGAGTGGTCCTGCTCTGTGGAACTCCCCCCCACCACGGAGGTACGATGAGGAACAGCCCGGGCAGCCCCTGCTCTGCCTCGGGAGCAGCGGAATTCCCTGTGGGATTGGCAGTGGAATTTGCTTGTGCATCAGTTACCTGGGTTGACTGCTCCAGGTCTCCATGGAATGGCTCTTTTCCCTTTCAGTGCTTGCTGCTGCAGTGCTCTCAGTTCAATCGTGCATTACACACATTGGGTTTTTTGTCATGAGGATTTGGCTTCTGCTCTTGAATCCCTGATTTTTTTTCCTTCCCGATAATCATAGAATAATTCAGATTGGAAGGGGCTTGGTAGGAGGTGAACTGGCTGATTAAAGGAGGGCTGCCTAGGTCAGGTTTCTCAGTAATTGTCAATGCTTCAGATGGGGAAGGAAAAGGAGTTTTCTGAGGAATTGATTTGGGGGTGCCTTTGCCCACTCTGCTGCCTCACCGTAAGACCTTTGGGATCTTCCTTTCTGGGTGGGATAAAGTCCAGGTGAAAATGTTACCCTAGAAAAGCAAATATATATTAATAAAGGGGAAATATCAATGACATAATTTAAAAATTGTTCTGTTCTGGACTTAGGGAATCAGCAGTTCTTGGTTGACTCACTTCCTGCTCTTGGCAGCAGTGACCACACATCCCCAGGAGCTGCAGTTTTCCACATCCTGCTCCCAGCAATCCTCAATTCTTCTTAAAGAAACAGAGTTATGAGACAAACTCCCAGGAGAAGGTAAATAGTGATCTCTAAAGAGGATGCAGTATTTCAGAGAGGGAGAGAAACCCATCAATCAACTGAAAGCCCTCCAGTCCTGCACAGAGAGGAAATGTCAGTTCACTGGGTGTTTACAGCCATATGAAAGGAGGATATAATCAAGGAGATGAAGTGAAACCTGATCCTTAAGGGCAGAAAAGGCTTCAAAGAGTTCCTCAAATGTATCAATGGGACAGGCAGAAAGACAACACATCCATCCTGGAGCCAGTGAACTATCTATTCTCCTCCTGCTGCGGGGTAAAATTATGATTTGACAAATAGGAAGGAGTGGAAGAAAACATTCAGAACAAATAAATGGTTATAGGGTGAGTTCCCCCCAGATGAACTGAACTGACACAATGGGATCCATAAGCACAGCCTTGGCCACAGGGTTCCTTCAGCTGGGGCTGGGAGCTGCTGACCAGCAGGCTTGGAAAACACAGGACCTGGCATAACAAGGGTCCACAGAACAGAGCCTCAGTCCTTTTGTCACCCCTAAACGCTCTGTTTAGGATCCTAAATTATATGCCAGGGGCATGAAGTACATGGTGTGAACCACCATAAGTCATGGACTATTTCAGGATGCTTAGGAAGTTGTTTTTATTGAAAAGGATTGTATATTTAGGTCCTTTTTTTTTTCTTTTTTAAATTGAAACCCTTGCCTCCAACTCACAATACCTACAGGAGAAAGGATTACTGGCTGTGCTTCCAGCTCACATTACAAGCGTTCTGTGCAGCACTTTAAATGTGTCAGGAATTAGAGAGATGTCAAGGAATTTGGAAGATAAGCCCTACCAGCAGGAAAAGAGTTGCCTTTCCTATAATGTAACGACTTGAAGGAAGACAGGAACCCTCTGTAGAGCAGTTGTTTGAAGCAGCTGCTATTAATACAGGAAATTTGAAATAGGAAGCACTGGGTAAAACCTCCTGCCAGCCTACAAAGTCAGCGTGTGCTTCCTCCAACAATAGAAGAAGGGGAATAGAAATAATAGAACGGAAAACAAGGAGGGTTCATTAATTCAAATTTCCTCCCATACAACATGAAGATGGAAGGAGAGCTCCAGAAGTGTTTCTACCATCCCTGGTCTCTGGGGAAGTGCCTCACTTCTCTTTCTACCCCTCACTGCAGAGACCAACACGTTGCCAAGTTTATGTGGTCCTGCACCACAGCACTGGAGTTAAACCTGCCCTGTTCCCAGGAAAGCTCTGCAGAGCTCCTTAGGCCACTCACCTCCTCATCATATCCATAAGTATTGCTCCGTGATCAAAAATATTTGAAATATTTAAAGCTCAGTTGGAATTAAACTTAGTTTTCCAATACATTTGACAAGAAAAGACGTGCTACTTGTATTTTGTATCTTTGCTTCTTCACTGAGAGCACTGCTAACCTAGTTTTGTACAAGGGAAATGAGTGATTCATCGAAATGGAGGATAAAAATATATTAGTCAGCTATAAGCCAGAAACAAACAGACAATAAAACCCCACCAAACAAACAAACAAAAGTACAAAAAGGTTGCTCCCGCAGCTTTCACATCAGCTTTAGGTCTTAAACTATCTCTCAGAGAATAAAAAACATTGCAGAGCTGCACTAAAGCTACACTCCAAAATAAAAGCTTAAACAAAAAGATAATTCCATATTTCTGTGAACAAATATTAGAGCTTTCAGGATAGATCAAACATGAAAGAAGAAAAGATCCACCTAAGTTTACATCTTAGATCAATTAAGACATTAAAAATTACGGTTAATGAACAACAAATCATAGCCTGTAATTAGCTCTTGAAAACAAGAGCAAAGCTGCCCCAGGGTACCTGACCCACCCCAAACCCCCCTATTCCCTCACCCAGCCCCTCCTCACCTATTTCTGCTCCGGCCTCTCTGTGGTTATTTATGAGGCTCATTAACACTTATAAAGTTCAGAGTGTGACATTCCTGTGCTCGTTAGTGATGCTCAGCAGCGCAGGGGGGACCAGGTAAACTGTATTTTTTCCTGAACCATATCCCTCCTCTGCCTCAAGTTCTCCAGGTCAGCCCTTTTTCCCTGTGTAATCAACATAAAGTAATATTTTACTATCAAAAACCAGTGGTTTATAGAGAGCTCTTAGGCAGGGAAAGGCATGGAGGGAGGGAGCTGGAAGAAGCTTTAATTTCTGCAGCTACTCATGAGCTTGACCTGCTCTGATGAAGAAGCTGCTGCCTAAATGGTAATACTTGACACGGGACTATGGGGTGGACTGTTGTTCATTTATTCCCTTGGAAGTGCAGCCTGATCTAAAGCCTGTTTCCTTCATCTGGCTCCCTGCAGAGCCGTAAGGAAGTTGCTAATCTCGTTAGGAGCAGCAGGATCACTGCGCATTTGCATTTATTTGTGTGGAGGAGCTGGGACGGAGGCTCTGGGCTTTTCCTCGTGCTGACATCGCGGGAGTGAGGCTGCACTAAACCCCAAAACACCCCGAAGGAAGTAGGACCCCCGTGGACCCGCTCAGGGGGGGAAATTCCAAACCCTCATCCTGCAGAAAGCTGGGGAAAGAAGTGCAGGGGAAACTGGGTTTGGAGAGGATGGGATGGGATGGGATGGGATGGGATGGGATGGGATGGGATGGGATGGGATGGGATGGGATGGGATGAGCAGTGCTGTGAAAGAGGGTTTGATTTCTGCATTTTCTATTAAACACTTGATAAAATCTGAAAGGGAGGGTTTGAAGTGTCTCTCCCTTTATGAAATGGAGTGCCTGAGTCACGGGCTGAGAGTCCCTTTCTCCCTGCTCCTGTGAATCCTTAATCCAGCTTTCCCACAGCTCCAGAGGGAGGGAGCATCCCCTCCCTGAGCCCGGCCTGGGGCTGCTGTGCTGCACACCCAGCAGGATTGACTGGGATTTGACTGGGCTGGGGGAAGCACTGAGAGGCTCAATTCCCTATCCCAGTACATCAGCAGGGATTCCCAGCTGCTCCTCCTTCCCAGCCGTGCTCTGCAGGAAAACTCCCCGGGCTGACAGGGGTGGGAGATGCTGTCCAGCCTGGCCAAACTCAGGAATTGCCCACCTGGAAGGTGAGCTGGATTAACCTGGGGGTCTCTGGGGTGAGTAGGGACACTGACACCACAAGTGCTTGCCTTGGATTAAAAAAAACCCCAAACCCAAACCCACCCTAATATTGCAGCACTATAAAATGGCTCCTGCTCTGCCATAAAAGGGGCTTTTTCTCCTTTCTTTGGCTCATACAGTAGATCTGCTCCCCATCTGATTTATTCCAAGTGCCCCAAAATGGAAGATTTTATAACACAGTGCTGGGTTTTCTACTCTATTACCTGTTGCTGGAGTAACTTTCTAAGAAAAGATACTGAGCAAGGGAATAAGTTGCTGGCATTATGCCTTAAAAGAGGGGAAAAAGTTCAATCTCCAAAGTTTGGCTCCTTTCCCTTGAGATTTCATCCAACTCCCACTGAAGTCAATTAAAATTAGGGTTTCTGCAGAGTTTAGTGGAGCTGAATTAGGCTCTAGGCAAGCATGGCCTGCGGATGGGGGATGATGAACCAGCAGTTGGGAGAGGGGGAGTGTTTATATCCTTTTTACTGGGGGAAAAGGGATTTAAATATGACTAAGAGGGGCCTCTGCTTGTTCCACTTAATGGGAAAATTCATCAATAGTCCCTAAAGCAATGGTGGGGAGCAGACAGGGAGAGAGGCACAGAAACTTCAGAAAATGAAGTCAACTGGAACCCCCTGAGAACTGAAATCAGGACAGGAAAGGTCTGGTTCTCTTTTGGTGATTAATTAATTCGTGGATTGACCTCCTGAAGAATGTCTGTGAGGCATAAAGTTGGGTTTAATGGAGTTTTATTGTATTCTATCCTGCACAGAGGTTTTAGCTGCATCACCTCCTCCCACAGCAGGAGGGGTTTTGTGGTTCTGTGCCATAAGAGGGTTTAAAGATCCTTCCTGGGAATCTTTTTGAAGTCTTGGCAGGCACAGGGATGCCCCTAGAGGGGGTCAGGGCTTTCTTCAACCCTGTAATTGCCACCACCAGGACTTTGGCAGAGAAACCTCCAAGCTGCTTTTCTCCTATTACTCATTTTTAAAATTACTTCCAGATTTTCTTTGGATACGCTATCCTGGCATGGAAATCTGGGCATCCAAGGGTCAGGTTCAACCACTCAGGGTGGTTTTATTGCCCAGAGGTGCCTTTGGGTAGGTGTGGGTGAGGAGGAAGGCAAGAATTCCAGCCTGGGAGAAAGCAGATCCAAGGTATTTCTTCCACAGGAATGTTGACAACACACCATTTAACTGGACATACTTTAAAGGATTTACCTTGCAAATCTGCAGCATTTTCTGTAGAGTCCCCAGCTTGCAGCTTAGACACCTCCAACAAAGGAGTTGAAATCTGAATTTTGCACACTTTGGTCTGCATGTCCAGACAGTCTGCAGTCAGCAAACCTCATGCCTGGGACAGGAAAATAGTCTGTGTATCTCTGGAATGATGAGGTCATGGCTGCATCTCTTATTTCTGATCCTTCCTGTGGGAAAACCCATCCATCTCCAGGTTTTCTTCTGTAAACAGATGCTTTAAAGTACCTCAAATTCCATGGGCATGCCAATGGGAAAAAATGGGAATTTATCTTGTGTGTGAGCACATGTACCTGTGCACACCTTGTGTTACACTCAGAATTAATTGCTGCCTCTTCCGGGTTTACTGGAGACCATGGAAAAGTTTCACATTAAGCTGCAGTAAAACGGAGCCTGTTGCAGGATTTAGCCAAGTATGGAAAGTGTCATTGATTGCTCCCTGGAGATGCATCATTTCTAATGAGAGCCCTAAAATGTTGGAAGCTGATAACATAAAACTCCACAAAACTACTGGAGTTTGCAGACTTATTACCATCCTGTTCCCACGCGGGAGCTGAGGGGGGGAAAGCAACGTAAATAATCTTTTTGGAATGGGGTTGTTGATGGGGGAAATGTGTAAAAATGAAGCTGTTGGCAGAACACTGCTAGCTTATGAATTATGCATTTAATTAAGGGAAGCTAAACTGGTAGATTTGGAAACTTCTGATTTACTGTGGCTTGTAAAAGACAGGATTTCAGTCCTGCTCCTGCAGAGTGGGGCTGGCAGGACACCTTGGGTGATCCCACAGCGGGTGATCGGCTCTGAACCTGCTCCTCAGTGCCCAAGGCTTGGCCAAAAACCCTTTCCCAAAAGCAGGGAATGGTAAATTCACAAGGATATCTGCCTTTCCAGGCTGGGCTGGTCAAATAAATCAGTTTTAAATTGCCTGGCCTATAGATCTGCATTAATGAGGTTTGCATTGTAAAACACTGTGTGGAAAAAGGGGGCGGAAAAGGGGCAGGGAGTGAGAATAGGACAAGAAGCATGGAGCAGAAGGAAGTATGGAAGATAAGGAGATGTACAATTATCCAAAATACTTGTGTGCAGCCCAGCTCCTCCCTTCACAAAACTCTAATGCTCAAGCTCCATGATGAGTTTAATTTTTCCATATTCAGCGTGAAGAAAGGCACTGTAGCTCAGCCCAGCAATTTGCCCTCTAATAACAGGAATTATTTACTAAAGCAGCTTTCTGTGGATTTTCAGAGGCAAAATGTTCTAAACAGAAATTATCCACCGAGCCGCCTTTCTCCCGCCACTGCAGCGCTGCCATTCCTGCTTAGGAACGGGCTGAGCAGGGAAATGAGAAGTAGCAGGGGACAAAAACTGCTGTGACCTACAGAAGTGGCTTGAAATGAGTTTAAAACTAAAGCAATGCTCACCTGGCCTTTGCTAATTCCTGCATCCCCGGTGGTTTTCCCTGCAGCCGCCTCGCCCTTCCCGCCGGCACCGATGGGGAGCAGCGTCCGCCGGAAGGGAGGCATGACGTGTGTCTGGTGTTTTCTAGGCCTGTCCTATTCATGGATCTTCAACAATAATACCTTGTATCTTCAGGAAGATGGCCGGCGCTTCGTTTCCCAAGCCACGGGAAACCTGTACCTGGCCAAGGTGGAGCCGTGGGACGTCGGGAATTACACGTGTGCCGTGAGCAACGCCGAGGCGCGGCGGCAGGCCTGGGGGCCGCCCACGGCCCTCACCCTCCGCAGCGATGGTGAGTCCCCACGGGGGGTTGGCTGCCCAAAAACATCCTCCTGCTCCTTCTCCAGCTCTTGGGAATTCACTCCCGTGCAGGGAAAACACCCCTAGTGGGGCACGACCCCACAGTGAGATTTGAGCTGCCAGGGCGGGGGTGATGGGATGAACACGCAAAGAAAGTTCTCAATGTCACTGAACAGCAAGAGAACGCCACGTGGCACATTGTGTGAGGTTTAAATCCGACAAATCTTTCTGAATTTATCACCTAAGTACAGCTCAAATATCAAATCCAGGGAGCTGCTTCAAAATGAGGTGAGAAACTCACCTGCACACACAAAAATACCTGCCTGGCAACACTCGTAATTAAATGTTCGCAGGGAAAAATATAGACCTGGAAATCTTTCCACAGAGTTTGTTCTGTGAGTTTGCCTACCTAAATTTCAATATCCTCGTGCTGTTTGCGAAGCAGACATTACAGTCGGAGACAAAAGGCTGCGTGGAGTTGGATTTGTAGGATAAACAGGAGTCAGCTGTGCATTATGGAATGATGCCTTCACTATGAGGCTGGGCTGTTCCGCAGCGTCATCAGATCACACAGAGCAAAGCTGCAGCTCCTCAGCTCCAAAGTTAATAATTTGGCACAAAATGTGATTGCAAATGCTTAAGATTTTTTTCTGACTTTTTTTTTCCTTTTCATCACTCTATTCCTTTTCTCAGACTGCTCCTATCAGTCCCTTTATCTTCTCCCATTCACTATGGTGGCCTCTGGATTGGGTCCAACGCTGGCAGCCCCTAAGGCAAAAGTGGAAATTGTATGTGCAATATTATCCAGATGCCTGTTAAATGTAAAATAAGAATTATCATTTTCAGTGTGGGATCTGGGCAAAGACACTGCAGGAAAATACCTGATTTATGTTCATCCCTACCGCTGGAATGAGTTTCACTGCAAGACACATAAAAGACATTTAAGAAGTTCATCTAAAAGTTTAGTTTCCTAAATCAATCCCAAACCTGCTGCAAAATTAAACGCCCCAAATTAATACTGGATTATCTGTGGTTTATCAGATGTTCAGCCAGATTTTCAAATGTGATAATTCCATCTAATTACCTTGGCCTTCCTCAAGTCTGCAGCTCACATTTGCATGTTTGAAAGAATTTTTAAGTCTTTTGCAAGTAGTTTGGACATGGAATTTTCTGATTTTCTTGCGCACGGAATCTGCCCAGTGTCCCGAGAAGTGACTAATGGCAAAAGCATTGCTTGATAAGAGCTGTGAACCCTAAATTATCTCTAAAACCTCGATGCACAACAGATTGTAATGCAAAACCTCCATAAAGTCATGCTCTTCAACTCCTAAATGCAAGGAGTTCTTCTCTTCAACTCCTAAATGCAAGAGCACTTCCAGATTTCACAGAATTTTCACCATAGGGTCGAATTCCCCCTGGAAGGTCAAATCTGCTCCACCATGTGCTGACTGCCACGGGTGGAACAGAAGGCTCTGAAGTGACTCATTCCACCCTTTCCTTCCCACTGACGTCCTGCTGCCTGGGGCTGGGCTGGGATGAGCTGGGCTGAGCTGGGCTGAGCTGTTCTGGTGTTCCACAGGGGCGATGGGCGAGTACGAGCCCAAGATCGAGGTGCGCTTCCCAGAGACCACGTACGCCGCCAGGGGCTCCTCCATCAGGCTGGAATGCTTCGCCCTGGGAAAGTAAGAGTTTTGGCTTTTATCTAAAATGTGGCTTCTAACACTGCTTCTTTCCCATTCGCACTGTTTTGGTCAGAATGGGATTTGTGAGCGTTATTTTTTTTTTTAACCTGGCTTTGATTTGTTTTCTGTGCGATGTGTTCCCAAGGAAATGAGAGAGGACGCTGGGCTGTAACTGAAAGCACTCAGGCGCAGCTCGAAGCAGGGGGAGGGAATGTGGGAAGCGGGAGGAAAACTGGAAAAAAGATTGTATTTCTTTTGAGAGTGGTTTTAACTCTGAGATGAGGCCTGACTCCGGGTGGCTGCATTCAGTGTAACTGCACAGTCACATCTGATACACAACAAAGATGGATTTTTTTTTCTGTGTCACATCACAGAATGGTTTGGGTTAGAAGGAGTCTTAAAGATGATCCAGTTCATCCCATTCTGCCAAGGGCAGGGACACCTTCCACTGTCCCAGGGTGTTCCAAGCCCTGTACAACCTGTCCATCCTGGACTTGGACACTTCCAGGGATCCAGGGACAGCCACAGCTTCTCTGGGCAACCTGTGCCAGGGCCTCCCCACCCTCACAGGGAAGGATTCCTTCCCAATATCCGATCTAAACCTACTATTTCTCAGTTTGAAGCCATTCCCCCTTGTCCTGGCACTCCATCCCTTAGAAATAGTCTCTCTCCATCTTGTAGCTCCTTCAGGCACTGGAAGGCCACAATGAGGTCACTCCAAAGCTTCTCTTCTCCAGGCTAAACAACCCAAATTCTCTCAGCCTTTTCTCACAGCAGAGCTGCTCCAGATCATTCTGGTGTCTCCTTTGGACTCACTCATTGCTAAGACTTAAATATGGGGAATCAGGTTTTGTTTGAAGAGATGTGGACTGCCTAGGATGGATCTCCCAGACCCTCAGGACATTCCTGTCTCCAAAGCGATGCTGAGGAGCCCTGGGAAGCCCCAGCAGCAGCCTTTTCTTCTACAAATCCATTTTCCTTGCAGTATCCTGCATTTTCCCAAGTTTTCTTCCACTGTCATGCCCATTCACAGCCGCAGTGGTGGCTGAAGCAGCTGCTCTGTATTCAGGGAGCAGATGGGGAACCGAATCCATGTAACCAGCCCACAAAACCTAGTCTTTCCAATGAGCATCATTTTCCCTGGAAAAGCCAAAATAACCCTTAGATTGTTGACCTCTATTTAGTTTAAGTTCACTTTGACAATCCGTTTTAAGGCTGTGAGCTTTTAAAGTGTTTAGAGCTTTCCCAGAGGTTAAAAGCCTGACTTGCAGACAGCACAAATTAATCAAATGTTCCTCTGGAACCTAAGCTGGGAAGTAGAAAAATAAAGCAAATAAAAAAGTTAATAAGACTGAAATGGCCTTGCCTTTCAGATGAAATTTCTATATAAACTAATACTAGAGCTAATTTTTATTAAAGGTATATGCACTTTTTTGGTCCCAAAGCAGTACCAGACTGGAGCACTCCTGCTGAAGCTGATTTTCTTTTCCAAACACTGTCAAGCTACTTCTCTTTAAATACCTCCTTAATTGTGTGTTAGTCCGTGCACGCTTTACTTTTCAAGTTGTCATTTCTTGTTTCCATCTGTTGCATGGAAAGCATTGAACAACGATACAGAAAAAGCAGAGTAAATGAGATGTACAAAGCAGTGACATCTTCTTGAGGGGGTAAGGACGGGGCATGTTAAAGTCATGCACAGATGTTGCCATCTTAAGAATATCTTAAGGAGAAAAAAAGGGACTGAAAGGACACGCAGATAACGAGATCCCTCAGGGAGCACCTTCTATGCAGTGCTTAGGAATGAAATGGCTGAGAGGGTTAATGCAGCTTTAATGTAGATTTTCTTCTTCACGTGCAGGATTGCAGCTGAAAGCAGTGCTGCCACGCTTCCCTGGAGTTATCCTGCTTCAATAGCAGCGATCCATGGGCCAAAATCCACTCTCCACAAACTCTCTGGTTACCATAGCGCTGATGTGCACCGTGTGTTGGAGGTGGTGTTTGTGTTGGAGGGAGCAAGGGTTCTTTAGTGGCAGCACCAGAGAATTTCTCAAAATTTCTCCTCTTAAATTTCAATTTTATAGGTTAGATGTCTCATACAGAACCGCACAGGTTCCAATCTGCTTTTTTCCCCTCTAAACAGAGCCTTGAACCCCATTTTCACCAACACGTCCATCAGCGGAAAAGCTTTATTTCCGAGCTGCCATTTATATGTGAATAAAGCAAGCGAAACAGATTGCGGGTGAAATACTCTCAACTTATTAGATAAGGCCAGCTTTCCAAAGGTATGCAGGTGATTGGTGGCATTGTGAAAAGCTGGAAGTTTCCTGCCTCCAACTGTTTACAATTGCAGGCAGAACCACATAAATGCAGCAGCGTGACCGTCTGCACCTCCAGCTTCCCGAATTCCGCTAAAACCCCGGCCCCCGCCATTGTGTGTTTATGTTAAAATCAATTCAGCCCAGCGTTTGTTGAGCTGTACCTCTGCTCTGCCACGAGCACTGGTGGTTATTATCTCGCCTGGGTGTCAGAACTGCTTCCCCATTATCCATAATTTTCTATATTCACACGCTTGGGCCGCCGGTTCAGACAATGCCACGGCTGCCGCTGCCCGGGCACGGTGAATAACAGAAATCTCTCCCACCGAAGGCAGATCATAGGCAACCCGCTGGGGTTTTGGTCTGCAAAAGTCTTAAATGGAAGTAGTTTTGTGGTATTTAGAGAAATAGCATCTCCTTTTGTGCATGGAACAGCAAATAACACCCGTCGGGCCTCGCTCGAAAGGCGTCTCCGCGGTTACAACGCAGGTACGAGGGGCCAGGCTTGTGGCTGGGTTTGAAACTCACTTTAAAACATCTTAAAGATGCCTTTTTTTTTACTTGGGGAACTCAAAGTCACCCAAAATGTGCTCCTGTGGGACACCCTGGGGTAGCACATTCCACATAGCTCTGTTGCAAAGCTCTTTTTGCGTTTCACGTTAAAATATCATTACTGATTTGTACAAATCATCTACCAGACCCAGAAATTCTTCTTGTTTTGAGCAAAATAAGGGGGTCGACGCGTCAGTATTTTTCCCCGGAAGGAAGGTTTGAAGGGATGGATCTCAAATGGACAAATGTGCTTGGGGCAGTTCTTGACTTTGAACCTCATTTTGTAGAGCAGATACCACAAATAGAGAAGATTTTGAAAAGGAAATTAGTGCTCGCTGTGATGGAAATCTAATATAGAGTGCAGCTATCTGATGAATCCAAACAGGCAAAAAACTTCACTTTACACTTAATCCTTTAAAAGAGGGAAAACTGAAATATGAAATAGTGGCTCCACTCTTTCAAACACTGCAGCCTGTGGCAGTTTAATAGAAGAGATGAGACTTTGTGTTCTGCACCAATATTCATTATGATGACAGTGTTTAATATTATGCCAGTATTAAAAGTCCTGGTTTGGATCAAGCTCTATTAATCATGCCATATATCCAAATTATTGTTCCCTGTCTTTCAGGGGATTGAGCACCATGGAAAGAATTATGTTCAGTTGAGTTATGCTGTGCTGCTTTCTGTAGATTTCTCTCAAAATAACATTTTTTTTTTCCTGTTGCACAAATAAGAATAGTTCCTGGAATGAAAATAAGCAAAGTAGTTTCCGTGTCTGGTGCACCTATTTATTAAACTGTGTCTGTGGTTTATATTTTCCTTCATTCCCTTCTCAAAGAAAGGGAAATAATCTACTCAGAATTCCTGCAGATGGGCTGTTGCCAGCTCAGGTCGTAAAAAGCATATGTGAATAATATAAAAACAAGATTTCTTTCACCCCACAATATTCATTTTTCATGGGAAGATCCCACCTATTCCTCTAAACATACTCATGGACGGGTTTTTCTAGCAGCTCTTGGAATAAGTAGATAATGATACAGCTCCAAGGGGGTTCCAAATAGCCATTTTTACTAAATTTACATTAAAATACCAGGCTTCACCTCTGGTAAATTCTCAAGTTGTTTATGTAGGAGGCTTTAAAAGGGTCGATTACAGGATTCTAAAATTGCGGATACGGGAATGACTTTTGGCACCACAAGTGAAGTTTGCTATTTCCAGCCCCCATTCCCGATAAAACTGATGCCTGAAGATTTGTTCTTCCTGGGATGAGCAGATCCCCTCTTGCCTACAGGAGAGGGATACACAACCCCTGCTTGCAGAAAACTGCTGCTTTCTGGTGATACATCAGGAGGATCCCAAATTAAAAGCTTTAATTACAGTGCTCCTCGGATCCAAATTCCTCCTGGTGGCAGCTTTCAAACCTGAGCCCGGGCTCATCTGTCTCACGAACCACGGGCTTCATTACCCAAAATGCAGATTGAATTTTCTTTTGAAGGGCCCCCAGATGCACAGGACAAAAGATGAGGCACGGCCCCAATGCATCATCTCTGCTAAAAAAAAGGTGAAACCTCCCTCGCGGTGTGGGTTCTAATGCCGCAGACAAATTAATTCCACGTTCGCTGTGACAAGGCTTGTCACCAGCCACGAAATATTTTCCATCTCCTTTTCTTTCCGAGTTAGTAACTTATGGTTTCGTGATTCTGCCGCCTGTATGGTGGAATATAAATTAAATTAGTACTCCTCGATGCTCTGAAGGTTTCAAATAAACTGCAGATTTATGTACTAAGACACTCTCATATTTATGCACTGTTTTCTTATTTACTCTGGTGAAAGCCAGACTTTGTCTATGAAGTGTAATAAATTTGAGGAGTGCACTCATTGTTTCTTTATATATTCCAAAACTTTTTAGCCTCAGCAGTTATTGGTTTTAATCTGGTTACTGGTAGGGACTAAATGACAAAAAGATCCACCGGTGGCAGGAGCACCCCAAACCTACATGGGAAGGCACCGGTCTTTGTAGGAATGTCAGATCCTGACCTGCCAAGGAATGTGAACATGCAAAACCATCCTACAAAAATTCCCAAGGCTGTATCTATTGAACTAAGTTTTGTATAGGTTTACCTATAACTAAAGGACAGTTTCGCTTCTTAAAGCATCAATTTCTAAATAGATAATTTGTTCCAAAATCCAGCTTTCTTCCTTAGAGAGGGTCCTTCCCGTGGATGTGGCACTGGCTGAGCTGTGGATCCTCCCGCATTCTGCTCCTTCGCCTGGAGCTCAGGTGGATGAGGAGCTGCTGTCCTGGCACTGGAATTCCTTCTCCTGATAAAATGCGGTGCAAGGCTCCCTGGCAGGAGGACAAAGTGCTGTTTAATGTTTATTGCAGCAGCGCCTTTACACACAGCAAAGTTGATGAACTCTGTAATTTCTTTGTTCTCCTGCTCAGCTGACACCAGGACTGGGTTTCAAACACCCTCATGTTTGGCCAAAATGAGCCAAGCTCGCCTTGAAACATCCCCAAGGATGTCATTATCAGTCTGTGGCGTGGAGAGGGAAAACAGGGGAGCGTCTTCAGCTCAAACCTCGGGAAAGTTGACTTGACAAGTTGACAGAAGGGGCCTTTTCCCACCGAGCGCCGCCTCTGGCCTTGGTGTCAGCACAGAATTCCCTCACTCGTGAATAGTCAGTGCTGAGAGAAAACAAGTGGATGAGAGAATAGGAAATATGGAGCTGAAGCTCTTTCAGGTGGCAGAGCATGTATGAACGCATCTAATTATTGTTTTCCTCTCCCATATGGCTGTTAGTTCCCTTTAATCTCTTTGTTATAAAAAACAATATTAAATCCAGAAGAGATGCCTTTAAAGCAAGCAGTTAAATGCTCCTGGCATTCTGCAGGCTGCTGTTCCGTAGTTGCTGTTCACCCATGTTTAATATGCAGGAGGATTTGAGAAGCCAACCATGCTCTCCTTGGTGTCGTCAACAGTCTGGATCAATCCAACACGAGGCTGGAAAGTTCCTCTGGCTGTTTTCCTGCCTGGAGCACGGCAGTTGAGAGCCAGACTCAGTCTGCACTGGAGCTGTGCTCCTTTTAAAGAACTAAAATCCTCCTGCTTCATAAATAACTGAAACTAACTCTCTTTAGAGAAATCCTGCGCGAATGCTGTCACGCGGGATTAGTCTGGAGAAAAAAAGGCTCCAGGGAGGTCTTGTTGCTCTCTCCAAACACCTGAAAGGAGCTTGCAGAGAGGTGGGGATGGTCTCTTCTCCCAGACCACCAGGAGAAGTTTAGGTTGGATGTTAGGAAAAATTCCTCCATTGGAAGAGTGTTTAAGGGGTGCCCAGGGGAGTGATGGAGTCACCGTCCCTGGAAGTGTTCACACAAATAGAAGCAGCACTTCATGGAACGGTTTAGTGCGCGTGGAGGTGTTTGAAGGTTGGACTTGGAGGTCTTTTCCAACCTTAATAATCCTGTGATTCTATGCTGAGATTTCTGGAAGGGACAGCACCTTCTAACAGTGCACTCAGGAAAAAACCCCATCTACAATTCCTGGTAGGGAACAGTATGAAACACGTTTACAGCTGAAATAGCTTTTGGTCTCGTTGGAAAGGGCAATTGATTAAGGTGGTGATGACAACGGCCGTTGTCCAGAAAGATCTGGGATTTTTACAACTTGAACCAAAATGGGGAAGAGTAGGGTGAATTCTCAATTGTTGCTTCCAGCTCTTTCACTGGTTAACAACATCTGACACGTCCCAGTCACTCCTATTTCAGAGAACACAAATTTCTCCCAAATCCCACTTCTTCTTGCTTAGAGGGAAGTTGTGAACATCACAGACACCCAGACTCAAAACGCAGAAATTAGGCCCAAACTTCCTGAATTATTAAGAAATTAATCCATTCTGTATCTGTGACTTGATTTCTTTGTTCAATAAACAAGGACTTGAATTTAAATAATTTAAGGTGTGAGCAGTTAGTCTGTGCTAGAAAGGAATAAATCCTTTGTAAGTCAGCACTGCAGGCAGAGACCTTGGAGAATGGTACCAAGGACTTTTAATGTCCATGAAATTTGTGTTTTCAGTTGCTGTTGATGTTCCTTCCAATGGAAAAGAAGTCAGCACTTAGCCAAAGCCTCTGTAAAAAGCTGTTCCAAATCGAAGTTGTTAGAAAAAGCAACTTACTTGAGTTTGCAGAAACAGCAAACAACTGTGAAATCCAAGACTATTAATATTTCAAAGTGTTTTGGTGACATAATAGATCATGAAAGTGAGGCTCGTACGGTTTGTGATATTACCAGAAATCCAAGGAGTATTTATAGCCACCTTCACACTTCACTATTTTTTGTTGTATGGGATACATTGATCCAAATATAAATGAAAATGATGGAAAGCTACAAAAACATGAAAAAAAGAAATATTCCTTTTTGTCTCTATCTCCTTCCACCTTCAATGTTTTGTGCTTTCCTCCTCTCACTGAATTCTCTGCTCTCCTCTACCTTGGCTCCCATTTTTTATATTTAGATTTATTGGTATTTTTAGATCTTTTGAAATCTTGGCCAACATTTCCTATTTTTGGGTATGAAAATAATGCTACGGGGAATTTGTCTGCTGGAAGAGTCAGTTAATAATTCAGTACTTCCATGGTGTTTATTTGGACTTGCAAAGTTGTTCCTTCGGTGTCACAGGGTTTCAAAACAGGTTTGAGCCCCAAGTAACAGTTACTAAGGGGAAAATAGAAATTGGCCTAAAGCAAAATCGTGGAATTGACTGAGGATTTCATCCCACTGTTGGGCTTGTGCTCCTAAATAAATTGGATGTGTTATAAAATCTCAGTCATATATGAATCTCTGTATGTCATACTTAGAAATTATTTCTTTTTTATAAATATTAGGACTCTCGTAAAATGATTTTACATTCTTTTTCCTCTGCTGTAACCAATACTTTCTATTCTTCTCTAATAAATACAATTCTTTAGCCCTGTCCCAACTATTAGCTGGAAGAGATCTGATGGAAAATCCTTGGCAAAGAAAATTGAACACAACAGAACCAAAGGAGTTCTTGAAATCCCTGATGTGCAGCAGGAAGACGAAGGTTCCTACGAGTGCATTGCAGGAAACAGCCGAGGACTAAACATTGCAAGAGGTCAATTATTTGTCTATGGTAAGCAGATTAATTTTATTTTTATTGGTACTAAAGAGCAGGATGGTGTTCAGTGGTATTTTGCAGATGAAGTCCATTAGCCCCTTCCTGGAGGTACAAAATGCGGGTCAGGTTAAGCTGATTAAAAACTGATTGGAGGCTTGCGGTGACCTTCACTGAATTACCACGGCAAATAAAGATATTTTGCATTAAAACTCGGATTGGAAATGTGGGCTGTACCCTGATGGAGTTGGAAAGGTTAATAAAAGGCAGAGAGAGATCCCTGGAACATTTCCACGACACATGAAAGGCAGGGAGGGATTCAGTGTCCAGCGGCAATGGAGAGCAGGGAAGGGTTCGGGAGCCTTCAGCCCATGGCACTGAAGGGGATTTCATCCCATTCCTCCCTGTCCTTCCAGCTGGGATCAAAGTGGAGAATAAAGCCTGGGAATCTGTTCTCCCTTTCCTTCTCCCTTCCCACGTGCATTGATTCCCAGTCACACGGGAGGGTCCCTCACAGCCAAGGTGAATCCTGTGCTCTTCAGCCCAAGTATTCACACCCAGGAAAAGCAACATATTTTGACAGGAATGAGAGGAGAGATCTTTTCTTTACCTCATAAATCTTTCAAAGGAGAAAGAAAAAAAAATTAAACATAACAGCGAGGGGAAAAAAATCACAGAAAGCGAGACTGAGCCTGCAGTTAACATCTGTTGAGAAGACTCTGGCAAGTATTTCCCTTTTTTTTTTAAATAAATCTCTTCTAATGAAGAGATGCAGGCTTTGCTGATAAGCTACCAGGCTTCTGCAGCCATGGTTATTATCAAGATATATGCCAGGAATAGAACAGTCTGCTGCTGGTTTAAATATTTAATTATTTCCTTGCTTTTAGGGGGTAGGTTTTGCTGTCATTGCACGCTAATTTTTTTCACCACATCAATCAAGCAGCTCCATTAAAATTAAGTTCAGTAGATTACCTGGACGTGATTGATAACAGCACAGGCAATTATAAAGTTATGATCAGTTAATTCAATCTAAAACAATGTGCTTATTAAATGTGCTTTGTACATTAATTAATAGCTGTTCAGAGTGAAATGTATAAACACTGCTCATGAAGCTTTCACATGAGATTTTTTTTGTCATATTAGGAGTGGGCTGGCCTATTATCCCTGTAATTGATTTCCTCTTGCTCCTTTTCTGTTCTGTGAGGGTTTTCGTCTGTAGGAAAGTTGTCTCCAACAAATAGGGATTCTTTCCTGGACACTGCCTTGTGTGTGATACCTCCACCCCATGATTTAGGCTGTGAGAGCCATAAAAATTGTATGGAATTAGAATCACTTTTAAGCATGGTGAACTCCACTTCCTAAAGGGGCTCCAGGAGAGCTGGAGAGGGACTTTGGACAAGGGATGGAAGGACAGGACACAGGGAATGGCTTCCCACTGACCCAGGGCAGGGTTAGATGGGATGTTAGGAAAGAATTGTTCCCTGTGAGGGTGAGGATGCCCTGGCACAGGTTGCTCAGAGAAGCTGTGGCTGCCCCATCCCTGGAAGTGTCCAAGGCCAGACTGGATGGGGCTTGGAGCAGCCTGGGACAGTGGAAGGTGTCCCTGCCCATGGAATGAGGTGTTAGTTATTGTCCCCAGGTCTCACATTCACCTCTCTCCTGACAACTGTTCCAAATGTCAGCTTTCCTCAAGAGAATTCCTGCCCAGTCCTTGGGTCTCAGTTGTTTACAGAGCTCCTGTGTGATTCCTGCAAATTCTGCTTTTACACCTTGGGGAATTTCTTTAGAGAAAGACTTTTCAAAAATTAGGGGTCCCAGTGCTTTAACAAGCATGTCCTGAATTTCAGGCATCTAAAATCACTCTTTCTGCACATTTTGGCCATAAAAATGGATAAAATCTTAACCAAACTGCCTGCCCACGAACCACTTGATCTCTAACATTTTCCCAAGCTTGTCCTGAAGTTTAATGCCAGGGAGTTGTACAGAAGTCACTTGCAGTATAATAAAAGTGTGTTGAACGGATATTAATTAGCCTTGCTCAGTTCATTAATTAATGGCAGCATCGCTTTTCTCCTGCTTAAAATGGTTTGCATATTCTTTTCAGCACCACCTGAATGGGATAAAAAAATCCAGAACGCCTTTCTGTCTCTCTATGACACTTTATTTTGGGAATGTAAGGCAAAAGGAAAACCAAGCCCTTCCTACAGCTGGTTAAAAAATGGCCAACCCCTCGTGTCAGAGGTAAGATTCTTGTTGCCTTCTTTGATTTTTTCCTCATCTTTTTGAGTTTTTTTTTCATGATTCAGTCATAATATTAATTTCACAGTACATTAATTGAGTTTCAAAAAAATAGGTAAAGATTAAGATAGCAAAATAAATATAATAGCACAAACTCTGCAACGCAAAGCCTCAGTTCTTGGACTTCATCTCTGTTGGAAATGTATGAAATTGCAGTTTAGAGAGAGAGAAACACCAATTTCTTCTTGTGAATTATCTTACAGAGCATCTAATTCCTACAAGAGATAGCTGTAGGTATGGAAGGGCTTAAAAATATGGATTGGAGTTGGTGAAAGAAACACTAAATAAATACATTTGTAGAGATAATCTGCAGTTTGGGAAACTGGTAAGATGCCAACGGACTGGAAGAGGATTTCAGAGCTGAAATTGCAAAATGATCAGTGTTGAATTGCACTTTTCCTCTGTTTCTGTTCCTAATCAGGAGCTGGGTGGACCTTTGGTCTGGTGCAGAATGGCTGCTCCCCTGCCGAGTTAATCCTTTAACTTCATTAAGCAGTCAGCTCTGAAAATCAACCAACAATGAGGGTAATATTTTCTGGTGTTTTGCAGAGGGATAACGGACCAAAGAAAGCCACAGAAAGGTGTAAGGAAAAGATGAATTAGTGCCAAATGTCGCTCAAAAGGACCGAGTGGAAAGGGAAGCAGTGAAGCTGTAGGAGTGCAGGAGGAGAGGGGAAATTTGGAGCTCAACTTCAGACCCACGATCAGATCCTTAATTAGCCAGGTCTTTGAGAACCCTTCCAGGCACAATCCCTGCATTCCTGTGCTGGCCAAGCTTTGGCACATCCATCCTCCCATCTTCAGTTGTTGGCACCCTCGTGGAGAATGATTTCTGTGACAAGAGCTCTTTGCTGCATTTGCATTCTGCTGAGGCCAAGTTTCCCTGTTTTTATCGAGCATCCCTCCAGCATCTCTGGGGTATGGAATGGCTCGGCTCATCTGCAAGGCATTTTCACCGGGATGGAAAAAAGATAATACTGTGATTAATTCCTGTCTAGCAAGAGCACAGACAGGAGAATTTCCAAAACATATGTGGTCAATTAGCACCTGCTGGGTTGCAGAACCAGCACTTATTTGATTTAGTTGTACTTATTTGAAGAAGCTGGAGCGGGGTCCAATCTTCCGTATCATTTTCTGCTGGAGCAGTCCTAAACACACCCAGCCTGCATCTGGGGAAAATAGCCAGAATTTACCTGGATTGCAATTTTTCTGAACCTGATCGTTGTCCTCATTGTCACCTCTTTCTGAGCGAGATTATCTTGTTTCTCTCTCTTTGAAGGCAGCAATATTTAGAGTCTGTCACTCTTCAATTGCCTCGTTTCAATAAAGAAGAATGAAACGCTCGACAGGCACATTTCAGCCAACACTTTCACAGTACTTACAGTGTGCTGTAAATGCAGTTCTTCAGGCAACAAAATGCTGGATGTTATTGCTCGACGGACAAAATGGATAGTTTGGAGGGGAAAGTACAAGGGAGATGTAATAAAATATTCAGTTTGTCGCAGCACCCTGCGTGTTGGAATTCTCCCAGGAAGAATAACATCCAGATGCTTTTCACCCCGGGGCTGATCCTGGTTGTCTCTTCTTTGTCAAACCTTTCTGCCCGACCACCTGGCTGGTCATCCCAGCATTATCCCTGCTTGTGTACACCGTGTGCTTTATTCTTCCCTTTGTCCGCACGGCTCAAAAGAGCCAGCAGAGAATGGCGGGGAATTTGGGATAAGTGTGGAACACGAGCCTTGCTTCAGAGAGGGGTTTTGTATTCAAAGGGTGTTTGTAAAAATAGAATGCACTGAGAGGATAGAAAACAGCCTGGAGGTAAAACTAAGTATGCAAAAAGATATCTGTGGCGAGAGCCTCAAAAAAAATTATCAGTGGCTAAGTAATGTAATGTTGTTAATTAGCTTGCCACACACCAGCCATGCAGCCCCAGGCTGTGCTCTCATCACATTTCCAAGCTAAACAACGTTGGGCTGGGTCAGTTTGTGGTTGGGAGACCTCCAAGGAAAAGCTGGAGTATTGGAAAACAAGCACTGGCCGTGTGTGCTGGCCCCCAGAACCCCTGTGCCCTGGGCTGACCCCCAGTGTGGGGTCAGGGGAGGGGGGGGGATTCTGCCCCTCTGCCCCCTCAGGTGAGACCCCACCTGCAGAGCTGCCCCAGCCCCGGGCCCAGCATGGGAAGGACGTGGAGCTGCTGGAGAGAGTCCAGAGGAGACACCAGGATGAGCAGAGGGATGGAGCAGCTCTGCTGGGAGGAAAGGCTGGGAGAGCTGGAATTGTTTGGCCTGGAGAGGAGAAGCTTTGGAGTGATCTCACTGTGGCCTTCCGGTGCCTGAAGGAGCTACAGGAAAGATGGAGAGAGACTTTGGACAAGGGCCTGGAGCGATAGGACAAGGGGGAATGGCTTTATGGCTTCAAACTGACAGAGAGGAGGTTTAGATGTGATATTAGGAAAAAAAATTGTTCCCTGTGAAGGTGGACAGGCTCTGGCACAGGTTGCCCAGAGAAGCTGTGGCTGCCCCATCCCTGGAAGTGTCCAAGGCCAGACTGGATGGGGCTTGGAGCAGCCTGGGATAGTGGAAGGTGTCCCTGCCCATGGCAGGGGTGGCACTGGATGGGCTTGAACCAACCCAAACCATTCTGGGTTTCTATGACAGTTTCACAAATACATTTGTGATGCTGCAGCTGCTCATCAAACACTGTAGTGCATCCTCTAACAATGTACTCAAAACTTCCATTCCTGATCAGAGGCAGCAGAGCCAGGCTGAATGAGCAGCATCATCCTACCAGTGATATCTGCTGCTCAGGCTTGCACTTGGTGATGGGATTTATATCCCCCGTGGGTATCTTTCAAACTCATCTGTTTTGGGGAATGTTTTTTTTCTTCCTCCCTCTCAGTGCTACACTTTGCAGCAGAGCTATTATTGCCTCCAGAGGGTAGTAATTGTAAAATCACAAGATATTTAGCTTTAAGTTATGATTGCAGCATGAAACAGGCTTTTTTTCTGTTTTCCAAAATAGAGCAAATAAAACTTCTTTTAATACACCAAACTCCGAGCTCTGGTCCAAATACACCCACTGTGCAGCCTCCTCTATTTGAGCAGAATTGCACCGAGGAAAGTTGGTGCGCACAGAAATCCAAGCCTGGAGGAGAATGCTCTCCCTGCGCTCCGAGCAGCTGCCTGTGGGTTTCCAATTGGAATTTAAGTGTTGGCTTTCAGTGGAGCTTTTCCAGTGGCTCATTTTCCTGTGACTTGTGGTGTGATGATGTTGGAAGTGTTCCCGTTATTGGAGCACCTCTGTCTCCTGTGGAGCTTTTCTGATCACCTGAGATTGTCACCATCAGATTTATCTGATGGGATGATGGGATGATGCTTCTCCATGTTCCCAGACAGGGATGGGTGGCTGTTTCTCAGGATCCAGGTGGAAGATGCTCCAGGCTCCCAGTGTTGAGCATCCATACCTACCCTGAGGTGGCTCCCCCTGTGCCACCTCCATGGTGAAGGATAACCCCAGATTCCCAGCTCAGCAGCGCACATCCTATTCCTGATGGATCCATCCTCATTGCTCCCAAGAAAACAACATTTCTTATGAACCATGATCAGGTGCATCAGTGTGATACTAAAAACCTTTGTTTTCTACGCTCATTGGCTCTGTCAATGTTTTTCCTTGTTTTTCTTCCATCAGGGAAGAATTCAGATAGAAAATGGGACTCTGGTCATCCCCATGCTGAACATGTCAGACTCGGGCCTCTATCAGTGCGTGGCAGAAAACAAGTACGACACCATTTATGCCAACGCTGAGCTGAGGGTGATCGGTGAGTAAATGTCGCCAAGATGAGCAGGTACCCAGCAGAAAGGACACTCCTGGAAAAAAAATCGAATTTAAGAAATTTAAGAATTCAAGCCTCATGATATTTCTTTGCTGTTTGTTCTTCACCCATACGGAAATGTGGGTTTTTTTTAGTTTAATTCCATGGCTTGTTTGGGGGAAGAATCTAATCCGTGTGTGGTCTTTTTTTATCACATATACACCAGTTTAATGAATGCTGTTTCTCGCTTAGTTTGAGTTATTAATAGTTATTCTGCAGGTCTTAAAAGTGATTTCAGAAAGCAGGGGAAAGAGTTTTAGCTATAAACAAAGAGCATATGGCAAATATGGATATAAACAAATAACATGGAACAAGGTATCTCATTAATGATAACCAGAGATGAACATAAAATGCAATTTGCTTGTGTATTATAAAAGTATTCTGGTCTAGATTTCAAAATATAAAGTTTGCTCAACAGCCAAATATTACTGAAACAAGTAAAACACAGACTTTAGGAGCACCCGACAGGTCTTGTGTTTTCTCCTTCTCCAAGAGTGAATTTTCACATAAACTACTGGAAAAAAATAAACATATTTTCAGAAAACAGCGTAGGTTTATGAAAAGAAAGCCACAGTAAAACTGTGCTCCTACTGAATGCTCTCTGCAGATGAACACTTGTGGCTGGATCAGGAGTGGGAAGTTTATCCTGCTGACATAGCCTTGCTTGGGAATCTGTTTCCATCATGGATAGACCTGTTCTCCCAATCTCCTAACAACCATTAGAGCAGACAGCTCAGAAACAGAATTAGAATTCTTTGCTACTTAAATACACTTTTGATGTTAGATTCATATTTACTTTTGCAAAAATCTAAAAAACAGAACAGTGATTGAATTCCCTGACTGAACTCAAAGAGGAGACTTTGGCAAGTTCATTCAATAAGGTCTCAGCTGCCTTCTGCTCTTCTTTCTTCTCTCTTTTTAGCTGCAGCCCCTGATTTTTCCAAAAATCCCGTGAAAAAACTGTCTGTGGTTCAAGTTGGAGGGGAAGTTGTGATCAATTGTAAACCCAGTGCTTCTCCCAGAGCTGTTATTTCCTGGAAAAAGGGCTCGGAGGTTCTGCGCCACAACAAAAGGTACCGGCAGCAAACAGCCACTGGGTTTGGGGTTTTCTTTGTTTTAATGTCATCATTTAAAGCTCATAGAAACACAGCTGGCTCAGGATTGCTTTTGACAGCTCATTGATGGAAAACTTGGATGCCAGAGGCCTCTTTGCCTTTAGAGTGGCCGTGGAGTTCCGCGGGTACACAAGCGGGGTGAGAACAAAGCCGGAGCGAATCCATGCGGGCGATCGTGTGATCCATACGTTTGTGCCCATCAGCGCTTAACTCATGGCCACCCACGGAGCTGGAGGGAATCAGCTTCACGAGGACACGGCACTGGAGGCTCGGGGAAGCGGGATATACCCCCAGGCTGAGGCATTATCGCTCTGCAGGTTGTACAACAACCCCCGGCACAATCGGCCTCCGCGCGCCGTCGCTTCCGCTTAGGCAGGATTGAGCCAGCACACTGGGACAAGCCCTCACCAACTGGTTTGGGTCACATGGGTTTGGTGATGACTAAATCCTGATTTCTGAGTTGCCATGAACCTTCTACACCGTTATATTTCAAGGAGTGTTCGGACAACGCTCTCAGGCACAGGGTGGGATTGTTGCGGTGGGCAATCCCCATGGAGTTGGACTCCGTGATCCCTGTGGGTCCCTTCCAGCTCAGGACAGTCTGTCGTTCTCTGATCTCACACTAATGGCAATTAAATGGTAAAATATTAAAATCAAAAGCTCTTACTGACAGAAATGATGAATATTATATGCAACATGCAGCCCTGGGGATATTTCCGTAGACAAACGGAGCCAGATGGATGGAATGGGCAGCAGTGTCTTCAGAACTGCTGAGAATGTCTGAGAGTCCTTCTCAGCAGCTCTCTCGGCTCACAAATGTAACAGCAACCCTCTTTTGTCACATTCTGTTGTCAGGCCTTGAAATCTCTGATCAGTAATTCATAAAGCTCTGGCAACCGAGCACCAGATTTTGCACACAGGGCCGGTCCCTCAAAGGGGTTAGTTTGGGTCACACAAGACTTAAAATGATTATAATTCACTAAAACATTATCCCAAACTGTGATACAAAGAGCTGTTTCCTTATGCCATGCTGCAGTAATGTACAATGGAGATAAATCAGAGTATTTATGAAAGAAAGTGTAAATCCGAGGATTTTACATAGGTGCTGGCAATTGGGTAAGCAATCCATGGAGAACTTCCCAGTGAGTTCTCCCACCTTTCAGTAGTGGCACTTTTATTTCCATTTTAATTTCTCATCATGAAAAATATTTTTCCAAGCATTGTTTGATCAAATCTTTATTTGTATTTTGATTGTATGGCCTATTCGAGAGGCTGAACTAAGCCCAGATCTTGAGGTTCCACTACTCTGAAATCCTCCACCTGATTTACTGATAAAAAAAATATATTTACACACTCCATCCAGTATTTACTTGTGCTTCTGTATTAATTTACTAACAATAATTCTAAGCACACTGTAATTTCTGAGTATCCCAGAAGGCTCCTGCTGCTCGGCAGGAGCAAACAACAAGAGCAGGATTTACAAAGGGAGACAGTGTTTAAACTCTCTGCGTGCAGAACATTATTACCAGTGTGGCCACTGGTGCAAAGTGGAATTTATGAGGCTTTTTTGATTATTAAATGACAAACTAGCTCATGCCGTGGTTTAAAAGGAGGGGAAATAAATCATCTATGCAGTGTTATTCAGAGATCTCTGACAGAAAACAAAATGAAATAAGGGTTTGCGTGGCTGTAAAGTACATGGCTAATTAAAGTGCTAAAATTACAAGAATCTTTGCTCATAAAAAGAGAGCGAACATGATCTGCCTTTTCCATAGATATGATTAAACCCTGACAAAGCCTTATTTCTGCTCCCATTTTATTGTGCTGCAATTATAACCTTTATGGGCTCCTTTATTGGCCTTTTTTAAAATATTTGGTGGGGTTATAGATGTTAAAAAAGAGAAATACCAATCCCATACAGTTCTGGCAGCCAAACTGCAATGGGCACATTCCTAAAGAAATCAGATCATGCAGCTTCTTCAGATTTAAATAAATTCAATCTTTTTTTAAAGAAATAGTGCAACCAGATTATTCCGCCCAAAGGGGGAAGAATATTCCTCCTTTCACCTTTTTCCTCTCACTCCTGATAATAGATTATTCCTGATAGTCCTGAATACGTGGTAGCCACTCTCCATGATCAGCTGAACTCTTCATATCACAAGAGAACTCTGCTTTATGTTAAATTCAGTTTGTAAGTGTGCAAAGTGCGCTAAATAGGAATGCTAATTAATAGATTATCCATATTAATAAATGCACCATTAAATATTTTTTTAATTGGATTTCCTCTAATATTTTTTTTTTAATCAAGCGTTTTTAAGTTTACAAAGCTGCAGTATTGGGGCCTCTGCTATTTGAGAAGAATATCTCAGAATTTCTGGGGGTGTAATTTTCTGTATCTCTTGCCAGGGTTCAGCAGTGAAGATCCTCAGCCTTCAGTCCCCTTTTCAGGGCAGAGTTTCCTCCAGCCCCACTTGTCTCTCCCATCCTTTGTGTGGCTCAAACACATCATTGCTCAGCTCTTCAGCAGCTTGTCTGCTCTAATTTCTGTAAAACACTTCATTGCATTGGTAGCACGTACATAAGTCCTGCAGAAAATGCTAAAATAACCATTTTTTTACCTTAGATGGTGAAACAAAACCTGAACATACCAACCCCAGACCTGCTTATTGTTCCCAGCCCTCTCCATTGAGTATTCTCCTTCGAAGTTTTCAGGAATAACTCCATTCCAACCTTTTTGATAGGGCTCACCCCCTGAGTACTGGGATTTATCTGTGGTCCATGCTGCTGGCCACCTCAAAGAGGGAATTCTAAGTTATCAGCTGCAGGAATCCAAAGGAAATCCCACAGTTGGCTCATCCTGGTTTTCCCTGCCTCCCTCCTCACGTGATCCCCCAGTCAGCTCATCTGGATCATCTGGCAGCTCAGCTTCAGGTCCTCTTCTGGGCAGTTAACCTCCTTCTTTGGGTTAAAATCTGGAGAAATGGGGTTTTTGGGAGCAATGCCCCTTCTCTGAGGGACAACAGTTTGGCCTTTGTGGAATAAATGACTTTTCCTGGCTTGTGCTGTGGGTTTTAGCTCAATGTAGGAACGAAACACGACAAAGAATGAGCTTTATGCTCCAAACTCCCTCCCCGTGGAGCGTGCCACAGATCTCAGCTGTTTTCATGTGTGTCACATCCTCAGTGCACGCAACAGGAGCTCTCTTCATCTCTCTGCTCACTTCCATCGCCTTGTATCCACTGAGGAAAAGAGGGAGAAGAAGGAAACAATTCATATATTAAACAAAGCAAATTTTCAAGTCTAGACGCTGATCTCATCCCCAACGCCTGCCTTCTCGCCTTCAGTGAGCCCAGACTCGGGACCCTCGTGGAAAACTTATTTCACAACGATTCCTTTTGATGGGAGCATTTGAATAAATGGGAATTGGCCCTCGTTTTGCTTTGCCAGGGAGAGGTGCTGTTCCCTATCCCCAAGAGCTGCAGTGAGTGCACATAAACATATGTGATTCACTTCGCTCGGAATTTCAATGAGGATAGCTGAGGGAAAACTGAGAAATGAGGGAGGCTGGAAGAATGCATTACTCACATACAGCACTTTCCGTGCATTAATAATCAGTAATAAGCAAATATTCATAATTTAAATTGTTTTTTGGGGACTGGGCGAGAAGTACATTTAGGGATCATAAAATATGCTCAGTGCTTGTCGGCTCCGAGATTTGGTTGTAGGACACGGTTCAGGCCCAGCTCTGTGAAGGGTGGGAATGGATCCTGTGCCATAAATAAAGCTGGTGAATCCTTTGTCCTGTGGCACCCTTGGGTTTGGTGTTTTAGACTCAGGTTATTGCCATGACTCAGAGAAGCATGGGAGAACGGTGGAGCACTGATGTGGAAAGGTGTTTTCCAACAACGCTGTTCAAAGAGAGTGGAGAAGATGTTGAGGCTGGGTGGGGGAATTGTGTGGTAATTGCTGAGTTCTTGGAGCTGCCCCATGGAATCTCGGACTTGAGGGGGTTCTCCTGCTCCCAGGTGGAAAGCCAGGACCCAGCAGGTTTCCTTGGGATCTGTTCACAGCCCACAGGACCTTTCTCCCACCACCTTCTGAGCACCCGTGGCCACCTTCTTGGCCACCTTCCTTCTGCTCCTCTCTGCCAGATTCCAAGGCCTTGAGCTTTTCAATACATTTAAATTTTCTTGTTATTTGGGAAAAGGATTGTTTTGTGTCTGTGGGTGGAATTAGACAAACAGGGAGTTAAAAGATCTGCAGCTCCTCCCCAGGGGCAGCTCCAGTCTCTGCTCCCTGTGACAGTGACAGGATCCAGGGAACGGCTGGAGCTGTGCCAGGGCAGGGTTAGGATGGATTTTAAGAAAAAATTCTTCTCCCGGAGGGTGGTGGGCACTGACCAGGCTCCCCAGGGAATGGGCACATTCCCAAGGCTGCCAGAGCTCCAGGAGCATTTGGACAATGCTCCCAGGGATGCACAGGGTGGGATTGTTGGGGTGTCTGTGCAGGGGCAGGGGTTGGAGTCATGATCCTTGTGGGTCTTTTCCAACTCAATTTATCCCGTGATTATTTGGTAAACAGGAGGAGTCCTCAATCCCCTGATCAAATCCAACACACAAAATGTATTGTCTGTGAAAGAGCATTTCAGCTTGAACCAATTTGAGCAGAAATGTGTCAGGACAGTTCAGCAAACTTCAGGGAAACATTTCAATTACCAGAATGTCAGTGCTGTTGGTTTAGCTTCCAGAATATCCGTTATCTTTAGAAATAAATACAAAATCTGCTTGGGGAGGAATCAAGACCAAATGGATAGAAAATTCCAAAGTTTGCACTGGTTTGTGAACAAAGGAGGAGATTGATGGCACTTGACTATTCTTTAGCTGAAGTCAATGTGCAGCCTAAGGGAGTTATTTACTTTTTCTTGGCAGGTGCCTCCCTCTCAAATGAGACACCAAACTTAGATGAGCAAAGCTGGGGGAATGAAACCAATCCAGTGTCTGAAAAAACCCTCTGCTGCCTGGAAGTCAAACCAGATGAGTAGCACAGGCAAAGAGGAGCTGCTGCTTAGTGCCACAAACCCCCCTGCCTTCTGCACCCGCTGCTTGCACAGAAAATACCACACACATTTCTGTGCAGGTACCACGTTTCGTACAAAATATATTTTTCTTATGATATTCCAGCACTTACTATTCTATTCCCAGCTTTCTACGGCAATGCAGTCGGGTGACTAGCAATGGGATATTAATTTCACTATTATTTTATTTTTTAAGTCTGGTTTTTTGAAGCCTGGATTAAGTGTATCTCTGTTTTTATCCTCCTTGCTTTCCTGCCACGAGCAGCTTTGCAGAGCTTTGATGAGATGCCTTAACCCTTCTGTCTTATCAGTGTCTGTGTGCTTGTAAAGAAGTTCATTTCCTATTTTAGTATTTAAATAGAGCACTTGAAGTGTGGGCATCAGCAATCAGAGCAATTCCGGCTATCTCAGACACCACTGTGAGTCAACACGAATACAAATTAAGCTTATCTGCTGATGAAATCCCACTTTTGCTTGGGGAGCCAATGGGATGGATCCCACATCTGCTAAATTGGATTGATCACTCCAGCTCCATTCCTTGCTTACAAACAGATTGACAGGAATCCAAAGCACGGATTTACCTGCCTGCTTGGTCTGAAGTTGCTTATTAAGACATGAAAACTCCTACCAAACCTGGGCTTGCTGGTTGGGATTGTTTTCCATCTCTGAAGCCACAGCACCTTGGGTGCTAACCAAACCCCACCCTCACAGCATTCCTCAGGGAATGCCGAGAGCTGCAGGAAGTAATTTGTGTTCCAGCTAAAAATATCCAATGCTGGGATCACAGTGGTGCTGGTTTCAGGGGAAACAGAAAAGAGCTGTTGCAGAGGACTGGGAGAGGCACCCACAATGAATTTCCTGAGGATTTATTTGCTCTCAGCAGGGTGTTTGTCTGGTTTTGGATTGGTTGTGGGATTTTCCAGTGCTTCCCTCTGAACAACACCACTGGATCTGGGAGGAACATCACACACGGCATGTTGGTGATCCAGCAGAACTGGTGATGTTGGCACAAGAGAAGTTTTCCAGCCAAAGGGTTGTCAGAAAATACCCCAAACTCTCCTGAAGTGCCTTCAGTCTGTCCTTCCTCTCCGCGGTTCTGCGATTTTGTTCTTCTCCCCCACGCTGAGGGCGAAGGCAGGGGAATGGAAAACACGACTGCAAGATGAGGAGGGAGATAAGGAGAAGGAAGAATGAGCACAGATGATGGGAAGAAAAAGGCAATATTTTATTTTTCCTTCTTTATCTCATTTTTCTTTGTTTTTCCCCTTTCTTGTCTCTCTGTTCTGTTTGCATTTGAAGTCAAGGCCCTGCAGAGTAACGAGGAGGTAGGAGGGGACCCCCATTGCTACCTGACCCAGGCAGCAGGCAGAGGATCTTGGTGCAGGGGAAGACATGAGAAAAGGGCTTTTCCTTTCTTCTCTCTCTCCTTGGAGAGCTTCCCAATGGAATAAGCCAATAAACCTGATTTCACCATGTAGTGCTGAGCACTGAGTGCCAGTGTTTAGCACATCAGATGAGGAGAGCATGGAGGAAGCAAATGAAGCAGATGTTCTCACGTGAAAGGGAGAATGACAACCTGGTGCTGCTGGATTTATTACAACTCCCCTCTGCACGATGCCTCTCTAATACAATTTTAGATTGTTCCCACTCCAGCCGTGGCAGCCTCGCCAAGCTGAGCCTTTCCAAGGGGCTGTCCCGCACGCTGAGGTGTCCCAGGGAATCTGTCACTCTTCCATGTCATCAGGAATTGCAATAATCCAAACCCCAGCCAGTGTTAGTGCTGTGCCCGCTCCCCCTTCCAGCTCCTGCCCTGTCCCTGCTTCATGCACATATTCTGATTGATGTTCAGGACTTCATCCAAAGCCAGATGATCTCATTGGAATGTTTCCGTTGACTCCAGCGGGCTGGGAATCAAGGTTCCTAATTAGGAGTTTGAAGAAAAAAATAATAATGAGAGAATGCAACCTTCTGTGCCTCTCCTGCAGTCCAAGTTGTGCTGCCACGCACATCGTTGCTGCTGCGCTGCTCGGGGGGTATTGCAGGCAAAAATACCAGTGTGGGGTGGAAAAGTGCTGCCCAGGCACCAAATCAAGGATTCTGATCCCAAAAGTTCTCAAAAAAAATGTAACATTAGAGGGAAGAGGTCAGGGTGTGTTGAGGAGATGATATAAAATGAGATATTGATTAAGAGAGGATCACAGAATATCCCAAGCTGGAAGGGATCCACAAGGAGTATCAAAGTCCAGCTCCTGGCCCTGCACAGGACAAACACGATGGGCACAGGGACTGTGGCCAGGCAATCTGTAGCATGATGAACAAAGAGTCTTCCAGGGAAGGATTTCTGGGATCATTTGGAGTGGGAAGAATCATGTGAGTGCATAGAAACAGCACTTGAAAAAGTGGCTGATGCTTGGCCAACATGGAAGATCAGTAGAAGGACTTGTTATCCCTGGTTTAGCCATGGGATTTTGTTACAAAGGATTGCTGCTATTTCATTGCTCCTTTTCCACAAGAGCTAAAATTCTTCTGATTTTCAGTGAAAGGGAAATCTGAAAAAGGAAAGGAAAAGCTGAAGGGACGCACACAAGTGACAGAATGTGACTCACACATCAAAAAGACATAAACTTCCCATGCTTTGTGCTATTTTGAGCAAGGATGTGGGTCTGAGGCTTCAGCGAACCACATACAGTCCCCATCATTGTCAATCAAATTGGGCATAAATTCAGCAGCCCAGTGAGGATTGTCCCAGGGTTTCCTGCAGATCCACAGGGAGCCCAGCCAACAGGGACAAGAAATTTGAGGTGATGAGACCTGGTTGGACAGGGCTTGGAGCAACGTGGGACAGTGGAAGGTATCCCTGCCCATGGCAGGGGGTGGGACTGGATGAGTTTTAAGGTCCATCCCAACCCAAGCCACGCTGGGATTCTCTGGTTCTGCTTTGGGGTGAGTTCCAGGGTTTCTGAAATCCAACCAGTGCCATGCTGGTGTCAGTTGTTACTTAGACAGAATTCTTTCAGGTTACCAGCAGGTTTTGTTGTACCTGTGCTTTGAAATGTGTTCTGACAAGCAGAGAGGGAAGAAGCTGCCTGGAAGTGAATGAAACTCCCACACCAAGGGTAATTCAGGGCCTCATGTACTGCTTAAATTCTATTTAAGTCCCACATTAAGGGCTTAGTTTTACATCTGGAGTGAATTCGCTTGTGTGAATGGCTGAGTCACAACTCCTAACAGTGTCTGGATCATAAAAACGATGATTAATGGTGGGATTAAAATAGTGGAAGTGTGGACATCTCATCCCGCGGTGGAAGGGCTTTTGTCTCATGTAGTGGAGTTACAAAGATTTCATAAAACCAGCAGAACTTGGAAGACAGAAAAATTGGCAGCTGTTTTATTTGGCAATTCAGTTCCTTTCCTGCTTTTCTCTCCCACACACACAGAGGTGCTGTTGCCCAGTATTCCCTGGCTGCAGGTCCTGGGAAGTGTCACCACAATGGATTTGGGCACATGTCTACAGACATGGGGTTTTTGTCACTTTTTCCTTTGGCCATCACACAGGAACATCTGCCTCACATTTAATCCTTGAGCGTGTTACATTCAGGGCAAAACAATTTTTGCTGTTTTATGTTAAAGATGCTGCCAACTCCTGAAAACCCCGTATTTTCTCTGGAAGCTTTATGATGGAGTACAGCTCAGTTCAGATGTCTGTATACATTTACATAAATAAATATTTTTGGTCCCAATTGCAGAGATTTGATGCAAAAATAATTCTATTTTTAGGAAGAGAGGGGAATTTTAAGAAATAGGAAGGAACAGCTCTAGCATCACATTCTATAATTTCTAATAACATTCTTTCCTACAATATTTTAATAAGACTACTCAGCTGGATTGTGTAATTCTGTTTTGATCCAAATAGTTAAAAGATTATAATGGCATTTATTATATTTCCAGTTAATTGTCAGTCAACCCCGAAGCTCATTTGTATCGGCATGCAGATAAGGAAAATCTTTTAAGCGCAGTTTATTAAATGGCAACACCATTAGCATACAAATTATGCTCAGGATAGAATAAACAGGTACAAAGATCATTAACATACGATACAGACAGTCAGATCTCAGATGGGACTCGGTGGGACCTTTTCAAAAATACCAGGGCTGTCATCAGCAGGGACAAGTCATTCACTCAGTCAAACTTTACTCGCATTTCCATCTGCATAAATCACTGGGAACTCTGAGTCGCTGGGGGAGCTGTGCTCGTCTTCCTGCCCCTCGCTCACTTCCCTTTGTAGTTTGTAATGCAGCCTCTCCTGCTTCTCAATCTTTGTAAAATCGGGAGAGTCAGATATTGTCTCAGTGTCTGGCAGCGTGTCTGGAGAAATTTATAAACAATATCTCTCTGCAGAGCCTGGGAAGCAGGAGTAGGTTTGCTCATGGGCGGCAAAAGGAAGGCTGAGGAGACACGGTTTCAAATAGGATTTCTCAGATAATAAAAATTACTTTGCTCTGATTTCATCAGATCCAGATTCCCCCCTTTTTATCTGCAATGAGGCTTCAATAACGTCGGGAGGTGTCAGATGTTAGAGGCAGACAGGAGACAAGGAGAGGGAATCTTTACATGGAGTATCAGGGTTCCTTTATTTGGAAAGGAATTACACCCTTGAAGGGAGAGCTGCCCTTCTGGCAGTGCTGAAACCTGCGGAATTCAGCCCAGTTTTACACCAATCCAGCTCAAGATTTTGATGGGGATTTCAAAGGCATTTGCTGTATTGAATCCATGCATTTCATATCCCTGAATTAACATCCCCCATCTCCCAAAACCGGATTGGCTGAACAATGCAGCAGTGCACAAAGCCACCCCTGCTGCACTTTTAAATCTAATGACTTGACACCTCTTTCTTTCCTCAGATTTTATGTTTTCTATCAGCCTTGTTAAATACATATTATTCTTTCATGCTCTTAAGATCAAAGCAAATAGCCATCAACAATCTTTTGTTCACACGAGACAACACGTCCGGAGATGGTTTGTTTGGCCTGGTTAATTAAAAGCTGTACCTATCATCCCTGCTTGATTTCTCAAGTTCTTTACTTAAAAAGTATGTGTGACAATTTTAATGAGCTCTCGCTTCTTCCCAGCCTCGTGTCTTCTGCACCAACTTTGCAAACTCCTCTTTTTGAATATCACACAGAGCTCTGACTCCAGCAGATCCCGGGGAGGCTGTTTGTTTTCCCTTCCAGCTCATCTCATCTCCTGATGGAGTCACTCAGAAGGGAATTTCAGTATTTATCTGTGATGTGTTTAAAGTAGGAGAGAGTCAGTTTAGACTGGGAATAAGGAAGACTTTTTTTACAGTGCAGGTGACAAAACACTGCCACAGGTTGCCCAGAGAAGCTGTGGATTCCCCATCTCTGGAAGTGTCCAAGGCCAGGTTGGATAGGGTTTGGAGCAACCTGGGATAGTGGAAGGTGTCCCTGCCCATGGCAGGGAGTGGATCAAGATGGGTTTTAAGATCCCTTCCAACCCAAACCATTCTAGGATTCTATATAGAACGATACTTCTGGATATTCCTGATGTGCCCCTGTGTGCAGGAACTTTGCACGAATTGACAGAAGTGGATTTTCACCCCTTCTTTTCCTCACAGCACCTTTGTTTAACTGAGCTGTTTAGCCAGAGGCAGCCCCTGTGTGGCTCGGGCAGGAGCACAGAAATCAGCAGGACTCTGATCAGAATTGAAGCATTTTCTAAGTCAGAGATGCCAGCCTAAAGTTAGGCTTGTGCTTGAGGAACCCCTTGCTGCCTCAGGGCTTTATGATCATCTGGCTCCTGGGTTCTGAGTCCTTCCTCCTCCTCCTTCATTCCCAGGGATGCATTTATCAGATCTGCCTCGGATCCTGTGCTTTCCATGCCTCGACAGGCACTTATTTACTCATTGAGGGCCGTCCAGTTTTCCTGGCAGACAAAATATTCTCCCTGCACTGTGTTGGACAGGCGAAACTTTTCTGTCTTGTCACAGCGCTTGGAATTGCCTCGTCTGGTGATGCAGCTGCTAAGAATTATTATCTATAGCCCTCACACAGCCTCAAATGTTGTGAAAAGGAATGTTTCCAGCGAGCCTTTCAGCAGGTGAGACGTGCCTTTCACAGCTTCTTTTTAAACCATTTGTCAGAGCTTGATCCAAAGCCCATTAAAGGAAATATTCCCATTGCCTGCTGCATCGCAGCTCCCTTATTTGAAGGAGACACGGAAGGGGACGAAGTGCAGCCCCTCTGAACCCACCCACAGCACAAAGTCGTGGCTCTGAGGGAGTTTGGGGCAACTCTGCTGTTCTTGGCAACTGGGGCGGTGTTTCTCAGGGTTTTGGTTTTGTTTTTTTTTTTTTCCTTGCATTCGAAATGCACCAACTTGATTTTGTGCCGTGCTCCGTCTTCCCACCCCTCTCCCGACACAGACCTCAGTACAGCTGGAAGTTTCTCACTTTTTTTTTGTTATTTTCTTTAATTCCCTTCCCCACTTAACTAATTACTCCGGAGTCCTTTGTGCTCTCACACAAATCCTGCCTGAGTATCTTATTTACCGCTCGCTGTAATTGTCGTTAGGTAGCGTGACCTGTTTCAAACAGCTCTGCAGCTTTTATTAGCACATTTTCTCTCTGCCAAGCTCCATTTTGATCCATCGAAAGAGCCATCCCGTCCTCAGCCTGCCCAGCCACTGAAATATTGTTTCAGAACAGCGTTTCTTCAGATCAAACATGACACCGTCAGCTCTTGAGTGGGTACAAACCCCTCTCAGTGGCTAAATTAGAGAGATGAGAGTTATTAAGGTCTCAATTCATCATGAAGAAAACAGGGATAAAAAAAAATCTGAGGCATGACCAAACTTCAGTGAAAAAGCTGCAACCAGAACCCACAGGGGCTGAGACAGAGCTTTCAAAGCTTCTCCCCTTTGCTATTCTGTATTTTGCAGACTCTTTTTTCCTGTGTATTTACCTCCACTGAAGCTTTTGGGAACTGAGATTATGGGGTTTATTTTTTTTTTTT